>NW_023591723.1:966874-1354374 GCF_014843425.1 Jatropha curcas | reverse complement strand
AGCATTCTTCCCCTAAATATTCACATGGCGGACTCGTCCACCTTGTTTAAATATTCAATATTTTCATTTCAATTAGTTAACTTCTCAATCCACACAAGCGCCATCCCGGTTCGGGCAAATCAATCTCAAATCATAATACCCATCTGGCCTTCAAAAAATTCACCAATCAACCAAAAAAATTTATACAAATCAAAGACCTTCAAACTATGGATAGGAATAATTATGCAAATTAATTCTTTCGCTTAATGGTATAAACAATATCATATAAAAATTTATTCATTAAACATTTATTAAAGTTCTAGACTAACTATTAATAACTAATATTTCAATTAACTTCCAAGTTAGTAAATACTTCTACTAGATAACTCAACTCGAAACTTAAACATATAACTGAAGCTTCATAAATTTCTCCGTCTTAACATAAAAATACCACTTCTAGATATAGCTAAAGAGTTTTTCAATTGAATCGTTAATTTAGCAAAAATATTGCTATCAAGCAGTAACCAACACTAACCAACATACAACATAAGAGTATTGAAAATATAAATATATTTACATACATCTGTTTCCATACCAATTATTTAAAATGGTACGAAGTACCTGAAATAGCTACTGCGCCTAAGAAAAATATATTTTTGCTTAAACTTGAGCTCATATCGCATTAAGAACTTGGTTTATGACTTCGCATATTCATCCCAAACACTATAATTCAAGAAATCAACTATATAATTACTGCTAGCTCAAGGATTTCAAGATTTCCTATTTAGTACCCATAATATATCCCACGGTTTTGCACATTTTTTTTTTTTATTTATAAAAATTCAGTTTATAACTCATTCAAATTGGAAACAATTCAATTCCTCCTACCTAGGATATCGAGAACTTGACCATATAGCTAACTAGTTGTTTTTAAGCTAAAGAATGCTTATTTCTTCACAAGGATTTATAATAAACGCAATAATCTCTTCTACTAATGGATTATAATAACGCAATAATCTAACCATCCCATATTAGGAATTCATTTATGATTACCGATTTTCAAGAGCAAAAAATTCAAAATTTCCATTCACATTCGGCTCTCAAACAGTAGCATAAATTTATGATATTCCGGCAGTAGAGTCAAGTATATAGCGGGATAATGTTGCTGTTCATTAATCATTGCTATATCTATTTCTTAACTAAAATTCCCTTGGTTTAAATGCTAAACTTAATTCCATAACTAGTATAATTTAAACTAAAATTTTAGAGAATTCAAATTTTTCCTTAAAAAAAAGATTGTGATGACAGTAGGAGCTTAGGTCTAGATTTAGTGTAATAGTTTTATTTACGATTTTTCGAAAAACCTTTCTCCGATCTTTGTACAAGAATTTCAATTAAATTTACATGATGAAGGTTGGGTGATCTGACTTACTCAGCTGGAAAGTCGGAAAACTTGGAGGTGGGAAAGCAGGTGACGCGACTGTCTCGAGTGAAAATGGATCTCGACTCGTCCTGATTCCCATGTCGCCAGAGATCGGAGACGAAGAGGAGACGAAGAAGGAGAGGGAGAAGCTCGCTGTCGATGAAGGGGAGGACTGGAACCGTTCGGTGGTGACAAGGTCGCCGGAAAATCAGTGGAGTTGCAATGCAACTTCCCGATCGAATGAATCGCAGGCTTCCTGCGACAGCCGCGCTATCCAGAGACAACAGAGGTGAGGGAGAGAAAGAGCGGCACGGGGAACGGCGGCGGGAGGCGATGGGAACGGCGCTGGCTTCAGGTGACCCGAAAAAGCGAAAGGAAAGCGAGAGGGTGGAGGTCGACGCCGCTGGAAGAAGAAGAAAAGAAAAAGAAAAGAAAAAAAAGAAAAGAAAAAAAAGAAAAAAGAAAAAAAAAAAACTAAAGCTTCTAGACCATTTCCGTTTCGATTCAACCCGGTTTGCGTCTAATTCTATGATGGCTCATTCTAAAATCGAATGGTTACGGGTCCAGTTAGCAATAATAAAATACTAAAATACTAGCTGGTATAATCTCATTGGTTGAAATAAAAAATTTAGTTTTTAAATGAAAATTCTACGAAATTAAATTTTCGGGTCGTTTCATCTATTTATTGTAAGAGAGATATAAATATCTTACTAAATTAAAGTGAATTTATACACAATTCGTTGTAGTTATTTTATTATTTTTTTAATTTTATTTTGATTATAATTTAAAGTGTTTTATTTAGGAGAGAGATAAAAATAGCAAAAAATATATTTGTTTATTAATATTCTTTCTTCTCTATGTTTTTTTTTTTTTTTTTTAGAAAAATCAAAACTAAAATTCATTATGGAAAACTATATAATCACAAAGATACAGATTACTAATGTTTTTATATTTTTGTATTTTTTTTTTTTTTTTTTGAGAAAAATCAAACTAAAATTTCATTAATTGGAAACTATATAAATTCACAAGATACAGATTAATATGTTTTTATATTTTTGTATAGGATGCCTAATAATAAACATCGTATACAAACTTACAAAGAATAAAAAAAATACAATTTTGATTTGAAGTATCTGATCGAGTTGACAGAACATAATATTTATGTCATAGGCGATCGCTTGCTCCACTTGGTGGCTATTCATGGTCACTGTTCGACTCCCTAGTCTTTCTACAAGTCCGATCTGATTACTTTCAAATTTCTTATTTCTATTGAAGAGGAGATCTGCACTTCTTTCTGCATAACTATCCAAATAATAAAGGACGCTAGACAAAATCACAATAATGGTGATAATAATAACTCAGAACTAGATCTAAGGACAAAATTTCAATATATGGACAACAATAAATTTCAATATATGAGCGATAATTAATCAGATCTATAAACATGTCTGATGATTATTTGCAAAAAATCAAACAAAACAAGAAAAAAAAAAAAAGGAAATGGGTGACCACCGGTGATAGCTTGTGGCCTCCCATTTTTTTTCTTTATGTTTGTATGATTTGATTGGATATATTTTTTAAAAATTAAACAATTTATCCCATATATGATATCTAAGAATAGAAAGAGAGGAAGAGAACGAATAGAAATAGTAAGCTGAAAGGAATCGTATAATATATTTTGCATACTTTGCACTTAGCTGGAATTATTCAATATGTTCAAAAGAAATATTATTATTAGATTAAATATTTAATATTATATTAATTAATTGTCTAAGATTTCCTCAAAAAAGAAAACTTATATTTCTTTTTAATTTTAGGGATGTTTTCTAATTTTAAGGATATTAAAATATCAGATAAAACTGTTTCAGGTTGGTTTTTAGTTTTCATGGATAAACTAAATTTTTTTGTTCGGTCTTTATTTCTAGTGAAACCAATTGAACTAATTAGATTTTGGACTAAATGTAATGTGAGGTTGTTTTCATTTTGAAAATTCACTTTAATTTTGATTTAATTCGGTGTGGTTTCAAATTAAGGTGATCGTGTATGCTCACTTACTTAAAATTAGTATCAAAAGTTATCCTTCATTTTATTAAGTAAAACCACTTGATTAAAAATTGTAAAACAAAATTTTTTTTACAATATCATATATAATGACTTTCTTACTTGGTCAAACATGTAAAAAATCAAAATTTTTATAATTATCCATAAGTTCTATGAAATATAAAGCACAATTTAACTGTTTATTTGAATCTTATCTGGTTTAAACAAATTTTATATAATTTATAGATAAATTCACATATATTTTTTATTTAGTATAAACAAAAATTTTTTGGAGTTTAGATTTTTTTTATTTATTAATTTGATTATATTTGAATTAATTTTTTTTAAAATTGATAAAATTTATAAATAATTTTCAAATTAAAAGGCATACAAACTATTAAATACCAATTATTTTAAAATATAAATTATTTAAACTCACATAGATTTAACTTGATTAAAACATTTAACTTATTTTTAACTATTTATGCATTCTAAAATTAAAAAAATTATACACAATATAAAAAGAAAAATTATAATAAATATTTAATATTGTATATGAAAATAAACAAGTATAAACTACGAGTATTAAACGAGCTTTGAGATTTTAATTTATAAAAACAAATATGTAGGACTTTGAATTTTTTGAATTTAATCTCATTTACATCTATCTATAAACTTGATAAAGGATCTTCCATTACGGATATTGTTGTTTGCATATTGATCCCATATGGAGCTAAGAACTTTAAGCAAGTCATTTTTAGATTTTGTTTTAAAGACATGGAGTCCAAAACATTACATACTATTGATAAAATTTCAGATTAACTTTGTCTAACAAAAATAATTAATGTGAAGATCAAATTTATATTTTATATTGTTGCTATATAGAGCAAGTCTTGATTTATTAGATTAATGTCATAACATTGCCAAATTATAAAATATTCTATAGTATGGTAAATGCAAATTTTTAGTGATTTATATAATCAATTAATAATAAAATTATATTTTTTATTAAAGAGAGAAACAAAAATATTGTCTTCTTTTTACTTAGATAACAACAAAGTCAACATGCAACGCACGTCATAAAAGAACTAGTAATAAATAAAATAAAAATCATGTTAAGTTGATATATAAAATCATATTCATATAAAAATTATGGTGAATAAGTATATTGCAGTGAGTATTTGAATAATTATTATTTTGACATATTTAGTTATATAATTTTTTATATATAAATACTTCAATCATTTATGATATAATTATGAATAATAATAATTTGTCTATACATTAAATAAATGACATTATATTCTGGACTTATCTATGACATATATTAGAAAAAAAATATTCTATGTAAATAATTGAAATAATTATTGTAATACTTATAATTAACTATTCTATAATTATAATATTTAATATCATGATAAAACACACATACCAACTAGTACTAATATAAATATTAAACATAAATAATAATTAAATATCATCATTATATATATATATTTTTTATACGTTGGAGGGGAGACAACCCTAAGAAAAACAAGACTAACGTAAGTTAGGCCCAAGCCGAGGCAAGCTGATTCCCTGCAAATCCCAATTTTGAAATTGAAGCACTTGAACCGGAGGATGCGAAATGATCGTCTTGACTAGACGCCCCAAGATAATGAGATTAGCCTAGCTATCTGCCACTTAGTTGGCTTCACGAAAGCAATTTTGCAATCGGACAGTCCAATCCTTACTCAAGAGAGCCTGAAACTTCATTATCAACCTTCTTAGCCTAATATTCTGCAATCAAGCATCTTCAAGAAATTGCTTCGACACCCAAGTCCATCTCCGCAACAACAAGCCTAAAACCCATGTCTTAGGCCATTTGCAAGCCATTCAAAATTGCATGCAACTCTGCTTCCATAAATGAGCAAAGTCTCAACCTAACCATATAGCCACACACGAATGACCATAACTATCATGGAGGACACCACCACATCCGCTTCTTCCTGGATTCCCCTTAGAAGCCCCATCAGAGTTGATTTTAATCCAACCCACAAGAGTAGGCTGCTAAGAAACCCCAATCAGCGCCTTATGTGTAGGAGTGTTACAGAATTGCCATGCCATATAGACAAGTTGGCTTTTAGTTGGCATTGAAGAATATAGAGCTTCGAAATAAGAGGGCGTGTATCCTACTGGAAAATAAAGGCATTCTGCCACTTCCAAATCCACCATAAACCAAAACATAGAACATGAACAGGATTAAAGGAGGGGACGGAAGGACTTGACAGAGTTGATGCCTGGACCAGCCAATCACACACTGCCACCTAGAAAAGTCAACCAAGGAGTTTGGATCCTATACCAGCTCCCAAACCATAATACCTCTTTGATCAAGAATGTTCTCTAACTCCGTCCTCAACCGTTGTTCTAAGCCCATAATAAGGTGCACCAGCAAGTTTAATCTGAACCCCTCTAATGCAGGCTAAAAGCCATCTGATTTATGGTAAATGTCCCCAAAGATATTATTTTTCCAAAAATCAATTTGATTTCTGAAAGAGAGAAGGTTATCCAGGAAAGGACCTACAGCACCCCAATTACACTTTGTAAAATTAGCAAACCCAAAGTGGCAAAACCAGACAGATTGAAAATGGAAGGCAAATTGCCTTTGAGGATGTGCTTGTTCCTCCAAATGGATTAACAAGAGACAATGATCAAAGAGGACCCTTTCTAGATGAAGCACTGACGCGTTAGGAAAGAGAGCTCACTATTGAGAATTATAGAGGGCTCAGTCAAGTCTTGCAGCTTTGAAGGACAAGGTATTACCTCTCCACCAAGTAAAGCGGGCACCTACAAAACCCATATCAATAAGCCCCATATACTGCACCCATTCTCTAAACTCGGCGCACCGAGACTCGATATGAGGCCCAATACTAATAGTCTCCTCAGGGGCCATAATAGAATTATAATCACTTGCCAAGATCCAAGGGGCATTAGAGGATATGTTAATCGCCAAAAGTGAAGAGAATAAGGAGGAATGATGTTGCTCACAAGGCGATCCATAAACAGCAGTAAAATTCCAAGACAACACTAGAGGGTTGTCAACTCTACAATGGATGAACTGAGCATGAGCGTAAACAGCTGAAACTGATCCAAGCGAACCAAACAACCCTACTCAAGCCCATTGCTTCCACACGAATCCGATCATTAAACCCTAGGTTTAAAGAAATTCCATCTGCATGAATGCCCGAAATCTTCAGTTAAAATAAAATGAGAATACCCGGCTTAAACCTCGCATAGTAATCTTTGAGGACTCACAAACTTCTCTTAGCTGGAATTCCTTGTATATTCCAAACTACAATGGACATAAAGGCAACCCACGAGAGAGAGAAAAAGAAATACCCCATTTAGAAGGACAAGAGCCATTATTGCACACCCAAAAGGGTTTCTTCATCTTCCAAAGAAGAGTAGGGCACATGAATAACACTAGCTGGATATCCATTAATCGAAACAATAGGAGCATCCGACATCTCCAAATTCGATGCAAAATTTTCAACTCAGGAGGGATGCTTTTTATCGAGATGATGAACATCATCGATTGAAAATACCACGTATGGGTTTGAACAATTTGCACCACTCCCAACTATGCACATAACTGCATCTGGATCTAGAATTTGAATAGCATTACTCATATCCTGAGTCTCCATCGTGCTCATACCTTTCTTGTCAACCACCACTGTGCCAGAGCTCATGGCTGTAACAATAATTAGAGATTTTTTAAAGGATGGGAAGAGGGGTAGGATGGAGGAGGGATAGACTCACAATTATCGGGTTGGGCTATGGAAAGTTTATTTACCTTGCTGTTAGAGGAGGAAGCGGGCTGATAAAGGACAAGCCCAGCAACAGGCTTAGTGAAGGATTGATTGAATGGAGCTTTTTTTAGGGCTTTTGGGTTTATAAATAGAGCCTGATGCAATAATGGGTTGTGATCTGGGAGTAGATGGGACCTTATATGCATAGATACATTCTGGGCCACGGAATCAGTGGGATTCACATCCTTTTCAAAATCAAACTCCAATAATGAAGTAAATCTAGAACCAGCAGTACTAGAGGCTGCGACATTAACGGGAGCAGAGTTAAGAGTTCCTTAACAATTTACCTTATTTGTTCCTTTTGTTGACTTTCCGTCTGAGACATGTTTTCTTGGGATACGTCGTCCTGGATTCCTTGCCAACATCTAAGGTCCAAATTTGTCGAACGGCTTCCAGTGAGAAGGAGGGGTCATAAGGAGGGGATGGGGGAGCAAAATGTTGATATTTCTAGGGTTTCCTGGCGTGGAATTTGCGTCTCTTGAGTCTCTTATAGGTTGACTGGACTGTTCAAGTCTTTGCATGAATCCATGGGGTGGCTATGACATTCACAGTTAAAACATATTAAATGAATGCCTTCGTACTCTATCCTTTTGATTTGTCATTGTAGTCTAAACTTAGATAGAATGGGGGTTTAGACAAGTCCACTTCTTCGCAAATCCTAGCATACTTCCCCTAGAAGCTTCCAATGTGGTGTCATCCACCCTAATAGGTTGCCAATGCGCCTACCCAGTCTGAGGAGAAAACTTTTGGTGTAATATTCAATAGGCAAGTTGGGAATACGGACCCACATCATAGTTTTATCAATGGTTGCCAACTCAAGGTCGAAATTATATAGTAACTATACTGTAATCACTTGCATTCTAATTCATCATAATTATAGACATTCTAATTATAACTAGTACTATAATCACAATATTATAATCATAACTAATCTTCTAATAATATTATAATTATCATCTTTTTCATTGTAGTTATGATTAATACTAATACTATAATTATATCACTCAGTATTATAATAACTAATAAATATGTAGTACTTAGTAATGAAATATATTTAGCTATTTCATATGAATTATTTATACATAAAGAAAATAGTTATAATTATTTAATACTTCATTATTGTATAATTAGAGTTAGTATTCTAATAGTATTATAAATATAATTATTTATTTATAATTATTATAATTAGAAGTTTAATTATATGAATTAATTATACATAAAAATTTACATAATTACACGTTTTTTTCTCACCTGATACATCCAACGCAATCACCATCCTCCTTCAATCTTCTCTCCTTCATCTCTTTCTCTCTTAGGTGTTTTGAGAGAAAAGAAAGTAATTAGATGGTGGCTAGAGTTTCATTTTTAGATATTATCATACAATGATAATATTAGTTATTATTTATATTTAATTCTTATATTAGCACTAGTTATAATTTATGTTTTATTACTAATTAAGTATTATAATTATAGAGTAGTTAACTATAAGTATCATAATAGTTATTTCAATTGTTTATATTCAAAAATTTTCATAATTGACTATGCTAAGATAATAATTATCGAAATATTTGATCCAATACACTTATTTACTATAATTTTTATTTATGGGCACGATTTTATATATCTATTTAACAATTATTTTATTTCATTTATTTATAATTTATAAATTAATTTAGTTATATAAATAAGTACCTTTGAAAGAACAAATGTTTGAAGTAGTTAGCACCCAAGGTGATAGTCCGGTGATAAAGATGTTGATCATCCGCCTACTTGATCTAGGTTCGACCTCCATGATAGCATCCTATTACGCATAATGTCTAAACATTGACTCGACTGCCTAAAAGCTATGGTCCACTTTATGGGCTGCCTTAGGCCGGAGGGTATGTGATCCTGCAAGGGCGTGTTCTTACTTGAAATGCTATGAATGATAAACTTATGACATAAGTATGTAATTTCCTTGTATGAGCATGCTTGATTGGATTTTGAATTATTACATGCTTTATGTCTTTGATTATATTAAATGATGAATTTGAATGATTTTATGAAACCTTAGTAGCCAATACAACTTATGAATGTATGAGTATGTTAGCACAACTAACTTAATGGATGATGTATTTGAATGGATCTTTTCTTCTGATGTATGCCAAAAATGCAAAAATGAATCCATTTCTTATCCTGGCTTGTTACAGCCTCTGCACGTTCCTACTTAGGGTTGGTTATATATATCTATAGATTTCATTGAAGGTCTACCTATATCAGCTACTAAAAATGCTATTTAGTAGCGGTGGACAAGTTCTCTAGGTATGCCCGCATTATTGCTATATCACACCCATTAACTGCTGCAAAGATTACTCCGCTGTTTCTGGATAACATTTTCAAACTGCATGATATGCCTTAGAAGATTGTGTTTAACAAGGACAAAGTTGTTACCAGTTTATTGTGGAAACAAATTTTCAGGCTGTGGGTATTAAGCTCAACTTTTCAAGCAAAATAATAGGCGTCTCGCAAAATGTGGTAAAAGTTACAGAAATTAGCGGTGGATTCATGTGTAGGCACACTATGATATGTTATCAACATATATTTATTATACATTAGATAAATATTTATATATATTATACTCAAATTTCTTCCATCATCTATCATGGATACTAACTCGAACACCATGAAGAAAGTCTGCTTGTTTTACTCTAATCTGCTTTTTATTTACTTGCCCTAGCATATTAGGATCTGCACGGACAATAGCATGGGAGAGAGCAGAGTTAACAGCACTGGCAAGCTCAGCCCCGGTCCAACCAACAGTCATGGAAGCTACATGAACAGACATTAAAATTATCAGATTACCTTGAAGAATTCATCCAGTCGCTGTAAGTAACAAAAATCCAAGGCAAAATGACTTGCCTATTTGTTCAAGGTTCACATCTGAATGGAGTAAACCACAATGGTTCATCCTTTGTGTGTGAATCTTTAATATGTTTACACGACCTTTCTCATTAGGAATCCCGATTTCAATGCGGAGATCCAGTCTGCCAGGTCTGCACAGAAAAATATTTAAAGTTCAATATTATCCATGGCTGAAAAATATTTAGGGAGAATACCTTGAAGAATTCATCCAGTCGCTGTAAGTAACAAAAATCCAAGGCAAAATGGACTTTCGCTGTAAGTAACAAAAATCCAAGGCAAAATGACTTGCCTATTTGTTCAAGGTTCACATCTGAATGGAGTAAACCACAATGGTTCATCCTTTGTGTGTGAATCTTTAATATGTTTACACGACCTTTCTCATTAGGAATCCCGATTTCAATGCGGAGATCCAGTCTGCCAGGTCTGCACAGAAAAATATTTAAAGTTCAATATTATCCATGGCTGAAAAATATTTAGGGAGAAATATCTGCAGGAAAACAGCCTGCCGGAAAAACAGGATGAGAATACTGCCATGTAAGGCTGTTAATTACCATGGCTTCCAGTATCTATTTCTAGTTATGCATAGGAAATTTTAATTTATGAAATATTTGATATCTCCTGCTACAATGTCTTTACTCTGCAGCAACAGTACTGTGCGCAGGCCTGAATAATCTCCAACTTCGTTTCTCACTCTGGCAAGCTCTAATTCAATTTCCTAGTCTAAGCTAAGAACCTTAAAACCCATCTATTTCTTGAGATATCCAAAATGTGCAAGTGTTCATACACTAGTTACTCTTTCTACATCAAAAGCTAGAAACTTTCATTGTTCTTTTAATCATTCTAGAGTCTATACCCTTGTTGAATACTGACCGCAAGAGTCTTTTTAACGGTCATTTCTTGAGATAAAATCCAAGGGATGTGCAATTACAACAGTAAAACCTACTACTGCAAAAAAGCTAAAGCTCTAATTCAATTTCCTAGTCTAAGCTAAGAACCTTAAAACCCATCTATTTCTTGAGATATCCAAAATGTGCAAGTGTTCATACACTAGTTACTCTTTCTACATCAAAAGCTAGAAACTTTCATTGTTCTTTTAATCATTCTAGGATTGGAAATTGGCAGGAGTAAGTATTAAAAAAGAATACCATTGATGGAGGGCTTTTGTGGGGCTCAAATCCATTCTAATTATGGCTCTCTAAATTAAATAATATTTTGCTTGTTCCTAAAATTGTCAAATTTATTATCAGTTCAAAAATTTACTGCTAATAACAATGATTTCTTTGAATTCTAGCCTGATTATTTTATTGTTAAGGATCAAATTTCAAGGAAAATTCTGCTGCACAGACCGAGTGAGCATGGTACATATACCATGCGATCCATTCCAATGAAGAAAGACGCATCCATGTGTGAGACATGCTCTGCAAGATAGACATCACAAATTAGGTCATCCAAGTTCGAAAACTGCATCTAAAATTGTTAATCAATTCAGTTTACCTTGTCAAAAGTCTCAAATTGTGTCTCCTTGTACTTCTTGTTTACAAGGCAAACTTGCTCGCCTTCCATTAGCTCCGGTTAGTCACCATAGTCGAGCAACCTTTGACATTATTCACTCTGATGTTTGGGGGGCCAGCCCCACTTTTGTCTTCTTTAGGTCATAGATATTTCGTTATTTTCATTGATGATTTTAGTCGTTAGTGTTGAGTGTACCTCTTGCATGTTAGTCACCATAGTCGAGCAACCTTTGACATTATTCACTCTGATGTTTGGGGGGCCAGCCCCACTTTTGTCTTCTTTAGGTCATAGATATTTCGTTATTTTCATTGATGATTTTAGTCGTTAGTGTTGAGTGTACCTCTTGCATAATAAAAGTGATGTCTTCAATATTTTTCGGAACTTAGAGCAATTGATTTTGAGGAAATTCAATACCAAAATTAAAGCCTTTCATTTAGATCGGGGGGAGAATTTCATAAATTAAACATGACATTATTCACCGAATTGCTTGTCCCTATACACATGAACAAATAACGTCTCTAAATGGAAAATCCATCATATGTCATATTGTTGATACTGGTCTTACTCTTCTTTCTCACTCTCATGTTCCACTCAAATATTCTTTCTCTCACACCCGTACTAAGCATATCGAGTTAGATTCTCACTTTGTTCGCGAGTTAGTTATCCTTGACAAATTGACAATTCAATATGTTTAAGTGCAGACCAAAGCTAGGTCTACTTTCCAATCTAACATTAGCTTGAGGGGGCTGATAAGGAAATATGTTTTTCTATATTTATCTTTTATCTCTTAGTAACTAAGTCTATCACTTGTAATCATCTGTAATTATCTTTATCTCAACTAAGTCTATTATACATACATACATGTACATCCACCATTACGAATAAAGAAAACACTAAGATCTTTTTATAAATCTTCACAAAGGTAATGTTAAGTTTTTGGGCTGTTTAGCAAAGAGTTTACAGACAGAGAAGTATTCTGATGCTTATTTGCGAGATTGAAAATTCCCAAAAATCGTTCATTTTTCAATCTATCAAATTAACTTTTGGAGGCAATTAAAAATTTTTGTTTCTCATATTATTCATTTTTATTTTTTAAAAGACCCAAATTATCCCCTTTCATATTTCTTTCTTTTTTTCTTCCTTCTCATTCTCCTCTCCCAATTGCTGCAGTATTTAAAATTTGTTCTAACTTCCTAAAAATTATTATATCTAAAATATAATAATAATAATAATAATAATAATAAATATTTAAAAACATTTTTATAACCATTAATAATAATAATAATAATAATAAATATTTAAAAACATTTTTATAACCATATTTTAATTTTCAAATGGATGTCCTTGAAAATTTAGTTCTGGAACACCTAGCATAGAAAATGAAGGAAATTATAAATTTGTTCCCATATTATGCCAAAATTAATTTCTCTCTCCCTCTATTTTTTAAGATACAACTATTTTATTCCCATATATTTATTCTGTCCAACTTTTTGTCCTTCTATCAATATTTCCATTTTTTGTTGTTAAATTTAAAGAAAAAAACCAAGATACCCTTTCGCTTCTTTCCTTCCCTTCCTCTCTCTCACAATTGAAATGCATGATAATTAGATGTGAATCCTTGCGTTCATTTAGAAGGTTAATTAACTCCTTTTAATTCTTTTTTGAGAAAACATAAGGACAAAGTAATTAATTTTGACATGATATGGAGACAAAATTATAATTTCCCTAAAATGAATCCTCAACAAAACCTTATACAACCAGACAACCCACAACTTCCCAACTTCAAGATTGAACATACAATGAAAGCTAGGAACAAACGGAAAGTTTGAGAAAACACAAGCCAAGAATGATAATCAAGGCAAGAAAAAAAAAAATGAAGTAAAATTCTTAGGTTCTTTTACATCCTAAATTAATTAATTATCTTAATGTGAATCTTTACGAATGTTCACTAAAATCATGGAAGTTTGTGAACTATCCATAAGAAAGGACTCATAATTTACCTTTTTTCATTTTAAGAAAACAAATTTTGGGGGCTTTCCACATAAAAGCAAGCCTTGCCTAAAAAGAATTTGAGTAATTGTATTGAAAGGGTGTTTTCTAACATGATTAAAGAGTTCTTCCCGAAGTGTGTATAGGAGATCTGCAAAGCAAGCTTGTTGATTTGCATTGAAGAGCAATTATTTATTAATTTTTCGGACGGCCACATTATGCCAGACAAGAAGTTTAACAATCTACAACGTACAACCTTTGGGAATGACCAGTTTGAAACCCAATTCTTTTTTTTTTTTTTTGCAACAGATTATATTTGAGCAACTAATAAGAAATTCAGTAAAGATTAGGTGACCATTGATTAAACTAAGCCCAGAGGATGGCCAATGGACAATGTAATTGCCCTAAAACCCTAGTAACTAGGGTAGATCACCATCCACACAAATTCTAATAATTTTAGGACCAATTAAGAGTTTTTTTTTTTGGGGGGTGGGGGTTCATCATTTTATTTAAATTCCACAATTAATGAAATATAAGCAATCATGCTTAACCGTTCAACGAGGCAATTTGATTCTGATTGATATCTTTAAAAAATTACTAGGTTACGTATCAAACATAAAAATGCTACAATAATGAATCATGTGTTATTTCTAACTTGGAAATGTTCAAATGCAGAGATCATTGACATATTAAGCAATGCAATATATCTAACATATGAGAGGGAGTAGTAGTTACCTCAAGAGTGACTCATCGACTAAATCCATCCTACTCGTTGTTCCAATAATAAAGATATTATTACATGCATTGACGTCATCAATCTGGATTAGATAAGGTTTATGATTTAGTACACAGAAGGAAAAAAATCCACGCTAAAAAAACTTATTTTAAATAAAGAAAGAATTACCATTCCGAACAATTGATGAACTATCCCAGAGCCCTATAAAAGAAAAAGGAAAAATAAAATCGTCATGCTTTACTTTTATCTAAGTGCACTAGAACCTACAATGAAATTCAGTCTCATGCATAACTTTTACCTGAGTGAAGGAATCAATTTCATCAAAAATGATCATGTGGAGAGGACTTTGATCTCCTACAAAGGGCAAACAAAAAATTACAATTTCGTATCCAAGTTTAAGGAAAACAATAGGGATTGGCATCTTACTTATCTAAGATGCACGTACGTACCTTACTAATAAATTCAGTTTTTTCTCATGCATATCTCTTTACCTGAGTGTGAAGGCATTCAATTTTTCTATCAAAATATGTCATTTTTGTGTGTGGTACTGTTGATCATACCTATCGCATAAGGCAAACATATATATTAAATTTTCATGCTTTACTTTTATCTAAGTGCACTAGAACCTACAATGAAATTCAGTCTCATGCATAACTTTTACCTGAGTGAAGGAATCAATTTCATCAAAAATGATCATGTGGAGAGGACTTTGATCTCCTACAAAGGGCAAACAAAAAATTACAATTTCGTATCCAAGTTTAAGGAAAACAATAGGGATATAATCATAATCATCCTTTTTGTATATCCACTAAAGAAATTGATAATAATGCAAATATGTCATACAAACCATATTTTTTATAATCATTTGTAGCATCATCAAATAGCTTTCTCAAACTGTGTTTTGATTCATCTACGTAGCTTGACATCAACATAGGCCCCATAACAACCTATAGAAGAAGGCACATCAAAAACCATAAGATCCAAGCCAAATAACTCTAGGAAGAAAAGACTTCGAAAATATGAGTTCAATATTTTCATTTTGTAGCCAGTAAAAGAAAATGTAACAAATCATAAATCCACAATTGCTTTCTGAATATTACTAATGTATGAGAGACAAATATAGGGGCATGTAAAAAACTGACTCATACATAAATTACGCATAAGCAGCTATCCTATCTTCCCTCAATTTGATTTTTAGAACGTCTCATTATTCATTATAGCTATTACAGTTTAAAATCCAAGATATTGCCAAGTAAAAATTTTGTGTGCATTTGTATAATTGTAAAGTGGGAGGGAGAAAATCAGATTCCTTAGCGTGTAGCATCTTTGCAAGTGCTTTTGCCAATAATGTTTTCCCAGTTCCAGGTGGCCCATAGAGAAGCATCCCTTTAACATTATTGATCTTTAACCTGCAATGTCAAGAACACTGATTTTATGAAGTAGAATCAAATAACAGTGAAAACAAAATGATTTCAAAATAAAAGGGCCAAATGATAAATAATATTACATACACAAACTTTTTGCATATTTTGATAGGCAGTTACAACTTACCTTGGGTGAATTACTATTAAGTCCCTCTATCATAATGAAATACAATAGATTCGCAATTCCAAAAATTTATTTGATAGTTATTTAACTCCAGTTAACTATTACTGTTTTGTGAAGGGAATTTTCATTCAATCTAATGTAAAAAAATTGTTAAAACCCGATTTATACATTGGACTAAGGCTATATGGAACTACCTAATCTATCCTTTACAATAAAGAATAAGTCACTAGCCGTATACAAACATACAAGAAAAGACAATACAAGACACTCCAAAATTCAAAAATTCAACTAGTTTCTAAGAAATTTTTTTTTTTTTTTTCTTTTTGGGATTGATATGCATTTGGCCTTCTTTGATTCCTATATGATGGGAATGGGATGTGCATATATTTACAAGTACATGTATTTATTTTACATTTGTCTAGTTACTATAATTGAATATAAAACCTTTTAGGCAATGTCCGTTTAGCATCTATTTCATCGTCCAATTATTTAACTAGGTAATATATATATTAATTTTAACTAGGTAATAATATATATATATATTATATTAAGTATATATATATATATATTTATATAATATTTTATCTGTATTTTTTTTAATTAATTAATATATTTATTTATTTTTTTAATTCAACATGACCTTGTAAGAAAGAAAAAAGAGATTTGAGAGCGATTTGGAAGGAAGCTTGATTATTCCCATACTAGGGTACATATAATACAGAAGATTCTATATGGTTGATTAATCCCATAATTACAACCTATACTGCAGCATATTAGTCCTCTAATTAAAGCCACACAATCACAACCATAATTTCAACATTTGAACACTTCCCCTTCAAGCTGTTCTGTATATGTCATATGCTACTAAGTTGTCATAGATGTATTCAATTTGAGAACCTCTAAGAGATTTAAGTAAAGACATCTGCTAATTAATCACTTGAATTGATAATGGTGATAGCAATACATCCCTACTCAATTTTCTGCCTAATAAAATAACAATCTACCTCTACATGTTTTATTCATTCTTGAAACACTAGATTGGGGCGATATGAAGTGCAGTTATGATATACCAATTTTATTTGTTTAACTCCTCCACATCTTAACTTTTTAAGAAGTTCCTTTAGCCAAGTAAGTTTACAAGTGGCCAAGGCCATATGATCTAGGTACAATAAAACCTCTATAAACTAACAATGTTGGGACCGTGAAATTTTATTAATTCAGAGTAGTATTAATTAATCAAATAAATTAATTATTTATCAATTTAAAGAGTTCTTTTTTTATTCAACAAATATAAATCTAATTATATAAAAAATCATTGTATGTATTTCACTACTATAATGTATCATATTTCGCAAATTAATTTAAAAAGAAAATTCATTGTACATATATAATTACTACTTAATGACATTGTTTTTAAGCATCATCATATTTCGTGTTAAAAATTAAGCAGTAATTTTTATCACAAAATACGATGATATTCACTGTTTTTAATAACATTCAACATATGATGATGAAGGGAACTACAGACGAGGCCACCCAGGAATGAAAAGCCCCATTCCCTCGTGCTCTGGAACTCAGTTAAACAAAAAAGGTTGAATCTTGTGAAATCGTGTACTATATAAACAATATAGAAAAGTTCTTCAAATCATACCCCATAATGGCTTCTCATCTAGAAGGCATCCAGAGATCAACCATGACTGATCAAATATTTAAAGCATTATGTGGGTATAAGGGAGATCACACCACATGCACTTAAGATCGATCATACCACATGCACTCAAAGCAGTGGCTTGATGAAAATATAAATTGAAAATACAAATAGATCTATTATTATGTTATTTTAATTATCTTATAATTAATTCAAATTTTTTGTTTTTGAAAAAAAAGTAAAAATCATGTATTGATGTGTCCTACCACCATCCACTATGTTTATATTTAACCCATTGCTTAACATGTAATTTTTACATGCGATTATTTGCTCTCTCAGTTTTTGGGTGATAATGTAATTTTCTTATTAGGGAAAAAAATAATCGTGTTCTTGGCCTAATTTAACACTTGAGGATCTCTGGTTTCAAAAGCTAATTATCAAGTCCCTAAATTTTGATTCTATTAATAGTTTCACCCTTCTGTCCAAAATTAGCAACTTTTCTGTTAATCTTAACAATTTAAGTCAGTCTAATGAGAGAAAAATTTTAATCCCAATAAACACCCCATCAGACCCAAGAACTCCCTTATCACCGACCCAACCTACGCCACCAGCTTCTATTTTCACTTTATTCAATGCAGCAGCCTCCTTCACATAGGTCGCTCCTCTTTTGCAAGTACATCAATCTCAACTAAAATCAAAGCCTCTTAAAGTATTTAGTCTTCTCCATCAATACAAAACTCTCTATTTTTCTTTTATAATTCTTGATTTTCTTACTTGAAATCAAACCGGAGTGGATTTCTGAAATCAAAATAGAGCGGGTTTGCAAAATCGAGGCATTCCCAGAAGCTAAAGTCATTACCATCAACAAGGTCACGAATTGGATCGACTCTAATTGTGACTCCTTACCAGCCAACCTACAGTCCATGCCTCAAACTGATCACATTGATCGCCTCCTCGCAAATTAAAATTACATGAGGTTGTCTAAGTAGGTACTTTATTGCTATTTTTAACTATGGTTTGCATGCTTTTTTTTTTTTTTTTTAAATTAACATGAGGTTGTCTGAGTAGGATATTTATTGCTATTTTTAACTATGGCTTTGCATGCTTTTTTTTTTTTTTGGGGGGGGGGGGGGGGGGGGGGGGGGGGGGGGGGGGGTGGGGCGGGGGGCGGTGGGGCGGGCCTTTAAGGAGCTAAACCCCTGGTAAGTGTTACGGCGGGGGGCGGGGGGCGGGCTTTAGGAGCTAAAACCCCTGTAAGTGTTACTTTTCATATGCAAGTATTTTGAAAAACGATTAAAAGTTGTTTTTTTTAGATACAATTGAGGAACGATTTAAATTGTTTGATTAGGTGTCATTTTAGAATAAAGAAATAATTTTGATTTTGATACATTGCTTTTAATAGCACATTCAGAGTGCTTTTTAATTTTACATTTTAGAGATTCACTGCAGAAATTCGTTAGGAGTTTGTGGTTGATATTACTACTTATGATCAGTGATTGAGTTGGTTCTGGATTTGTCTATGTGCTGGTCTCTGCATTTTTTGGGTTTCTTTCTTGTTGCAGTTAGGTTTGTTTCTAGAAATTTGGTCTTGTGGTGGAAGAGGAGATGGTGGTGACGACAGTTTGATAATGTTATTTTTGAATTAGGGTATTTTGTACTTACACAATGATTTGACAACTAGAAGTGAGTGTTTTGAATGGAATGATGCAACTATTAACAGAATCAAAATTTAGGGACCTTATAGTTGCTTTTTGAAAAATAAGGTCCTCAAATATTAATTAGGTCAATTCTCACGAACGCGATTATTTTTTTTCCCTTATTATTGTTATTATTTTTTTACAACCCTATGCATAAGGATGACAGCGGAGCAGCTTTTTTTGGGTATCCACCCGCAAAAACCTATTCAAAACAGGTTTAGATTTTAATTAAATAAACCTAGAACAAGTATGGGTATTAAATTCACTACAATGCAGGTCTGGGCCTAGATTAATTAAATATTTCAAGTGAAAAAGTTAAGTGCATGTTAGATTTAAGATAGGCATATAATTTGGGCTTAAATTTTGTTAAAATTAATATAAATTAACCCATGCCCAAGACTCCAAACCTTAATATCATCAAATGTCAAACAAATCAATCACCAAAAGAAAAATATTAAAAAATTTTAAACGACTAGGATTTTGGAATTGTCTATCATTTATGCTTCTCTTTTATAGTTCTTTGTCCAACTCATAAAGCAAGTTTGTATTAGTTAAATGGGTTTAGGACATTTGCGGATATTAAAATTTTAAATTGATTTGGATATGGATATTTCAAAAGGAAATTTAAACAGGTTTGGAATAGGCCTAGGTATCAAAATTTTAAATGGATTTTAATATGGTTGTGCATATAGGACATTTCATAAAAATAACATTATACATACAATCGAAAAATCAATCAAGATAGTTTTACCAATATTAAAAATATAACTGGCAAACAATGGTTTCTTGTGTTTTCAATTGGGAGACAGTAATCTCAATTTAAGCCTGAGTTTCATGAAGGCATACCTCAGTTTTCAAATGGGGCATTTTTTGTAACCTTGTGGGGTAAGAATAAGTAATCTAATGAAGACAAATCCAGCTAATACAAGGAAAGCATTAGGTAGCAATGGAAAAATCACATTATACATACAATCGAAAAATCAGTCAAGATGATAGTTTTACCAATATTAAAATAATAACTCGCAAACAATGGTTTCTTGTTTTTTCAATTGGTAGACGCTAATCTCAATTTAAGCTTGAGTTTCATGAAGCCATACCCAATTTTCAAATGGAACATTTTTGTAACCTTGTGGGGTAATAATAAGTAATCTAATGAAGACAAATCCAACTAACACATATAATATACAAGGAAAGCATTAGGTAGCAATGGCAGCAATTTCCCCATAGCAAATACACAACTATTCCTACAATATGGTTAGCTTGGCACCTACTCTATTAGAATTCCCGCGCTTTACACCTTATGCTCACTTTTTAACATCAACCAAATTCACTTCTAACAACACTATGGAACCCAATATTGTCAGGAATCCCTAAGCTATCATGTTCAAGACCAACATGGATCTTCCAATGTGGAAGCCAATAATATTGTCAGGAATTTCTAAGGTATGATGTTCAAGACTGACAACTAAACTTGAGAATATTCTCAGGAATTTCTAAGGTATGATGTTCAAGACTGACAACTAAACTTGAGAATATTCTAAGGAAGAAGTGAAATAAAGCTAATACCAGCAACACAATATATTAACTAAAAATTTCCCAAAAAAAATGCAATGCTCCATTTAAGTATGAGAAAATGACTTGCATAGTCAAAGAATTCCCAACCATATGTGGCAATAATAAAATTGAGGCCAAAGGATAAAAAGTATGATATATCAATGACTTCAATTGATAGAAGCATTTGCATGGTTTGAACTCCAGAACCAGAATCAAATATAATAGGAAATGAAATAGCTATTTTTCTCAAGTGTTTGATTTGAAAGGGAATAAAAATTTGGTTCCTTACAAAATTGGTCTTTTTAGTGCTTTGGTTCCTTACAAAATTGGTCTTTTTAGTGCAAGATTAGAATTAATCAATATATAGTTCACATGGTAATACCGAATAGTTTCACTTGATCCCCATAGGAATAGTGATCTCACCAGGGTAGGTCAAGTATTTGGTCTTGATTCTGATCCTAAGCATATTTTTTTGGTCAACGAAATGCCCTTTAGAGGTTTCCAATGCAGAAAACCTCTAACATTGTAGACTCCAGGGAAACTGGATGCATTTAGCCTTCCCACATTGCAAGGAGATCATTGTGGTTTAAACTTTAGACTTTAAATTGATGACCTCCATGTCACAATAGAGCAACTAACTTCTATAGTATTCACAGCAAGTTTCAAGTTTTTTAAAATATAGGATAAAGTTATTGTTTGGTTAAATGAATTAACAAAGAAGGAATGAATCATGTATTCAAGTGGGTTTTACAACACAAATTTTGCAGAATTTTTGCACTGAATGATTAATTTGATTCGCACACAACAAACAACTTAACACCACCTAAATAGTGATCAAGTTCGGCTTAAACCAACCCAACACAAGTAACATGAAGGGTATTACCAAGATACGAACTAGAATCTAGTACTGGGATTACCAAAAATTTCCTTTTAAAATCAAAGTAAAAAATTGAGGAAAAACAATTGCAATGAAGATCTTTTAAGCAAACCAAATATAATGTTTGGGAGGTGCAGATATCTTATATAAAAAGTGGATATATATATAATATATATATAATATATATATATATATATATATATATATATTTGTTTATTGTTATTATTAATAATCCCATCTATCGCTATTGTTATATATATATTGTTATTGTTATTATTATTAATCCCTCTATCCTATTTTTTTTTTTGCTTGTTATTTCTTTTTTTTGGATGTCTTGCAAGGTTTCTAAATTTAAAAATGTAAACAATTATTTTTCTCATAATATCCTTTACAATTGTCCATTAAATAAATGACTTTTATTAATATGTTAATTAGTTGTGGGTAGAAATAGGCAAAATAACTTTTATCGGCTAAATTCTTAATATGTTTTTCTGTCAAATAATGCAAATAAAATGGGACCGAGAGGGAGTATTATTATAATATAAAAATATAAGCCTGACCTACTGATTATAAAAGAAGACTAACAGTTAAGATAAATTGGAAAATAAGAGAATGATAAATTTGGGTTTATCTATTGAGTATTCTCACCGTGTAAATTGCCCAGCGCTTCGCAATGAAGTATCAAACACCTTGTCCATGATAAAATCGAAACTTTTAGCCAATCCACCAACACCATGTGACATTAATTCTTTTTCTATATCGTCTTCTAAATCTGTATCCCCTTCGAATGTTATTCGATCACAGGCGGCTACATCGTTAACCTGTAAAACAAAATTCATTATTGTTCTGGTAGTCCAGAGTAAGATTTTTACAAGCCTCTTACCTGATGATTTTTTTTCCTCCACAATTTGGTCGGTATGATTCTTGTGACAAAAACGTTGACGTTTACCAAAATCGGTGAGAAAAATGAAACAGATTTTCGAATACATGTATTCGACCATGATCGCAACTTCAGAATAAGGGAAGAAATAATTTCTGATCGTTGATCGACTACTATGAGATTCAATGAAGTTTCTTTCGACAGTTTTGTCCTTCCGCTCAACCTCATTCCGATCTGTGAAAGAGAGAAATAAATTTGGAATTTGAAATTGCGAGACTGCTATTCGTTTGTGGCGAATAGTGTTCCTGCAGTGTAACAGATTTCCGCGTCAATAGCCCAAAAAGAAATTGAAAGAAAATACATGAGACTACTAATCTGTCAGGTAGCAGGTAACAAGGTTACCGGTTCATCGGGTAGCTTTTTTTATTTTATCAGGCCTTGTTTTGTGGGACAAGAATTTGTCATTTTATTTTTGATAACTTAAAAAAATAGAAGCAACAGAGGGGCAATGTGAGTCCATAAGTAAAAGCAATAGTGTCATTGGAACAGCGTTTGTCTTAGTGTGTGCTATGCAGATGGCGGTAGGGTTTCTGATACCGATCTGATGGGGGGTAAAAAAAAAAAAAACTAAAAAGAAAAAAATATAAAATATATGAGGCTACCGATCTGTCAGGTAGCAAGTAACAAGGTTACCGGTTGATCAGGTAGATTTTTTTATCGTTTTAGAACCTGCCATTGTTTTTCTTGTATAACTCTTACGCCATTTTGATCAATCAAGTTTAAAGTTTTAAGTCAATGGTTGTAGCTTTTGGAATATAGAACCAAAATGCGGGTTTCATACTAAAAGTTTTAATATTTATTATATGAAAGGTGAAATTTATTATATAATATGGCTTAATCTTCAAAAGCACCTTTAAGTTTACCTGTTGTTCGTGGTATCACTTAAAAATTACTTTTGTCTCTCCGGTACTCCGATTTTGAAACTTCAATATATATTCACCTTAGATTCAAATTTCACCTAGGATTTGCAAAATAATAATATAAAAGTGGAATCCACCAAACCAACTAGATTTAATTTAACTCAACTTCCTAAAATTTATGAAACGCATCGTTTTGATATTGAAAAACAAAATCCCTAATTTCCTTTGCAGATCTATCAAGCTCCCTTCCTTGTTCCCTCGATAATCTCCTTATATTAAATTTCGATTTCCTCTTTCCATTTTCCTTCTCTCATTGGTATTATCGTCTCTTCCAAACTTAGCAAATGAGCTTGTGAGTTGTACAGCAGCTGGCCAACAACAATTTTTCTTTGAATAGTTGTCCTTTTCCTTTATGTATTTGAGCTTCGCTTAATCTCACCTAGGTCTATTTGAACTTCTGAGTTGTTTATTTTCTTTGTGATGTTAGAGGTGTGTTTTTAGCTACTTGGATATTTTTTTCTTAATCTCTTGCAATTGCTTCCGTCGCATTTTATTCTCTCCTATTTGAAATGTATTTAGTTCTTTTTCGTCTTTTCTTTAATGGGTAATTATCTAACTATTTACAGTATATATTAAATGGAGAATTTTATTTCTGGATATCATGATGGGTGTTTTATATTTGTGTATTATGTGGTTTTTGATAATGGAATTATCAGTTGATCGATTTTTTGTTGTTTTGCATTTGTTGGTACTTGATGGAGCTACGAATGAAACTAGGGATTTTGTTTTTCAAGATCAAAATGCATTTCATAAGTTTTAGGAGGTTAGGTTAAGTTAATTCGAGTTAGTTTGATGGGGCTACTTTTATGTTATTATATTGCAAAACCCTAGGTGAATTTTAAATATGGGGATACAATATATCTAAGTTTCAAAGTTTAGATGCCGGAGGGACAAAGGTCATTTTAGAATGATATCGCAACAACATGAAAAGTTCAAGATGTTATTATATTGCAAAACCCTAGGTGAATTTTAAATATGGGGATACAATATATCTAAGTTTCAAAGTTTAGATGCCGGAGGGACAAAGGTCATTTTAGAATGATATCGCAACAACATGAAAAGTTCAAGATATTTTTGTAGGTTAAGCCATCTAATATGCATAGTTTTAAAATTAGGGTTGGTTTAGGTTAAACTATAAATTGGTCGGTATGTAAAATGTTTTTCTGTTAAGGACAATGTTAAGTGGATCATTATGATTGGCTCAAAACCACCATTTAGGAAGAAAATCACTTTAGGTTTAGGTAGAAATACAAAATTGTCTTGACATTGTTTTGGAGGAAAAGCTTATGTGGATCAATAAATGTAATAGTTGGTAATTATGAAAAAGGTTTAATATTGTTGTTAGAAACATGAATTCTAGCCCTAAATTAATTACCTTGGAAAAACAAATTTGTTAAGTTGGGTAGTTTCTAGAGATAATCACATTTTGCATTGAGGATGGAAAAGTCTAGACCTATAGGTCAGAGTTAATTCCAACTAAGTGAATGAGCCTAAATGACATCATTTTGGCGTTGAAGGAGTGGTAACATGAAGTTTTGCTTTTAGTTGCAATTTATTTGTTAACATGAGGATCAAATTTATCACTTAGCTCTTATTTTAATCACATCCATATGATCAGAGGAGAAGGTATATCATTATATTAATTGGAATTGAGGTAGAAGTAAGAGAATACTAATTGGAAAGGATTGAAAGCAGCAAAAGATGAAACTGCAGAAGCTGAGTTGTAGAAGCTTTAAATATGGAAGCTTGTGATGAAATTAATCGTAGAAGTATTTAATTGAACAGTTGTTTAGTAATAGCACGATGACGGTGATTCTAACCCTAATGGAAAATCCAATGAATTGGCTATTGAGTGGTGGAGTTAGTTACTGACAAGGAATGTAGGATGAAGGAGTTAATGAAAGCATAGAATACACTTTTGATGGATTGCAAGTTGATTTGCGCTACACTGAGGAAGGTTCAAAACAAGGTATGTATGTTGGGATTTTATATCAATAATACGCAGCAGAATAATATAATTTTAACAAAATAATTATACCAACAGGGATCCATTTAAACGATTAAAGCAATAAAAATTATTTAATATAAATTATTTCAGAAAGAATACGCCTCTTTTGTGAGATTCTTCAAAAAACTTCGATCTACGCGGCTAGGTTGTTCGCAAACAACAAGCATCCCAAGTGTCCGGCCTCTAGTATAATCCACACGAAAACGGACAATTGAAAAGCTCTAACTATTTTAAAGGGTTGAGAAGGTGTTTGAAATCCTTGAGAGGTGTTGAAATCCTTGTAATTAGAGTAAATATTATCTTTCCTAGTTTAGGTTTATTCCTATTTAGATTACTTCCTATATTGGAACAATCTTTTGTATATATATATAGTAGAGTAGAGACGGGACAATAACAACACAATATAGTAAAACTCTCTCTTTTCAAAAACTTTATGGCATCAGAGCCTTGTCGTGATTTTTCGGTATAGGTTTTTTATCATCAAACAGGTCTGAGTTTCAAGTAGCGCCTCTAGGAGAGAATGTTGGTCATCACCGCCCACTTCAGAAGGAGGAGCAACCGTCGATCATCCTTCCAGTCAAATCCCGTCGTTGTTTGATCACGCACGTGTGCACACGCACCACAGAAAGTTTCTGGCCTTTCTTCACGCACCGACGAGTGCTGCGTTTTTCGGTGACCTTTGCTGAATATTTTTTTTCGGTGGTCTTGTTTTGGTGCTGCAACTCAGACCCACTAGTCACTCTTTCCCAGTTTTGACTTTGTGTTGATTCCTTTTTTTTTTATTCCATCTCATATATTGCTGCCTGTGTGATTTTCGGTTCTAATTTTTGAATCAGCTATCAAATTTTTTAGACTGATAGTATGGTTGACGAAAAAAAGGTAGACGTAGATTTTCACTCGAAGAATCCTTCGCTCCAGATTAGTCCAGTGAAGTTAGATGGCACAAATTACTGGGCTTGTCTCGGTCCTGTTTGCTATTCATTGAGGTTAGAGGTTTGTAAGGGTATCTTGACGGTGGAGCACCAACACTAGTTTGAAAGATCCGAGTTATAACAAATGAAAATCAGAGAACTCCCTTATTATGTGTTGGCTAATCAATTCTTAGCAGCCAACCATTTCACGAGGATATTTACTTCTTGATACAGCTAAGAAATTTACTTCTTGATACAGCTAAGAAGATATGGGATGCCGCTGCACTGACTTACTCGCAAACTGGAAACTATGCTCAGAGGTATGAATTGCGATAGAAAGTTCATGAAACCAAACAGGGAGATCTGACTGTCGCTCAGTATTTTGCTAAACGTAGTAGGTTATGGCAAGAACTGGATTATTACCAAGACTTTCAAGCAAAATGTATTGATGATGCGGCTCAAGTTCAGAATTTAATTGAAGTAGAACATGTGAATGATTTTCTAGCTGGCCTAAATTTCTAGCTGGCCTAAATAACGAGTATGATTAGATTCGAGTCCAAGTTCTTGGACGAGATCCTTTTCCATCCTTGCGACAAGCATACTCATTTGTATAATAAGAGGAGATTAGGAGGAGTGCTATGGTTCACAGATCTATAATTGATAAAGCATGATTGATTACTAATTCTACAAGAGAACAGATAGAAGTTGTAAAGAGCGGTTCTTCAGACATAGATCAATTATTTTGTGACTATTGCGTTAAGAATAGGCACACTAAGGAGTTCCGCTGGAAATTACATGGATGCCCAACTTTAAGGGCGTGGAGGGAAGCGGGTCAGCTCTTCTAGACCACAGGCACACATTTGATAGTGGAGCTTTATCTGAGGAACCATCTACTGATGGTAACTTTTTTTATAAGGAAATTCAGTCCCTGAAACAATTATTGTCATAGCTTGATTCTTCCTCAACTAGCTTGGATTCTTCCTTCAACTTCAGACTACAACCCTCTATAAATTTGTTATATTTAGGTAATGCTTTTGCTTTACCTTTCTTGCAAAAATTGCCAAAACCTCCATGGGTTATAGATTTTAAGGACAAAATAAACCATAAAGCACTGGCCTTCTATAAAAACATTTTCCTCCACATATTTTTTAAAAAGTATCACATGCATAGACAAAAATGTAGCATTGTTCCGGATGGCTTCCTTAGTACCCTGATTGCTGGCACTCTGAGGGTCCTATTGAATTGTAACCTTCTAATATTAAAACTTCCTCTGTTTCTCATGTTCCTAGATTCCCCCTAATAATCTGTTATTTGTTTAGCTTAATTCATCAAAGCACTTATGCAAAATATAACATTATATTTACCCTACTACATTATTTTAAATTGTTCAGGAATTGGAGAGCACGGGGAAGAAACAATTGGCATTAAAGCTTTGGCGCGATGGATTTGTATTATTGTTGGAGTGGAACGGTTGGTATGATTTCTATATTTGTGTATTCAAATATTTGGGTACCCAGATCAAGCCTTTGTATTTGGAACTTCCTAGAATCCCTTTCCATATGAAGTTATTCAATGGCATTTAGGGAAGATTTAAAGGACATCCCTCTTTTCTGTTTTTAGGACGGTTTGGTTTTTTCCATTTTTGGTTTACTAATGTGATTTTTAATTCCATTAAGTATGTATGTTTTTGAACTTGGCCCAAACACACCGTGGGCATTTCTTATCTCCATTAAATTCTCCAATTAATAATAAAAGTTTGATTCCTTTTGCTACATTAATTCTGATGTATGGGATCCTTCTAAAACTGTCTCTCTTTCTGGTTGTAGATGGTTTGTGACCTTTATTGATTGTTGCACTAGATTGACTTGGGTTCATTTGATGAAAACAAAAAATGAAGTTTTTTCGTGTTTTCAGAACTTCCATAAAATGATTTGTACTTAGTTCGATGCGCATGTTAAAATCCTAAGAACTGATAATGGTAATGAATACATGAATGCAGATTTTTGTACGTATTTTGATTCTAATGGTATTATATATCAAACTAGTTATGTCAATACTAGTGCTCAAAATGGAGTAGCTGAAAGGAAAAATAGGCATTTACTAAAAGTAGCTAGGTCTCTTATTTTCATTATGAATCTTCCCAAACCATATCGGGGGGATGCTATTTTAACTGCTGCTTACCTTATCAATCATACGCGTCTTCGTACTTTAAATTTTAAAATTCCATTAGAGGTTCTTTAAGGAAAAAACTCTTATATTGTACCTCTTAAAGTCTTTGGCTATGTTTATTTTGTTCATCAGAATGGTCTAAGAAAATTAGATCCTAAAGCCTTGAAGTGTGTATTTGTTGGTTACTCTACTACTCAAAAAGGATACAAGTGTTATTATCCTCCTTCTAGGAAATACTTTATAAGTATGGATGTTACCTTTCAGGTATTTGAGTTTTATTTTCCTTCCCAGTCACCTTTTCAAGGGGAGAAATATCAGATGGAAGAGGTGGTGGATGACATTCCTTTCTAGGGGGAGATTCCTGTAAACATAGATAATAAGAGAGACTAACCACCTAGACTTCAAGGAAGATTGGATAGACCTGATTTGAAAACCTACACACGGTGGACTAATACAGATACAACCATGGAGCATGAGACCTCTGATCAACCGACATCTCCAATTTCAGGCCCTGAAAATACAGAAGAATAAGAACCTTGTGAGTCTTCTTTAATCCCTATTGATTCTGATCCTAATCTTGATTCTAGCCCGAAACCTCTGATTCAAACCGACATCTCCAATATCAGGCCCTGAAAATACAGAAAATAAGAAAACCTTGTGAGTTCTTCTTTTAATCCCGTATTGATTTCTGATCCTAATCTTTGATTCTAGCCATTTTCAACAATGACCTTGATATTCCTATTGCTCTGAAGAAAAAGAGTTTGGAACATGCCACGATAACATCCCAATCTCCCATTTTATTCTCCTATAATGATTTGTCCCCTTTCCTATAGAAGGCCTCATTTTGTTTTTTTTTTCTTTACCTTGTTTCTATACCCAGCAGGAATTGGCAGAGGCATTATAGGTCTATACCGCAGGATTGGCAAGAGGCATTATAGGACTCAAAATGGAAGGCTGCAATGGTTGAGGAGATGAGAGTTTTGGCAAAAAATGAGACATGGGATCTTATAATTCCTCCACCAGGAAAGAAGCCAGTTGGATGTAAATGGGTGTTCACAGTTAAATATAGGGCAGATGGTATAATTGAGAGGTGCAAGGCTAGATTGGTAGCCAGAGGGTTCAGTCAGACCTATGGAGTTGATTATCAGGAAACATTTGCCCAAGTAACCAAAATGAACACAATCAGAATTTTGTTGTCTTCTGCAACCAATCTTGACTGGGAGTTACATCAATTTGATGTTTAAAACGCTTTTCTACATGGCGATTTGAAAGAAGAGGTGAATATGGAGATTCCTCTTGGATTTGATGATGGCAAGACTAGAGGAAAAATTTACAAGCTGAAGAAGTCATTATATGGGCTGAAGCAATCACCAAGAGCATGGTTTGAAAGGTTTAGTAAAACTATGCTTTCTTTCGGGTACATTCAGAGCGATGCTGATCATACTTTGTTCATTAAACATCATGAAGGTAAGATCACATTGCTTATTGTTTATGTTGATTATATTGTTCAATTAAACATCATGGAAGGTAAGATCACATGTCGCTTATTGTTTATGTTGTATTGATATAAGGTGATGACTGAAAATTAATGAAAAAGGAAATGAACTCCACTTGAATGAAGTGTGTTAGCTAGGGAGTTGAAGATTATAGAAAGGATTACAGGAAAGTTGAGAAATATTTTCCCTTATGGATAAAGTGCATAGATCAGAAAAAAGGGATTGTTTGAGAAAAGCTTTCTCGAAAGAAAGAGTACATCCTGTGATCTCCTTTAAAGAAATCTGGGTTGTTGGGGATGTAAAAGCCTGCGGAGAAGTCACTGGATTGACGCCCAAAATATAAGCTTAAGCTGGATGGAGGAAGTCCAGGTTATCAGTGTTGGCAAAGGTAATTCAGAGATCTGTCAGGCAGGCTTGAATATTATCTTGCCCATGGCTGAGATAGACCGAAGAGATAATTGCTTATCGCTATAGCGGTGAAGGTTAAGGTGGAGAGAGGTAGACCAGATATTGCTTATGCTATAAGTTTAGTGAGTCAGTACATGCATGACCCTTGGGAGTCTCACTTAGAAGTTGTGCATCGGATTCTAAGATATTTAAAATCAAATTTTATTTTCTAAATATAGCCATTTGAAATAACAGGCTATACAAATGTGGATTGGGCTGATTCCCTTGATAACAGGAGATCAACCTCAGGTTATTGAATTTTTGTTGGAGGAAACCTGTCACATGGAGAAGCAAGAAGCAGGCTGTTGTTACAAGGTCCAGTGCAGAAGCTGAATATAGAGCTATGGCACAGGGAATCTGTGAACTCCTATGGTTGCGCAAATTAATGGAAGAGTTAAAGTTGGTTGAAACAATAAATATATCCTTATTTTGTGATAGTAAAGCAGCCATTAGTATTATGAATAATTTAGTAATTATAATAATCCCAAGTCCAGCATGATCGAGACTAAGCACAATAGAGATTGATCGTCACTTTATAAAAGAGAGAAGATAGTTGAAGGTTTCATAAATGTCTCCTATATAAATTCAAAAGAGCAACTAGCTGATGTTTTCACAAAGGGTTTGAATAGCAAGTTGTTTCATCCTTTAGGTTGCAAGTTGAGCATGTGTAATATCTATGCACCAACTTGAGGGCGAGTGTTGAAATCTTTGTGTGAATACTCAAATTTTGAGGCTCAAAGAGCCAATTTTTCCGGACTGCAAAAAGTCCGGCCGAACTAAAGGCCATTTTGGAAGTTCACCGAAAGCATGCTAATATGGTACTTGAAACGTCCGGGACGTCGCGAGGATCGCGAATTTGGGCCCGGAATTTTTTTCGGAGGTCCGGAGCGCCCGGAAAGGCCTCCGGAGTGAAAAGATAGCGAGACCACCGACCACCGGCGGCCCGGCCACCGGAGCCGCGTGGCCCGGGCCGGCAGCCCCAGGGCCCGGCGCCGCGCAGCCCAGGCCGGGCGGGCGGCCGGCCGGCACTAGGCGAGCGGGCGTCTCCCCGGCGGTCCGGCAGAGCCCGAGGGGGATGTCGGCGCGCGGCCCGGCCTCTGCGGGAGCGCGCGGAGGTCCGGAACAGCGGAGTGGCTGCCGGGCACCGGCCGCGAGTCCGCGGAGCTGGCGGCCCACGGCCCGCACGGACAGTGCCGCTTTGTGTTTTTATCCTATAAATAGTGGCCTCTGCACTGCCGAGCCCATTTCGGTGCGACAGGACTCAGTCTGTGTTGACGGCCGCAGTCCTTCCGCGCCCTAACAGGGCTCCTGGTATGCGACTTCTTTACTGCTTTTCTGCATTTTTAAATTTTAAGATTTATTGCTTTCTTGTTTGTTAATTGTCACATATAATTGAACTAATTTAAATATCCCCTTAACGAGGAGCTTAAATCTGGGAAAGTTAAAAGGCGGTCCGTCGATTAAATCAGGTACGTAAACGAAACTCTGCTATTTAATTTTAGCACTCCATGCATTGCTTCTTCTTCTACTAGCCTAAATAAATTCTACAAACTGCCATAAATGCATTCATGTCATATTTAGGAAAACAAATGCCCTCAATTAAAATTGATTAAGCTAATGCCCGGTATAATTAAATCGTGTTATTAAAGCTTAAATCCGACAAATATTGGCTAATCAATTAAAATATGATTAAGCTAAATGCCCGGTTAATTAATAATCGTGGTATTAAAGCTTAAATCCGACAATATTGGCTAAAATATCTAGTCTATCAATGGCTATGGTATAATCGCCTTTATTTCGAACAGTTTTCGACTTAAGTCCAATTAATCAATAATTGTGACTAAAAGGCCTTAATTAAACATGTTTTTTTTTCCATGGCAATAAATTGCCTACATTGCGAATCAATTAATCACTTTTGGCAAATAAATTGCCTATAAGTGAAATTAACCCCTTTTCTTAGCGACAAATCGCTTAAATCACAATCTTTGGCTAAAAGCCTTCAAACAATTGCTTTTGACAAATAAATTGTCTTAAAGCAATCAATTTTGGCGACAATCGCCCAATCATCAATTTTTGGCAATAAATTGCCTAAATCAACTTCTTTTTGGCTGAAAGCCTTCAAATACCAACTTTTGGCATAAATGCCTTCATCACTTTGGCGACAAATCGCCTAATCATTTTTCTGGCAATAAACTGCCTAAATCTTTTGGCTAAAAGCCTTCAAATATCCATTTTTGGCACAAATGCCTTAATCACTTTGGCGACAAATCGCCTAACCAATTTTCGGCAATTAAATTGCCTAAATCACCCTTTTTGGCTAAAAGCCTTAAAATCAATCGTTTTGGCGACAATCGCCTAAAATCAATCATTTTGGCAATCAAATTGCCCAATTCTCAGTTTTGAGGGGGCAATCAAGATTGCCCAACCACATTTAGGCAGACAAATTTAGTCTAAAGAACAATGCAAATCTTTGGCAAACATGTCCCAAACAAAAATGCAAGCAAGAGCATACACACACTCCATGCATAAAGCGAATACCGCATGACACAAGCCCTTGCATAGAAGGGGCCTATCGAAACCTACGTCGACTTTGGATTCTTCGCCATTCAAAACGGAAGTAACGTAGGCCAACGTTTGGGATTGTACCCCCGAGCTGCAAAGTCGCAATCAACTTAAAATTGGTTCCAAAGTTACATAAAATCACCCTGCAAAGCATTCATTGTCAAATGGTTATTGCGATCGAGCAAGACCGAATAGTGCGCCCGGGATTCTCGAAGTGCGCAGGGTTTGTAGGATCATCGCCTTAAACATGATGGTATGATTAATCCTAGTGACAACTGAGGGTGTATATTAAATCGGAGTGTCACTGGTTAGGGTTTCTCCGTAGTTAGCCGCTGAAATAATTAGAACAAGGTGAGCGACTCAACGGGTTTTTTCCTAGTTTACCCTGAAATAATTAAACAAGGTGGCGACTCACACATCACGTGCATTTCTTCCTTAGTCACATGCATTCACATTGCAATGATATTATTTGGGGGAGGGGTTCACACTTTGTAATTAGAGTAAATATTATCTTTCCTAGTTTAGATTTATTCCTATTTAGATTACTTCCTATATTAGAACAATCTTTTGTGTGTGTGTGTGTGTGTGTGTGTGTGTGTATATATATATATAGTAGAGTAGAGATTGGACAATAACAACACAATATAGAGAAATAAAACTCTCTTTTTAAAAACTTCAAGAGGTTAGAGCGTATAATGGTACTAGCTATTGTAGACTCTATGTTTAATTTTGTAATTATGAGCAACAACTCTTTATATTTAGACTGTATCTTTAACCTTATATATGAAAACCTTAGGTCATAAATAATAAATTATAATTATTTATTTAAACCTTTTAAATAAATGAATTATAACTAATATCTTATATATAATAATATATATATTAATAAGTACTATATATAACATATATATATTAAAACAATATTTAAACAATTTAAATAAATAATCATAATATATATAGTAATAGGATTTTCAATTTAATCAATTATATTTATTTATTTAACTATTTAAATAAATAAAACATAATTAAATATTAGGTTTATTTAATCTAAAACTTTTCTTAATAAATTTTAGACATAAATCAAATTAAGTCAATACTTAATAATTTAGGTAAAATTGTAATTAAATATAAATTACAATTTTGTACTTAATGTCCTAAACTAATTTGTAATTAAGTCATACTTGATTCGATTTCTCGTTTTCACTTTCTCATATCCATTTTTATGTGTGTGACCTTCTAGGTTCCAAATATGTTGACAATAAATATAAATTAAATTAATTAATTGATATTTGAAAGTCAAGTACATTGTCTAGCAACATATCAAGACTACTCAAATATTTGAAAAGTCAAAATGGTTTGACTTAACCTTTCAATGCATGAGTTATCAATGTAATTAATATCCCTTCATTATTAATATTCTGATTTAGTAATTAGGCATGGAGTGTGTCTGTTTATTAATATCCCTTCATTATTAATATTCTGATTTAGTAATTAGGCATGGAGTGTGTCTGTTTTACTAAATCATGTTAGTTTTCTTAATCATGGCCATTGATCATTTGAATGAAATTCCAAATCCAATTTGCTAATTTTATTCTACTTTGTGCAAGGATTTCTTAACCAATACCAGTATAGAACAATTAAAACATTTTCTCTGATTTACCTAAAGTGATGAATCCTCTCTTAATTACACAAAGATCTCCATACGGATCCTACTATACCCAAAAAATCATTTTTTATTATTCATGAATGAATAATGTGTATGAAGAAAACTGAAATAATTTTAGTTTTCTTTACTATCTAAATTAGAAAATATTCTAAAATCAATTTTAATTTACTGAAAATTAATTTTAATGGCCCTTATAATTTAATTAAATCCAAATTAATTAAAATACAATCAAAATTAATTTTAGAACCTGATTGAAACATATTAAAACGAGTTTGGACCCAATTGCAAAACTGGAAAACATGCAGGGACTAATACGTAATTCACGTCGTCATCTTCACAAATAGCAAACGTTTTCGATTGAAAACTGTTCGCCGCTGCCGCCGCACATCAAACCCAGTAAAATCAGCGTCGCCGCGACCTTGCCACGGCTCGATGCAGGTCGCATGGTTACCGGAAGACTACGGAAAGCCCTGCCTTTTTCCGATCGACGCCTGACTCGCCGGAAAACGGTTTCTTTTTTTTTTTTTAATATATTTAAACTGAAAAACGCAGAACCTATTGGAGCCGCTCCGTAACCGGAGCACTCGCAGGGACCGGCGCACGTCCAGGCGAGCAGGTAGTGATGTCAGCCGCCCACGGCTCTACGGTGGCCGGCGGGTTTTGACGTTGCATCTAAACTGTTTTCCGTCAAAAACAAATTTTCAATCCAATTAAAATTTTTTTTAGATTTTATTAAATGAAATTTAATTAAAAATAGATCTGTGAAACATTTAATGAACATCAGATCTGATTTTTGTCAAAACAACAAAACTCGGCACCTTAAATGTTTAAACGATGACTCTGATATTGCTGTTAGATTTCAATATCAATAATATGCAGCGGAATTATATAATTATAACAAAATAATTATACTAACAGTTATCCATTTAAACGATTAAAGCAATAAAAATTGTTTAGAAGAATATTTTTTTTGCAGATTTTTCAAAACTTCGATCTACGCGGTTAAGTTGTCGCAAGAAACAAGCCGTCCAAGTGTCTAGCCTCTTGTAGTATCCACACGAATGGACAATCGAAAAACTCTAAAACTATTTTAAAGGGTTGAGAGGTTAGAACGTATAATGGTGCTAGCTATCTTAGGCTCTATGTTTAGAAACGTTTAAATGGTGCCTTAGCATATCTTTAAGGGCTCTATGGGTTGTTCTTGTAAACTATGCAGTAACAACTCTTACTCTCTTTTAAGATAACAATAAAACCCTAGTCATAAAATAAATAATATATCAATATTTATTAAAAAATTAAATTAATAAACTAAAAACATGTTATATATGCCATACCTAATTATTATTTTAAACGAATGTAATAACATAAATCATATACAATATAGTAATAGGATTTTAATTTAACAATTATATGTATATCTTATTTAACTATTTAAAGGAATAAAATCATTATTAAATTATATAGGTTTATTTGATCTAAAATTTATCCTTAATAAATTTTAGATATAATTACATTGAAGTCAATAACAATTATCATTTAGGTTAACATGTAATAAATATAAATTACTCAATTTTGCCCTCTTAATTTCTAAAACTAATTGTAATCACAGTCCACTACTTGATTTGATTTCTCGTTTTCACTTTCAGCTCATATTCATTCTCATGTATACTTGACTGTTTAGTTCAAAATATGTGGCAGGACAATTAGGTAAAATTGTAATTAAATATAAATTACAATTTTGCCCTTAATTTCCTAAAACTAATTTGTAATCAAGTCATACTTGATTTGATTTCTCGTTTTCACTTTCTCATATTCATTCTCATGTATATGACTTTTTAGGTTTCAAATATGTGGCAACAAATGTAAATTAAATTAATTAATTAACATTTGAAGGTCAAGTACATTGTGTAACAACATGTCAAGACTATTCAAATATTTGGAAAGTCAAAGTGGTTTTGACTTAACCTTTCAGTGCATGATTTATCAGTATAATTAATATTCATTCATCATTAATGTTCTAATTTACTAATTAAGCATGGAGTATCTCTACTTTATTAAGTGATGTTAGTTCTCTTAATCATAGCTATTGATCATTTGAATGCAATTCCAAATCTAATTTGCTAATTTCATTCTACATTGCGCAAGGATTTTTTTATTAATACTAGTAAAGAACAATTAGAACATTTTTCCTAATTTACCTAGGGTGATGAATCCTTTCTTAATTACACAAATACTCCATACGGTTCCTACTATTTTCAAAAAATCATTACTTATTATTCATGAATGAATAATGTATATGAAGAATCAAAACATAGCCATCCCCATACAAGATAGCTCAGTAATTTCAAATCAAAGGATTATTTACACAATCATCATTTGAGTATTCCATAGACACAGGTAACTCTCTATATGGAATTCTCATACAGGTCAAGTTAGTGGACTTATTTAAATAACAGGCACCTACATATTAGTTCCAGATATTACATATATCTCAGCTTATGAGAACAGCTGCTTCGTTAAGGAAAGAACATAATATATACCAGTCTCAACAGCTCTAATCATCGTCCAATAATTAGGAGAACATTGATTAGTAATATTTAGAGACATTGCTTTAATGCAAATATAAAACTCATAATTACAACCACATTATAATTTATTTTGCAAAGCAGTATTATCTCATAGACTTTATCTCTTACCAAAATTCAATCAATAGAATATAAAAGATGAATAAATACCTTTTATTAATAATAAAATATTTTATACATGAAATATTATATCCTAAATATAATCAATTAAATTGACTATAGGGCACATAACTAACAATGTAATTTCCATCGACTAAGTCTATGTATGAGTTTTACAAAAGACATTGAAGGTTAAAAGGATATGGGGTTACAAAGAAATTGACATATAAGTATGGCGATACATATAAGTACCAGGTGATACGTTGCAACTCGAGTCAACCGTATTATGAAAAGACAAGTAAAATGATAAATTACCCTGCATGGGTGCATGCAAGTCTTAAAGGAACCGAAATATGGGTGGTTAGAAAAGTCGTTGGACATCATAATCACGAGTTAATCCTTCAATGTCATAGGAAATACCTTATAGTATGAAAAGAGTGCTGAAGGCAAATGACATGTGGAATAAGACCTTGCAAGAGTTACAAGATGCTTCAAGTGCAAGAAGGCAGACCGGATAAACTAAGTTGTTTGCCAAAAGATTGCAAAAATTACATAGAGAAAAGGAGGAAGGAACATATACAAGACGGGACGCAGAAGAAAAACATAGATTTTTCGTCCATTTGCAAACGAAAAATACTAATTTCTTTTATCTGATGAAAGTTAATCCCAATGACAGGCTTGCGAATGTCTTTTGGGTGCAACCACATGGTATAGTCGCGCACAAAGAGTTCAATGATGTAGTTACTTTTGACACAACATACCTTGTAAATAGATATAGAATGCCATTTGCTACAATTGATGGAATAAGTCACCACAAACTATCCATTTTGTTAAGATGTGCTCTTATAGCACATGAAGATGCAGCAACTTTCAAGTGGGTGTTTGAAACATAGCTTGAAGTAATGGCTATGATCTATCCCATGGCTATTATGACAGATCAGTCTGAGAGCATAAGGAAAGTTGTTAGATAAGTTTTTCCTAACACAGTGCACCCATACTAAATTTAGTCATAATCATCTTGTTTATTGCTATAATAAAATCCAACATAATAACATATGCATGCCACCAATTTACCTTGCAAGTTTTGTTTGTGGCATATTTTATACAAGTTACCTGAGAAGTTAAAAGGTGTCAGTGATCATGGCAATAGTGTGATTGCATTTAAAGCACTTGTATTCAAGAGCTTTAGCAAAGAAATGTGTGAAAGAAGATGGTCGAATTTTCTAATTGAGTATAGGCTACAAGGAAATGAGTGGCTTTTGAAGTTGTATTTTGATATGCAAGAATGGGTGCCAATGTATCTGAATAATTGGTTTTGGGTTGGAATGTTGTCTATATAGAGAAGTGAGATTATGCACGCATATTTTGATGGAAATATTAATTCAAGGAGAACGCAAAAACAGTTTGTAGAGCAATATGAGATTGCTATATGTGACAAGATAGAGAAGAAATTCCAAGAGAAGCACAATTCAATGTATAAGGTAATAAATGTCAGTCGAAGTATATGTTTAAGAAGCAATTCCAAAAAGTCTTCGCTAACAAAGTGTTTAAGAAAGTACAAAAAGAGATAGATGACATAATTTACTGATATACTGCCACATTATTCATCCTATAACGGTGGAATCTCGATAAGCCAACAATGAACTAGGCATGACAGCTTACAAGGTGATGGAGAGGAAAATAATCGATGACAACTTGCTAGTAATGGATGATGATGATTGTGATGACCTAGAAGCCCAAAAGATGCTTGTAGAGAACACAATTGCCACTGGAAAAATAGAATATGTTAACAAAAATGAAAGTGTTGTACGTGCTCCTCATGTAGTTCATGGGAGGGGCAGACTGAGGTCAGATAGGTACAAGTCTTGAGGTTAATTAGAACTTTTGTTGATCAATGAATAGAAGAATTAGAATTATTGTTAATTAATGAATCATATATTTTTATAAAGCATTAATTATGGATACATAAAACATGAAAATACCACTATTAGTGATATAATATATATTTTTAGAAAATACCATTATTACTGATATAATAGAAAATACCACTACGATTATTTTATTAAATACTTTAACCTAAAAAATTATATCAATTAAGCACTTATTAAAAAGTTAAAATTTATGAAAATTATTATTTCAAATGTCATACTAACTACATATTAAGTCAATATTTTGCAGATAAAAATAAAAATCCTAAAAATTATTGATATTATCATATCAATGATAAAATGTGTGTAATATTACTAAAATTTACAAGTTTAAGTGCATAATAGATCATTCACAAAGTTTAGGGTGTCACAAGGTTAAAATTATAAAATTCAAGGGTGAATTTATATATTCTGCCATTTGAAATAGGATTAAATTTGATGTCTCAACTTATCAAATTTTCTATCTTGGTGTCTTAACGAAAAACATTTACAATCAGTAGTTTAAACTGTTAAAAATCTTTTGTCTCCAGCTAACATGGCTAGCCAAATTTACAAATACGAAACGTGTTGTCAAGTCACGATGGAAAGTATGCTGATATGAAAAATTTGCTGAGATGTCAACTGATGATTTGTCAAATTAACTGCCAACAGCTTTGCCAAAGCAAACGCCCTCTCTCTCACTCGACCCACCATCATTGTGGCTTCACCTCTCCTCCAAACTCTAAAACTACCCACCATCGTTGTCGCTTCATCTCTTCTCCAAACTTCAAAACGTTTCATCAAGAAGTCATAGGAGATCCGACCCTCTTCAGGTAAAACCCTTATATCTCTTCTTTTTTTTTTTTTTTTTTTTTTTTTTTTTTCTCATAAAAACTACCACCATCGTTGTCGATGGCATTCTCGTCTCCAACCTTCAAAAAACGTTCATCAAAGACAGTCATAGGAGATCCGACTCTTCAGGTGTTAAACACCTTAATATCTCTTCTTTTTTTTTTTTTTTTTTTTTTTTTTTTTTTTTTTTTTTATCCAAATCTAATATCTGTCTCACATTCTACACAGAGAAGTACTAGCCTTGCTTGTAAACATAGAAATCCTAGTGTGTTGATTGGTCCTGTTAGGAATGGTGGTCGCTTCGAGAATAGCAATTGGATGCCTTTGCTCTCCCTCTCAGAATGAATTTTGTTATTATTGTTGACTAGGTTCATAGAAAGTTTCAATTTTGGTATAGTATAAATAGATTGTATTGGGCCTTTAAAGTTCTTAGTTGTTTTTCCATTTTTTTTGGGGCAAAATTTGAATTTTTATCTGTAGTTAGAATTTTATTGCCTTCCTTCTAGGTTCTTTCTTGATTTACTTGGGACTAAACTATTTGAAATTGTCCTATTTTGTTGAAAATTGATTTATTTATTTACTCAAAGTTATGGTTTTTGGATGAGGAATTTGAATTGAAAGAAAATGAGGCATATTTTATGATTAGTTGCCGAGAAATTATTGGGTTGAAGAGGATGAGTCTACTAAATGCAATTAGTTATTGGGTTGAAGAGGATGAGTCTACTAAATGCAATTAGTTTCAAATCTTAAAGTTTTTACACCATATTATATCAAGATTAAGAAATGAGTTTTTGAATTAGAATAGTAGTAATCTTGTTGATGATGGTGATGGAGAAGGATCAAAGTATTATGATAAAAGGTTTAACATAGTTGATAATGAAGAAGGGTGGTGGGTTTGGTGGTGGTGGCGGCGGCTTAGACATGGCACCAACATAAGTTAATGTATTATTATTGTTGTTCAACAAACTACAAAAACAAAGCATGAGGTAGTAATAGTAACGATAAACACAACTTTTTAATTGATGGCTGCAGAGAAAGAAAACGCTTTTGAGTTTGTGCTTCCTTTTGTTTTTTTGCTGTAAATATCAAAATTAGAGCCTTTTTTTTTTTTTTTTTTTTGGTTCAAGAGAGGGATTTTTTTTTTTTTTTTTACTTTTGTTCAAGAGAGGGAAGAGACAAGGGAAAATAGAGATGAGTTTTGTTATATGGGTTAACATATGAATCTGACGTTGCATACCCACTTAAAATATAATCAGCACATTTTAAAATATCAAGTTGGCTCTGCATTTCTTATTTGTAATTCCAGCAAGTCATGTAAGTTAAATACACTTGATTGAAAATTTTTTAACGGTTTAAACACTCAATTGCAAATATTTTTCGTTGAGATACCAAAATAAAAAAATTTGATAAATTGAGACATCAAATGTATAATTAACCCTTTGAAATAAAATCAAACTCAAAATGCATATTAATGTCCTTTAAAAGAAAACAATATAAATCTAATTTTAAATAATAATATATTCTTATGTGGATAAGTTGTTTAAAATAATAATATATTCTTATGTGGATAAGTTGTTTAAAAGAAACAACACAAATCTAATTTTAAATAATAATATATTCTTATGTGGATAAGTTGTTTAAAAGAAACAACACAAATCTAATTTTAAATAATAATATATTCTTATGTGGATAAGTTGTTTAAAAGAAACAACACAAATCTAATTTTAAATAATAATATATTCTTATGGGGATAAGTCAAGCTATCAAACGTATATACTTCAAAAGTGAAAAGAGTAATTATTTCTTTATTTTTTATTTTCAAAATAATAATCCAATAAAAATGCAAAAAAAAAATAATATCATTAACCATTTATAGGGCAACAATTATTTTTTTTAGGAAAAAAAAGACGTATAGAGATTAAAAAAAACAATGGATTTACATTTAAGCATATGTTGTTAGAAATAATAGATACAGAATATGAAAAAATAGAAAAAATTCTTTAATAGTGTGTTTAATATCCTTAAAGAATTAAAAGTGCCCACTATAATTGAATTTCGGATATAATAGCAGTATTTCTCTAAAGAAAACATGATCAAACAATAAGGAAACCTTGAACATACGTAAATTCTGTATTCAACGGACACTTAGCAGTTTATTAATTTCAAAATTAATAACGTATTTCATAACTGTTAAAAACAATTACTTGTACTATTTAAATAATTAATTTCAAATTTTATTAAATAATGATAATATTAATATATAATTTACTTTTGTATCTTTTCCATGTGGGACAGAAACTCATATAATCCACTAACATATGTTATAAAATCGGACTGTATAAGAAAAAAATAATAGATATCATATATTAACTTTTAAATAAGTATTTGAATTTATTATCAAACCATATATAAAAAATTATTATAGTAAAGACTTCCTTAATTCATTCTGTCGTTTTGAGTTCATAATAAGGTTAGTATGCTTCTTCAATTAGTTACAATTACTAGCAATTGTTATAAACAAATTTGAATAGAATCAAAGTTGTCGTCAAAATCAAATTGGATCCAACCATCTTGGTTTGTATGGTTTTAATTATGAAAATTTTTGAAAAACATGACTTTCATTATAAATGAAAATAATAATGCATGAAATATAAATTAATATCTTAATGTTCTAGAACATCTCAAAGCATCGATACCTGAATGACTAAGATCCTTAAATGTTTGACATTAATTTTGAAAAACTTCTCTTAATGTTCTAGAACATCTCAAAGCATCGATACCTGAATGACTAAGATCCTTAAATGTTTGACATTAATTTTGAAAAACTTCATCTCAGATGTTATTACAAGTAATATTATTGCACAATATACTTTCTACACTAAGATCCTTCAATCTGGAAAGAGAAAAACAGAGATCCCAATGGGAAACTAATTGTGTTGGTTTAAGCTCCAAACACCAACATTTTTGTTTGAAAAAACCTGTGAGCCGTGAGATAAGTTTATAGGCTATACAACACTCAAACACATTTATTTATAACACAAGTTTACAATACACACAACAGGAAAGCGGGAGAAAATCTTATATACTCAAACCAACTAAGCTAAAAATCCTCGGGGAATACTGTGGATACCATGGAGAAAATCATATTGGTATAGCCTTATCTGGCTCTCGCAAATGACTCCTTCATCAGAACGTGTGCGATTAAGTGCATGAGAGAAGGCAGATCTCACAACACCAGCAAGATCAGCCCCACTCCAACCATCTGTCATGTAAGCTGCATAGAAAACCAAAACAGAGTTCAAGGTGCAACAAGTTAGTACTGATCTTATTATATATGCACACACAACATTCTATTTTGTCCAAGACTTGAAACAAACTGAAAATTACCAAATAAATCACCACTGCGTTGTTCTTATTTCCAATAATTTCAGAGATGTATTATTTGTTCCAAATGTCATTTAATTTGTTTCCAATTTAAAGGAAAAATTACCATACCAATTGAAGATCATCGCGACTCTTGTCAAAAACGGTTTTGGACGATATATTACAACATAACAAATATCTCTCAAGTTCTACATCTCGGTTGGACATTAACCCTTTGCTCCAAAGTATTAGCAACTGCACATATTAGATACTGTATGCAGACAGCATTCACTCACTCAGCGAAGGTTCTACTTTACATGTGGAGTTCAAGCCTTCCAGGTCTGGTGGTGTGACAAACTTAAGGTTTCAATAAAGATACAATTTACTTAAACATAGAAGAAACACTTATAAATCCCACACAGTGATGGTAGACGCAAGAATAGAGCAAAAGGCAAAGCTTAAAAGGTTGGTCAAACTCGGCTTTTTCAATGGTACACTCTCTCGCACACTCCACAAAATATCGCGAAAAGATTTTGCAAACAGGATAAAATAAATTTACTTACAAGAGACCATACATTTCATAACAAGTCGGGAATGACAAAAAAAGAATTTTGACCATCACTGCACAAGTTTCAAGAATTTCGTTTACATTATGGCTACCACATATTCTTAACGAATAAACATTCAAATCTACTAAACATATGGATGGATATTATAGTACCTTCGCAAGACTTGCCCTTCTCTTCTGAGCTGGAAGCATATTATAAAGAATTAGAGAAAAATGGAAATTGCTAGAAAGGTTCTGTTGACTACCTCTAAAGACCCACGAACGGAGGTGGTGGACATGGGACTCTTTGTCCTTTGTTCCCCGAAGCAAGTGTATTGGAACCTAAAACTTAAGTTCAAAATGCCTCAATCGTTGACTTTTTATGGGAGCAGATTTAGGAGTTATCTTTGGATGGAACCACCTAGGCTATTTAGGAGTGTATATTGCTCTCTTTCTTTATTTGTCGTTCTTCACATATTTAGTAATTAGATTACTTGTGTATAAAATAGATATAGGATCTCTTCCATTAAATATACGAAATACATAAACAAAATTTTTTTCCCACCTTGTGTTTTATATAAGAAATACATAACAAATTTTTCCCAGACCTGTTCTTAAAATCAACATGGTATCAGAGCCAAAACCAAACTCTTTTGGCCTTTTTTGAACCAAAACCGAACCAGATCGGAAATCGTATAGGCAGCAGGGTACCAGAACTTTTTTCAAGATCAGTAGGTTTCTGGGTGGAGTTGAAGTACACTGCCACCCCTAGAAGAAAGCCCAGCCGTGGGCGACCCAAACCCTAAAATCTGGTGGCCGTGCGACGAAGCGCGTTAGCTCACGCGCCGATTGAATTTCCAGCGCATGGAGGCGCCGGCGCATGAAGCCACCTTCCGGCATCCTCTCTCGGCGGGACCTACTCCGGCAGGTTCGTCCACTTCCGGTGAATTCATTCCTATCCAGTACAGCCTGATTAGTGACCATTTTCTTTGCTTCGGCTATTTCGAAATCGTTTTTTGCTACTGTTCTTTGGGTTTTTATCTGTCCCTGCACTGTGTGTTCTCCCTCCTATAATTATCTAATTTTCAATAAATCAGGGAATTGTTTTTGTAAAACCACATTAGAACATGTTGGAAATATTACTTCAACGACTGACTTAGACGGTCGCTTGAGATTAAAAGCATGGGCCTCGTCAGCGTGGTGGAAAAGGATCGGTTCGACTAGACTTGTTGCACACTTACCCTGAACAATCTTCTGCTAGGAATTTTTCTATGAAGCAGGTACCAATTGTTATCAGCTTATGTTGTCAAAAAACTTTCACTCTTATCCACCGCAGCTTACTTTCTAATTTGTGACGCTAAGTCCTGGTATGGCCCCCTTCTTACTTAATCTATTTGATGATTCAATTTGTTTAATAAATTCAGAACAAATAAACACTATGACAGGACTTTGTTCTTAAATGTTTAACCCTATATCTTGTACTGGCAAAAAAACTGTTCGCATTGCTGATGGGTCTTTCGACCTTATTTCTCTGGCACAAGTTCTGTTAAGTGCATAATCAATAGTTATAGCTTCTGTCTTTCATTATCCACTAGAAACTCTTGTTCTTAAGATTTGCTTCTTATTACAATCTTTTAAAGTGACCTATTGTGAATTTATGTTGAAAACTCATCAAAGGGAGCTTGACACCTTTGAACCTTGAGCCCTGGTTAGAGACGAGCATCAATCTTCAGTTTGGAAATTGATACCTCTTTAGGAAATTATAAAAAATAGGAAGTTTAGTCTACAGGAATAACTAACTTAAAATCTAGGAAAGTTTCCTATACTAATTAAGAAGTCCATATTTTATTGAATCCTTAAATTCAAAGCTAGTCAAACTAACCTAATTAATTCCATAATTTCTATATCGTCAATTGTTATTGAATGGAATTATCTTTGGAGCTGCCACCTATCAAATTGCACCAGAAACAGCCTCTATACACTAGGTGCCCTTCAAAACAAACAAATCCCACAATCCTAACATAATACCTCTTGGCTTATCTTCTCCAATTTCTGCCTTGTGAAAATTTTAATTAAAGGAGAGATGGCTGCTTTTGATAGTAGCAGGAGCTTGCCACTACCTCGGATGAACAATTGGTTTGTGAACGGTAGTCTTGATCTGTGACAGAAAAGAGATGGTTACCATTGTGGTGCAATGCATGAAGGCAGTTGTTGCTTCTTCTCAAAAGCCTAGCCAGGGTCTCATGGCGTTTAAAACCTGCAAAGGCGTGTGCTGTGAGATTGCAATCTTCAACCTCTAATTGATAGAGCTCTATTAGCCCAAGACCGTGAATTTAAAATTCCACCTGTTATCACGTGTCGCACCGAATCTTGCGAAGCCAGCAGCCCCTGAACTGACATTGATACTCTCTACTGTCCCTGTTTGCTTTAAATTGACTTTGTCGTCGAGCAGATTGCTTGCAAGGGTGGCCAAATCTGAACAGAGTACATTATTATTGCAAATTTGTTCCACATTGATGTCTGGTATCTTACTTGCTGCAATCTTTGTTCATATACCATAGAGGCTTTGTCCTCTGTTCGCACATGTGAAGGCAGCTAGGCTTACGTCAAGTCCCTTGCTGCCAGTTGTTGATTGGCAAAAACACTGTTCACATCTGTTGCAACCAGATTCAAGGGTCATTATTGCACATTCAATATGTAGAAAATCGAGCTTAGATAACCTGCACATATCTCTCTGCTTATGGATGCACAACAGTTTCAGTATGCTTCCGTTCGCAGTGCTGACCTATCCTCCACACAACTTGTCTGGCCTAAAACTGTTAGTGCCCCAACATCTATTTCCTCAGTTGAGTCCCCTTGTACTCATGCAAAACTGTTGTTTTGGGTATGTCAAGATAGGCTTTCAGCTGTTGAAGAGATAATTGTTGAATTTTAGTGTCTCATTCTTGTTCACAACTTCTGCAACATAATTTCTCAATCTCCACTATCCTGATATTGGCCATAGGTGTTTGGCTTCTGCATACTCAATTCTTATGTTACCCTATAGGACCAGGGATCCCATGGTGTTTGGCTCTGATACCAAATTCTTATGTTACCTAGACCAGGATCTTGTCACAGGGCGATTCACTAGAAAATCTGATTCCAAGATCTACTTCTTATTACAATTCTTTGAGCAACCTATTGTGAATTATGTTCAAACTCATCAAAGGGAGCTCGACATCATGGAACCTCATTCAAGAGAGCTCCAACATTGTGTTTGGGAAAGATTCTAACTTACTTTATTAATAGCAATAATACCTCTTTAATACAGGTTACAATGATAAACTAGAAAATTCTAAAAATAGAAGTTTAGTCTATTTAGGAATAGACTAACTAAAATCTAGAATCCTATACTAATTAGGAATCCATCGTTTATTGAATCCTATTTAAGCTAATAAACTAACTAATTAATTTCTATAATTTCCATATTTTCCATATGTCCAACATATCACAAGTAAATTTTTAGAATCCGATTGTGGATACACCAGGCTGATTGTTTCTAGTTGGGTTTTATCTGCAATAAGATATCCCCAATCCTCGAGCTTTGATAAGTAAGAGACAAGATATTGACCAAATAAGGTAATTAGAACCATCAAGTTTCACTGGACTTATTTGTAAAGATAGATTATCATTAAGAAAGAATTTTTGTTTCTATTTTATTTTATTTTTGTTTCATCACACATCACTTAACACCAACCTAATAAACAAACACTAGAAATTAAAAATAAACAGAATCGGAACCAATAGCAAATAAAAAGAGCACCAAGAAAAGAGAAAACCAAGGTCAAAATCACAAAAAAAATATTTGCTATAACAACTGAGGTGGTTGTTTCCCTTTAGGTGTGTAAAAAAAAAGAAAATAGGTTGAGCAATAGTTAAGGGAGGTTGCCCAAGCAAAGGAAGTCACGTAGCATAGTCACCGGCGAAACAAGAGACCGGAAAGTCACTCATGCACTGGTGCATGTGTCAACACATGGAGGGCCTAACTACCTTTCCCCTTTCCATTCCCCTAAGATACTTTATATTCTCCGAAGGCGTAATGGGCATATTACTCGATCCGTTTATTAATGAGCAGTGTATGTTTTGAAAGGAACCAAAAGAGTACAACTCGATCCGTTTATTAATGAGCAGTGTATTTTTTGAAAGGAACCAAAAGAGTACAAATAGTACAAATATATGTACTTGAAAGGAACTAAAATGAAGAATTCTAAATATTTTATTTTTGAAGGAAACAATAACAAAATATATAAAACGATAAAAAGCAGGTAGAAGCCAACTTGAGGCGAGTTGGTTGAAGTATTAGGAGCAAAAGTTCCTTGTCAGATCAGGTACAGTTTTCCAAACCCAATCCGCAAGCATCCCTAACCCTTATGCAAGAACACTCATTTCGATAAAATAATCAAAAATAAAATATTCTAATGAAGCACTCAAAATCATATTTGTGATTTAACATGTATGATAATTTGATTATTGAAATATATGAAAGATAATGGCATACCTCAAGAGTGCTTCATCAATTAATTCCATTCTGTTTGTTGTTCCCACAATAAGAATATTATTTAGTTCCGTCATGCCATCAATCTGGATTGATAAAATTATAATTGTTTGAGATTCCAAAATTGAACAAGGAGGTTAAAATAGAAAATAAATAGATATATTACCATGGCTAGCAATTGGCTAACTATCCTGTCAGTCACATTCTCCATGCGAGTTGTTCCCCTTTTCTACATAAGAGTGACAAGAACAAATAGATAGATTTCATAAATTCACACTTCCTAAATTAATCTTTATGCCATAGTTCCAGCAAAATCCTAAATTAATCTCTATGCCATAGTTCCGGCAACAATATATAATATTTTACCGGAGCAATTGAATCTATTTCATCAAAGATAATGATATGAACGGGACTTTGCTCTCCTGCAAAGTGCAAACCAATAATAAATTTACATTACTTCTATTAGGGTAACTGAGTATACAAAATGCAGACACATTATTGTATAACATATACACATCATATACCATATTTTTTGAAATCCTCCCTAGCTTCACGAAACAGCTCTCTAACTTTTGATTCTGATTCACCAACCAAACTAGCCAGAAGTTGAGGCCCATCAATGACCTGCACAAGGGGTAGAAAAATTATAAGTTTCAAATCCAATTAACAATGAGGAGAAAAAAATTCCAGAATATGAGTTTTTGACATATTATAAATTTTCATTGCATCATATTGTATAAAATGCATGAGAAAAATATAGCAGCAGAACATACACCGCAAACACCACATGGCAAATTTATTCATTTATTTTTATGACAGCTAGCTACAAATTGTTAAGAGAACCTTTAGCATGCTTTTAGGACACAAACATGTAGTTCGGTTCTGAACAGAACCAAAACGTAAAAACAAAACTTTCATTTTTATTTGAAATTGAGACGCATAGAAGTAAGTTTGGAAACCAAACCATTCGGTTCCGTCTGGGTCAGAATGGTTCGATTTTAGGCGGAACTTATTTATTCTACTAACCAAAACCGATAAAGTGAACAATCGAACTAAATCTGTTCACAGCGGTTTTTAGTTTTGCGAAACTTTGCTCACTCCAGTTCATGAGTATGTATGTGCGTTGGAGAGGGACAAGAAGAAACCTTAGGTGGCTTGGCATCAATAATTTTTGCAATTGTTTTTACCAACAACGTTTTTCCAGTCCCAGGTGGCCCATAGAGAAGTATCCCCCTGATAGGAGCTATGTTTAATCTGCAGTATTAAGAAAATAATTAGAAAATGAGAGGAATAAAAGATCTATAAAGACAAGAAAATATATAAATGAAACACAGCAAATTATGATGCTTTTTCCTCAACCATTGCAGAAAATTAAATGTGGAATAAAACAGAATTCAAAACTTTATCATTACAAACGCTCGCGATCCCATAAGACGACATAATTGAAACTCAGAATTACCTCAAGAAACGCTTCAGAGAACAAATAATGTTACCTATCAATACTGGATAGATTGTTATTTAGAGGATATTTATCAAGAATTAAGATTTCCCAGCCACATTCTTGAAGTGAGATTCTAAATTCAATGGCAACTATGACAAGGATAAACTGCAAAACAAGTAGGGATACAACTGAATATGAAGATGAAGATAGCAGACAATAAGTCTCAGACCTTTTAAAAAAATAAACCCGTTTAGTCATATGAGAGAGGCAAAAGGAGAATGATTTGCAGCTAAGGTTTGAAAGAACAACAAAAGGGGAAGAGAGGCAAGCAATTCAGACTCTGAGGGAGTTCAGTGCAGAATCAAATAAATGGGGCAAAGTGCAGGTAAGACGTGTTCTGGAATCAAAATCTTCCTCAGGAAGGTGCAAAGGACTGTTTTAAGACAATATAGAAGAAGATTATAGTATTCAAGGAAACAATGGGAGCTCTCTTTTTAATACACAAAATAAATGGGGCAAAGTGCAGGTAAGACATGTTCTGGAATCAAAATCTTCCTCAGGAAGGTGCAAAGGACTGTTTTGAGACAATATAGAAGACAAATAAATGGGGCAAAAGTTCAGTGCAGAATCAAATAAATGGGGCAAAGTGCAGGTAAGACGTCAAATAAATGGGGCAAAGTGCAGGTAAGACATGTTCTGGAATCAAAATCTTCCTCAGGAAGGTGCAAAGGACTGTTTTGAGACAATATAGAAGAAGATTATAGTATTCAAGGAAACAATGGGAGCTCTCTTTTTAATACACAATCAAAGGGCTTCCTAGGTTTTATAAGAATCTTCCCAAACTAGTATTAACAACAAAAAAAAAAGGTATTAACTATATCCTATATGGAAAACTACCAACGTTAAGATTCATTTCTGATATAGAAAAACTCAGATAGACTGGTCAGCATGATCACAACAATTGTGCATGCACTATTACCAAAGGAAGAAAAGCTATTGCTAGCACTACACAGGATCGGGTCAATGCATTATTCTTATTAGAAACAAGGGACTGTTTATTATTGTGGAGATGGAAAGGTTAGAACTCTTCGAGAAAAAAAAATTGCAATTGAAGGTACTGATGGGAGTCTTTGTTTAAAATGCACGACAGCTCAATTGACTGGTATTTAAATTGTATTTTATGTAGGGAATGGGACTTATATTAGAAAGAAACAACACTGTAAGTTCATCATTGAATTTATTTGATAGAAACCACAAATGATTTGCAAGATTGCAGATAGTTGTAGTAAGAATATGACCAAAATATGAAGCTTCACAGATAGAAGTCACCGCTAGGCATCCCAGCAAGAAGCCGACTCAATCTTAAGACATGTATGTTAAATGGGACCAAAATATAAAGCTTCACAAATAAAAGTCACCAGACATTACAGTAAGGTTCCCAGCCACGCGCGAAGGACTTAAACTTAAATCATGTATGTTTCATGTAAAAAGTTTTTGGAAAACATCAGAGTTCCCCACCATTTTGGACACAACATGCTACGAATTCATAACTTTTGTGTTTGATTACTATATTTGGATGTAAGACTTGAATTTGATTAAAATTCATCATTTGGATTGCCACATATTTAATGGATTTTGATTTGAATGAAATGCATACCAAATTCTAAAGGTTTAAACATCATCGATTTCAAATTACTTTAATATGCTAGATTTCAGATCAAATCCAAAATAAGCATTGGAAAACGGATAAATGGCACTAAATAGACTGCACCCTTCAGTAAAAGAAGTTACTAGAATACTGTTATATGCGTTAGATTTCCAGGATCGAAATCCAATTATAGCTATGGAAGTAACGGATATAATGTTTGCACTATAATTATGATCTGTGCACACGTCAAGTAAAAGGCAAGGGTTTAAATAAGGTCAAAGGTTTTCAGTATAAAAAAAGTAGTTAATCGAATTGATAAGAGAATGAATGAGCACTTATGGAGGTCAGGTAATCCTCCTAAGTAATTCCCCCAAAATAAGAAAAAAAATAAATGTGGAACAAGTATAAACCCCCATAGAGAAGGAAGTAAGTTGTAGTGCCTCGCAATTGAGTAGGATTAATAGTCAATAGAGACTCTCTCTAAAGCCCAAAAAGTATCTATAACCCCCACAAACTACACGAGTAGTATGCTCTATTGTTTGGAAGTATTTTTCTCTCATATGGAAGAGCCCTTAGGACCTGTTATTATAGTATGTTGTGCGTGTGTTATATATATATATATTATATAATACAAAGAATATTTGCATCTCTTTTGTGTAGTCAGAATCTCTCGTTCTATGCATAAGCTAAATAAACCCCCACAAACTAACAGATATGCTCTATGTTTTGAAGATTTCTCCATAGAAGACTCCTTAGGACTTTATATATATTTGTGCGTGTGTATATATATATATATATATATACCAAAGAATATTAGCATCCTTTGTGTAATCAAATCCTCTTCATCAGCAAAGGTCTCTAAAGATTCTAGACAACCATTGCTCATCAAAAGTGCTAAAGAAGAGATTCCAGATAACCCAAGCCACTTCACAGGGCAAAAACAGGTGAGAATGACGTGTAACACTCGATGCAGGGTGTTAGAGGTTGTAGAAAGGAAACACATGAATACACGCGCGCACACACAAACACATGAATACAAAAAAGGATTTTGAATTTTTTTTTTTCACAGTTGGATTTGGTAAATAGTTATTCATATTCGCAACCAAAAAAATCAGTGAGCAAATGGCAGACATTAATAATATTAGACTGGAAGGAAAAAAAACAGAGATAGATTCAGTACTTTCTCTTCACTTTATGCTAAAATGGTCATGTCAGGCAAGAATATTCAAAATTCCGCAGCAATTTGACAATTCAAATGGGTAGGAAAATCTAGAAAAGTGTTATTGACGCATTTGTGGACAGAAAGACAGAAAGTATACAAGACGTGTGGCACGTGAGGTGCAGAATTGATATTGCAATTTCTCACTTTTTAGTATTCTTTATGTTATTATTGCTAGAGTTAGTTTCCTTCTATAAGAAGGATCCTTAATAGTAAGAACTTTTATTTTTATTATAATTCTTTTTAGCAGCAAGATTCCTAATTAGTAGGAATTTCTACTTTATTATAATTCCTTATCTGCTGTAAGTCTCTCTTATATAAGAGGCACACTTTTATTCAATAAAGACTCAAGCAACATTTCTATTAATTACGAGATAAAGGCTCTCCCTACCCTAACAGAGTCTTGAGGTGGAGAACTCCCTCTAACGAGTTCTTAACTCTATATCCATCATAGGCAGAAACAAGAATAAGGGCAATTCCAAGGCCTCGGCCTTAGGAAGACCTGTGACGAGATCCTACGCTAGGACACTTAACAAAAAGAATTTAGAAAAATGGTGAAATTCAGCGGTACTCAAACCGCTAATGAATTTCTGGACTGGCATAAATGGCGAATAAAGGCAATTTGTCATCACCTTCACACGTGTTGCAGCAATGCAACGCAAAAGACATTGCTTTAAGACAGCATCAACCATCCAGAATAAAAGCTAAGGTTCATTCTTCGTAAATGGATAACCATTTGCAGATAGGGATTTCAAGACAATTTGGAGGAAGACATTGAGAAACAGAAATAGAAGAATATAGGCAAACTTGCATGAAACAGGAAGGACCACAAAATAATGATAGAGCTAGATTGGTCTTAAGCAGAGAGTTAGACCCAGATATTTCAAATCACTATGCAACCATCATATTACCATGATCAATCACACTTGTAACTGAAAAAGAGCCATCCCAGTTGTTTAATTGAGGTGAAAGATTCAGATTGCAAGAAGATCGACAAAAGTACCCTGAGGATTTTTGCAGAATTGAAACATGGGCTCTAAAACTTTTGCAAGTGTAAGTAAACCTATAGGATAACAGGGAAATGATAGAAGACCATATATGAGAATCCGGAATTTAAGATGCACCAGGTAAGAAAAAGAGAGCATGATTATATGATATTCCTTGGCCAGTGCAGAAGAGATTCTGTTATGCCAAAAAATGCAAAATGGATAAAACTATGCAATGAAAATAAAATTCTTACTCATAATTTGATGAAAACAAGATCTAGGAACAACCTATACTGATTCTGTAATAAGCAGAAAATAAATTGAAAAAAGATGCATGAAATGACAAGATTGTAAATATAACCAGATATTAATCTTCCAGGTAAGTCAAATAAATAGCACTGAGGATCTTACCGTCGAGCTAGCTCAGGGTCAAGACTACGAATTGAAAACACCCTCTCAAATATTTCTTTAAAAATTTTTTCCATCCCACCAACTCCAAGAGCCATCAGGTCGTGCTCTATGTTAGTGAAATTTATATTTCTATGAAATATCTTTCTTGATGCTAGAGCTTGATTGAATATCTGCAGAAAACATCAATTTGAACTTGACATGATATGTCACACTATGGAAGACAAGACAAGAGAACATCTTAAGAGTTGAAAAAGAATTTATTACCTTGAGATTTTCACTCACAAAGACTATCTTAGTCTCCTTGTCAAGCATTCCTTGCCTAGAAATGGCACCATTGCTGGCCGCAATGATACGATTAACAGTGAAATTGCCATTGACATTGGCTGGCCGCATTGATTAAGATTAACAGTGTAAATTGCCATGGGAAAATTCACCACACCTAAATTGTTATCTTTGAATTTTAGATTGCAATCACCTTTTGAAATTTGATCATTAACAGAGTATATAGTTAACTAAATATCAACTTAGAGATGCTTGAGAATTTGTTGCAAGGTAATATAGGATAGAGGCAATAAATGGCTTACCACCAGATAAAGCTGTGATGTACAGTTCAATATCTTCATTCATAATCAAAGCAAGAAGGTGAGGAAGTAAAATTAAAAAGGAAGTAATCATTATCCAACATCATCAAAGTCCAACCCTAGCATGCTAACCAACAGGAAGCAAAATAATTTATTCTAATTAAGTTTAATAACCTCAACGTACTTCATGGTAGCACGGATAACATCTGCCAGCAATTGTCTATAGTGAAACCAAACTGTATTTATGCCAGCAATTTTCTATAGTGAAACCAAACTTATTATCTAACAGACATTCAAATTTATAGTGAAACCAACCAAATAATTCAAATTTATCATATTCTTTACAATATATGTACTGAATGAAGACAAAAATTATTGATGAAAGTTGTGTACATTATTTTGCATAAAAATGTAATGAAGTGAAATTCAGTCCACATCCATGTTCTAATACTTTTAGCAGAATTTCAATTAAGAGACCGTCTGGTTTAACTGTTCAGAGCAGCTGATGATAGCTGATAGTAGTTGCTAATAGCTTGTGGATAAGAACGGTTAACTATTAATATTAGTGTTTGGTAAAAATTTGATAGCAGTTCTTGTTTAAATGTAAAATAACCATTAAGGATATACTTGTTTTTATCTATTATGGTGAACAATGTATATTTTATTTTTAATTTTAAGGTAAATATATTTTTTTATCTTAATGTGTTATATAAATAAAAAAATACTTATTAAAATTTTTTTATATAATATTTAATAGAATTTTTTTATTTTTAAATGACTATAATAAAATTAATCATTAAAAAAAAATACTAATTTTATTAATAATTATTATTTAATAATTAAAAAAATACTAATTTTATTAATAATTATTTTTATAAGGTTAATAGAGGCTAAATATAATATAAGTACAAATCAGCTACCAGCAAATATGAAAAAGCTCCAAAATGGAGCTGATGAAACCATCAGCTTTTGGGACTTTCATCAGTTATCAACTACTTATTAAAATCCTTTCATCAGTTGATTTCATCAGTTATCAAATACTTATTAAAATCCTTACCAAATGCCTACAACATAGCTGCTGGGTATGAATCAGCAGAATTAAACACATCCTCAAGTCTTTACAATGTAAGGTCTAATATGTTATTTGAAGAAACATGTATTAGTTAGTTTGCTGTTAGATCCAACTAACTACACCAAATTTGGCGTCAATCTAATTGAAAATTTCATTAAGTTGGTCTAGCGAAATTTTTAGCAGATTAATTTTGTATTTAATAAGAGAGTTGGCATGTATGTTACATAGCAACTTAGCTTATCATGTTTTTGAAAACGTAAGAAATAAAAGTATCTTGGATCCACTGTATCTCAGAAATAAAAGTATCTTGGATCCACTGTATCTCATGAGCTAATCCTGAATAGGAAAATTCTGCTACATCATTGATTCTTCCGGTTGAAATTATATAATGTTAAAAAATTATAAATTCAACGCCATGTTCAGTAAAGGTTTATGATATATTTAGGGGGTGAGCAAACAAAAAACCAACAAAAATACATATATATATATATAGATATGTTTTTTCAAGCATGCATACACAGCATAACACAAGGAAGAAGAGGAGCTGAAACCTGGTCATGGAAAGCCTTTATGAGCTTTTTCGCCAAGACCTCAGCATCAATCTATTGACATCAAAATATTCAATATCTAGATTAGCTTTGTATTTGAATTAACAACTAAGCTTGTTTCAAAAAGAGAAATGAAATGAGAAATATATCAATACCTCTCTGTCCTGAGGCCAATCCATCTCCAGCCATACATAGAGTTCCGCAATCTTTTCAATGCCATTGGTAGCTTCAAATCTTATCATAGTAGGAAAATGAATATCACAAAGAGAAATTCATAAAACTGAAATTTACGGTTTGCTACTTACATTTCAACAGTCACCATATTTCCTATGGCAGTATTGGCAGACACACACTGGTCCTCATTGAGGGCAATTTCATTCTCTCGCAAAGAACTATCTTCAGTATAAGATATTAAGGAACAATTGCACAAACAAGTTCTTTGCCACAAATATATAAAATTAACCACCGTTTTGGATTAGAGTTTGTTTGGTATAAATGAATTATTCCATGAAATTTTATGGAATTCATTTACAAATCCATTATGTCATGTTTTGCATAAATGAAAATTCAATTAAAATAAAAAATTCTGATTCTACGGAATTGATTATGCTTGAACCAAATTTTAATCAATTAAAATTAAAAAATTCTGAATTTCTACGGAATTGGATTATGCTGTGGATAGTGTCCAGAATTTTACCAAAACGATAGAATTCCACAGATCAACCTATAACTTTTGTGAGGTGTGCATTCTAGTAAATAAGAATTACTTATGGATCTACTTCCTAAAGAGTCAGTCATGCTTTGAAACAGTGATCTAATACATAACAAGTAATTAGATGTAACTCGTAATTCACAAGCTCAAAAAAGTTTACTTGTTAAGCTGAAATTTTAATTGAAATCATTTGCATATAATTATCCTGAATTATATTTCCCCCTTTCCAGATAATCGCGTCCAAGGACAAAGTGGCAAACCTACAGAACGGATATAGATTTTTTTTGTCGATGGAATTTCGTTTATATAATGAACTAGAAAAACATGTTTACGATAATACTGTATAAGATATTAAGGAACAATTGCACAAACAAGTTCTTTGCCACAAATATATAAAATTAACCACCGTTTTGGATTAGAGTTTGTTTGGTATAAATGAATTATTCCATGAAATTTTATGGAATTCATTTACAAATCCATTATGTCATGTTTTGCATAAATGAAAATTCAATTAAAATAAAAAATTCTGATTCTACGGAATTGATTATGCTTGAACCAAATTTTACCAAAACTGATAGAATCCACAGATCAACTCTAAACTTTTGTGAGTGTGCATTCTATAATAAGAATTACTTATGGATCTACTCCAAAGAGTCAGTCATGCTTGAACAGAACTCTAAACATAACAAGTAATTAATTAACTCTAATCACAAGCTCAAAAAAGTTTACTTGTAAGCGAAAATTTTTAATGAAAATTCATTTGCATATAATTTCTCCTGAATAAATTTCATTTCCAGATAATCGCTCCAAGGACAAAGTGCAAACTACAGAACGGGATAAGATTTTTTTTCATGGAATTTCGTTTATAAACAAGAAAAAACAAGTTACGAATACATATTTCGAAAGGATATCCCAGACTCGCAACAAAACTGCTGCCATTGAGTATTGCATAGCGACGCTTGGAGCCGCTTTTAGGGTAAAATCCAATCAGAAAGCAAGGAATTGGGGACGGGTTTTGCTCAGATATATATTTCAAATAAGCTTTATTGGTGTGTCTATTACTATCATGAACTGAGATGACCAACATGCTTTTCGACTCCATGAATAATGGAGACCAAAGAGAGAGATTTCAGGAAAGGGCAAAGATACAGGAAGAGAGAGAAAAGTTACAGCAGAAAAACAAGAGAGATATCAGGAAAGGCGGTTAGATACTTGGAGAGAGATAGTTGAAAGATTATGAAAAGGGTATATTTGATTGAAGGTTCGCCACCCTAGGACGCCTGAACTGTGACGAACGGAATATGGTAAATTGCCTCAGACGAATAAATTTTTTAATTTATGTTATAAAACAAAATTTTCTATTTTCGTTTACTCGTTTTATATGAATGGTCAAAAAGGATAAATGGAAGATACTAGAGAAAGGGATGAAACCCCAGGAAGAAGACAAAAGATCCGGTCTAAACCCGAAACATGACCCGGGGGTTGACGAAGAAGACTACGCCTATCAACAGCCATCTTCGAATCGATAAATGGATTGTTCGAGAACAATGGCCAAGCATCATTAATCGTTAATTGAAGTAGTATAATTTGTGGGCTTATTTTTAATCGTGGTTCCTATGGAGAGTATTGCTTAGTTGCTCTATGCTACAATTTGTCACTTAAAAAAATGTATGAACTTTTAAAGAGTAATAAGAAAGTTCGATTAGTCTATTTTCAGGTAAAGAACCGGTTAAATGCTGACGCGACATTATTATGTCAACTGATAAATGAATTAAAAAATATCATGTCAATTTTTTTTTTATTTTCTATCTCTTATGTACTCTCTTTCCACTAAAATCGCTCTCCATTCAGAACATCTCTCTTTATTCTTATTGAATCAATTTCTGAGTAGAACTCATAAAGGAAGTTGCCATTTCATGGAGTCTTAAAGCCCCCATTCTGGCTTTCTTTTCTATGATTCTTGATAGCCTTCCGAAATTTTGACAGAATCTTAATTATTTATAATTATAGCTAGTAAATTAGTTGCTAATTTATTTAAAGAGATTTCTTACTCTATTCATTTATCTCCTCTTAATTTAACTTCTCCTTGGTCGATCGAGCTCGTTCGCTACTCCTGAATCAAAAACCAGAACTAGAGCTCTTATCCTCTATAATAAATAGTGCATTAGTATTTGCTTCATGCATAGAGATACTACTACATAATATTATAGTCACCTATTTAATTAATTATTATTTATTTAATTTATTGCATAAACATTCATTGCTTTTCTACTTATTTGTATATGTTTGTATATTTGTACATTTGCATAATCTTTGTTTATTTAATAAGCTGGATTTAAATGCAATGTTTGATTAATTGTGTTGTGATTTTGCTATGTCTTGCTTGTGTGGAATTGGGATGAAGTGGGTCATCATGGGGTAGTGAAGGCGGTCTTTTCGATACCGTCAGCCATATATGAGGAGATCGGCGCCCCCGTGTGCATCTGATGATATGGATTATATAAAAAACCACAGGGTGACCGCCTATTGTCATGAAAAGGAAAAGAGAGTGCATAAAAAATTAAATAAGGGAGAGGGCTGGTCAAATGAGGATTAGACCGGTCGGCCAGGTATGGAGAATCGGCTCCTTGATACATACGTCATGAGAGGATGGGCAATGTGTGAGGACCGCTCATCGGGGATTTCGGTGACGCCACAGACCAATTTCCACTTATTTAACTACTTGAAAGTGTAATTATTTGTAGATGCTGATGTTATGTTATATGCTTGACTAGCGGTGTGTTCATTTTAGTACTTTAGGAGGCATTTCGTGTGAATTCTTGTGTTATGCAATAGTTACTATTCATTATTAAACTCATATATCTTTTGTTTAACTTTTCCAGGTAGTAAATTCTTCTTTGTCCCGGTTAAGCTCTGTTTTCTTTACCGCAGAGCTAGAAAAGAAATTTCATAGTTTCAGTATTTTTTTTTGCTATATAGCTATATGTATAAGAATTTGTTTATATCTATTTGTTAATGAACTCCGCAATTGTAGAATCGTTTCCAATAAACTTAGATGGATGTCTAATTATTTATTTATGTGAATACATAAATCAGTTAGCCCATATTGTGAATGATTCGTATTATAATTTGGGTCTGAGCTATAAAATGTTTAAGTTGCTAGATTTGGGTCAAAGTATATTATAATTATGTGATTTATTATGTATGACAATATGGGCTGATTATTTGACATTTATATTGATATAGTTGAATTTTGTAATTTAGGCTTACTACAGGCCTCGGGGGCCTTAAGCTTACCTTGGCCTTAGTGTCAGTCCAGCCCATGGAAACGGGTTATGACAATCATACAATGATAATATTAGTTATTGTTTATATTTAATTCTTATATTAGTACTAGTTATTATTTATGTTTTATTCCTATATTAAGTATTATAATTATAGAATAATTAACTATAAGTATTATAATAGTTATTTCAATTATTTATATGCAAAAAATTTCATAATTAACTATGCTAAGATAATAATTATTGAAATATTTACTCCAATACACTTATTTACTACAATTTTTATGTATGGGCATGATTTGATATATCTATTTAATAATTATTTTATTTTATTTATTTATAATTTACAAATTAATTTAGTTATATAAATAAGTACCTTTGAAAGAACAAATGTTTGAAGTAGTTAGCACCTGAGGTGGTAGCCTAGTGGTAAAAACGTTGATCATTTGCCTGTTTGATCTAGGTTTGATCATTCACAACAGTATCTCATTACACATGATGTCTAAATAGTGACTCTACTACCTAGGACTAGGAGCCATGACCCACTTTAGACTAATGGATATGGTTAGATAAACTAAAAATATTAATGGTTCCTTAAATTTTTAGTCAAACAATGTTAGAGATATAATAATGTTTTTGAAATTTAAGTCTATCATGTTATTCTCTCTTCTACATGAATATGAGCATGGAATTTTCATCAGTACTTAGTTAAATTAAAAAATTAAATTAAGTTAGTCGAAGTTAACGAAATTCATGCACATATTTATAAAGTGTAATATCAATATAAAAGGGTCTTTTAAAATTAGTATGCAACCTTCCAATTGTGCGTTCATATTATAGATAATTACATAAATTGTCATTTATATTTGTGCTCACATCCATAAAGCCGAGCACACTGTTAAATATACACAGAAAATAGTCACTCAGTTATATTTTGGAAACACAAGTGATTTTATGCCATTCCTTTTTTGTCTGCCACTTTTCTCGTTTAGTGAGTAATTTTCACACTGATAACAGAGCTGATATAAGGGTATTTCGGACTTTTTCTGTGGCATCCTTCCAAAAGTTTCCATTTAAAGTAAACTTTTCTATATAAAAGAAACACCCAAATTAAAAAGTTTCTTTATATAAAGAAAGAAAATTATTCTTCACTCATCATGAGTCTGGCCCATTAGAATAACATTACTTTAGTACCCTTAAAGCAATAAATATGACATTACCTTTTTACCATTAATTTATGTAGGAGAGAGAATAACATACTTAAAATGACTTCATATATATGCTAAATGTGGCCATAACTTTTTTATAGCTACACGCATTTATATTACCTTGTTACAACTTAGAAAAAAATATGGTGCTTACAAAATTTTTTACATCATCAGGTATTCTTGTTTTTGTGTTGTCTGCAATAATATTTTGGGATTGACTCATTTCAAAAACAACCACAATGCTTTGTTCTTCGTCAGGTAAAGAGTTCAAATCTATTAGTTGGAAAGTTGTAGCTATATCTTGAGAATGTATGAGCGAATAGATTGGAATGTCATTGAGATAAAATAAAAATTATAGATTCATGATGCAACTATTATTGTTGCCTTTTTTCTATTGCTTTTTTTTTTTAAAGCCTATGAATGCAATTACATATTCATGTTTTCTTTCAAATTTATATGTGGGCATATTGTAGAAGTTGAGGAGACAGTGAGAGTAATAAAAATTTTAACTCCACATTTTTATTATATTTGCACGCATATGTTTGAAATTGCTCAAGAGTTGATGTAAATGAGGGAAATTAAAAATTTTAAACGGGAAAAGTCATAACTTGGGAAAGTTTGAATTTTAAAAGTTTAATGCATTATCTCACCCCTTCTCTCCATCTTTGGCTGCAAATCCCGTAATTAAGGCTTCATTGGGTGTCTCATTGTATAAGTTGGCTCTTTTTAATTAATGGACAAATTAATGTTGTTCAAGGATACATTGGCATAAAATAAAAAAATATTCAGTTAAACTGTCATCTTAATCCCTATGCAAAATCATTTTTCTATATATAAAGAGAATAGAGGGAGTAATTAACATGATAAACATAGTCAGGTCATTGGATCCCACATCAGGTGAAAAAGAGAGGGTGCTTGGTTTCATAATCCCACTTGTTATATTTGGTTTTTTACGGGTGATACTAATTCCAGACTTTGATAATATAGTAAGGTTCCTCTATATCATAAAGGTTGATGATATAATAAGCTAGATGCAATTTTGTGGTTCTGTCTTTTACATTTGTGCTTCACTTATTAATATGATTAACTCTTGTCATCTGTGTTGATTTTAGATATGGATATCTATGCATGCCAATTGAAACTAGTACAACCAAGCCCGAGTCCTGAACTAGTTAGGTCAACAATATGAATATTTTATTTTTAATATTTGCTTTGATCAGATTAATATCACTGCAAAGTAATGTATAACTCGAATATAAAATTCCATTGAAGTGACTTCTTCTTCAATTAATTTTAAAGTTCAATTAATTAGACATTTTGGGGTTTATTTATTTTAATTCATTGAAGTCGATAGATTTTGGACCTTAAAATTATTAAAATTATGTTTAACTAAGGTTTTGAAACAACCCGAATTTTTATTTTCAAAAATTTTCCAATTAAATTTAATGAACCGATAGCCTGTAAATTAATATTAATATTTTAGTGCGAATATTATTAAAATTAGTTTTAACTAAGGTCTTTGAAACAACCCTCGTGAATTTGTATTTCAAAAATTTTGCCCAATTAAATTTAATGAAACGATAGCCCTGTAAATTTAATATTGAATATTTTTAGTGCGAATACTGTGAGAAACCGGGATCGAAAACGACTTGAAAAGCTGAAAAACCAAGTTAAAAATCCGATGATTTGGGCCGAACGATATTTCGAACCGAACCGGTTTCGACCCCAAACCATCTAGAAAATTCCCTTTCTCTTCTTTTTTCCATACTCGCTCCGCTTGGCACCTCTCTACTCCTTCGACCATCACTAGCAGCGCCTCCTTCCTCTTCTTCTTCTTCTTCTTCTTCTTTCTTTCTTTCTTTCTTTCTTTCCCTTTTCTTCTTCCTCTCTTCTTCTTTCTTGATGTGACTGCGCCTGCGCCGACCTTAGCCAGCAACAGCAGATGCGTGATCCACAGCCAGTCGCACCGCCTCCATCGCGGGCAGCACCGCCTCGCCGCTCCTTCGCGCGCCACAGCCAGCGGCTCCGCCTGCAGCAGCGCGTCATCCTCGGCCAGATCGCAGCGCCACAGCTCCTCGAGTTCATCGCGCCACCATCTTTGCTGTCCAATAGATCGCGCCACTTGCTCGCAGTCCCGATGTGCGTAGCTCCGATCCGGCACGCGTGAAAATTTCCGATCTAGCAAAAAATCCGACAAAAAAAATAGCAAAAAATCCGAGCAAAAAAAAAAAACAAAGTTTATTACGAGATCGCCGGTCATCTAAGTGCTCCTCCAGGACAGGAATCAAAACTGAGAACTTCGCTCTCCAAGTCACTTGCAGTTAAATGAATACTAAGTATAGTGCAATATCAACATCAGTTTGCAAGCATTTTTTTTAACACTATATATATTACATATAATTATTTTTATATTAAACTCATATTTATTTTATGTTGCATAATTGTAATATTTGATTGTAATTTTGGTGCAGTTACATTGTTGAAAGAAATTTTTTGAATAATTGGTGTTTGCGATATAATTGTGATTTGTTGTGGGAATTGGGATGAAGTGGGTCACCATGGACTGGTTGAACCGTACCGTTATTGGATCCAAGTATGATACGTTAACCGGGTAAATGGGGAGATCGGCGCCCCGTGTGCACCTACTCTATGATGTATGATATAGAAAACGCACAGGTGGTGGTTCTTTAGGTGCGCTACCTTGATAATCAGATGTTGATCTGCAGCGCCGCAGGGTGCCTCCTCTGTTGTGAGCGCCTATGATCTTAGATTTGAATGGAGACAACCGGGTTAACCTCCTGTTGGTATGAAAAGATAAGTAGAGAATGGAAAGCAATTGAGAGGGCTGCCGAAGTGAGCATTAGATCCGGTCGGCCTAAGTAAGGGGACGGCTCCTGTGCACATGTGAGAGGATGAGCCCATGTGGGAGGACGGCTCATGCGGGGGTTCGGTGACTGCCTACTTTGACTAATTTCCACGTGATGTGATTATTTAAGTGTGTATTATTGTTTTTGGGTTGCTGATGTACTGTCATATTGTTGACTGTTGTGTGTTCATTCAGTTATCTAGGGTGCATTTGCTTGAACTGTAAGTGGTGTGTTATTATTTATTTATTAACATTTCACTGAGTTCGCAAAACTCACTCCCTCTCTCCAAACCTCCCAGGGTACTAGGAAGGTCAGTGTGATCTGACTGTAAGCCTGCAATCTTTCACGCTTCTCCGCAGAGTTACAAATGTAAACTTTATATTCTTGATATTTAATTTTGAATGTATAAATTATTCTGTTATCAGATTTTTTTGGACTCCGCAATTATAGGGTTGTGTATTTAAATTGGGGTTTATTGTTAGCACTACGCTATAAATTAATTATTGTGTAATTAACTGTAGGTAAACTAGTAAGCCCTTATTGTGATTATTTGTTATTGTGAATAGGCCCTGGTTAAATTTTATGTATTATTTGATATTGGGTCAGATGTTTGAAAATTTTATAAAACTTATATCTTAAGTCATATGGGCAGTCAATAGGGCTTAGTCTGTCTTTGTTGAAATTAGGAGAATTCATGTAGAAGCAGATTGAAATATATTGAGGCTTATCTACGGGCCTCGGAGCCTAAGCTTCCTGGGCTCCTAAGTGGCCGGTCTCGGCCCAAAACGGAAAAACGGGGGTTTTTTTTTTTTTTTTCCCGTGACAGGTTCATCTTGAGTATAAATATTGAAAATATTTAATCGATGTTGATCATCTATTGATCCATATATTTAATAAAACTTAAGTGCAAATAATAACATTATTTATGATGATAAATTATATAAATATATTTTTATAAATATTATATTTAATCATGATCATAATATTTTATGTTTAATTATTGGAATGTTATTTCTTAATTTGATATAATCCCGTGAAAATGCGCGTGCTTTCCCTCCTTTATATTGATTAGTTGTTTAAATTTTTAAATTTTCAAAGCTTTGTAATGTACAATTTTAACATAAAAATAAATATAATTAATAATAATAAAAAAAAAAAAATATAAAAACAAAAAAATATATAAATTAATAAAATAAAAATTAAAAAAAAAAAATAAAAAAAAAAAATTAAAAATAAAATAATTTAGGCTTACTACGGGCCTCGGGAGCCTTAAGCTTACCTGGGTCCTAGTGCCGGTCCGGCCCACGGAAACGGGTCGTGACAGGTTTCATCTTGGATATAAAATTGAAATATTTAGAGATGTTGATCTATCTATATCCATATATTTACATAAAACTTAAGTGCAATAATAACATTTATTTAGATGATAAATAGTATTAAATATTTATATAATAATAATTATATAATCATGATCATAATATTTATGTTAATTATTGATATTTATTTCTTTAATTTGATATAATCCGTGCAAAGCGCGGCTTTCACCTAATTTATATTATTAGTGTTTAAAATTTAATTTTCATAATTTTAATGTACAATTTTAACAAATACCATTTCTTTATTGATGCTTTTATCAAACTATTCAAGTTAATGGGGATAAAATTATAGAAAAGGATATTTTATTTTTTAAAATTTTAGTTACATTAGTTCATTTTATTTAATGACATTAATATCCATTGATATGGATGAAACAAAATTTTTTTTTTTTTTAAAGAAGGAATGAGTCTCAGTTTATATTATTCAAATCGGTGGATGAAACATCAAATAAGAAAGAAGGTGCATACCCCCCATTTTATGCCAGACATAAAACTAGTCGCACTAGCAATTGTATAAGCAACTTGGTTGGCTGACCTTCTAATAAAAGCAAAAGAAATAAACCTCAGGTCATGTAAGAGAGTTTTCCATTTGTGAACTACTAAAGCAAAATAAGATAAATGTACTAGTAGAGATCCTAAAGCATGAACTAGAAACTTAACAGTCTGTCTCCACACAAATAGGAAAATAAGGTAAAGGCTTTAGCCAACTTATTGCCTTTCTAAAACACAAAGCCTCGCCGACCTGCGAATTTGAACAACCACGTTGAATAAGGAGTTTTTCTGCTCAAGAGAACCCGTGGCTATCTCTAATAACCATCCCCATGCCAAGGTATCCATTTGGAAGTACTGCCACATCGACATTACACTTAAATTTCTTCGGTTTAGAAGCCTTCCAACGCTGGTTTTTATTTGAAACAATATTTATTACGGAGTACTGTGAAATTAAAGTTATGTAGTAATTAACATAACTTAAAAAAGTACTTATATTTCTTATTTTCTAAAAATTTCTATATGTTATATTTAAAAAATATTTTTTAGGTCATGCTATGACATCGTGCGTAGTTAAAGTGAGTTTTAAATAAATGATGACTTCTATTTTATCAATTAGCCTTCATATTTAATGCTAATTTCATAACAAAATTATGTTTTAATATTTTAAAAACTAGATAATATAAGAGAAAAATTATAAATAATACTCAATATTATATGAAACAGTAATAAACAAAAATAAACAATGAATAAAAAATAGATTATAACAATATGCAATGCACGTCATAAAAAAACACTAATAAACATAAATATATATTCCTCAATTGGTAGAATTATTATTGAAATTAAAATGAATTATGATAATTATGGGAGATTTATCATAAATGGTATTTATATACTGGTTGAAACAAAAAATAAGAGATTTAAAAATTAAAATCATTTATTATTAATTGAGATTAAATTTTTATATCCAATGGCCTATATGATATTAGGCTGGTCACCACCTCTAGTGCGAAGCATCAAATGCAATATTGATGCCGTTGTGTTCATAGACTTATTAGCTGCGGGCTCTGATGCGGTTATAAAAATAGTACGCAACATACTAGAGAAGCTCGATATTCTAGGATATCCTATTTTTATTCTTGCTTCCATGTGTGGTATGAACTTCCCTCGATGTATTCAGGATATTGCTTTGCATTAATAAATATCCTATTTTGCTCAAAAAAAGAAAAAAAGGGAATTCAATTGGGTTAATTAGATTAATCCTAATTTGGCCTCAATAGTTAATACCAAAGGCGTCCCATGATCCAAGTGCTAAAAATGTGATTGAACCCAAGCGTAACTAACCCGGACTTGGTTCCAGCGCTGGTGGAGCCACTGGACCACTATGTACCATGGGCCTGACCGCCTGAGTCGCTGCATTGACAGGTATGACCTGCAACAAAATCTCCTAAGAGACAAACGTGCCTCAGATTCTTTATTCTTGTTTTCAGCCGAAAATAGACAAAGTAACAGTGAAGCATTTGACCGGTTACCGGTTCTTTCGGTGACTCACAATAGATTTTTCACACGTCCACTCGCACTCCTCCATCACACGGTCTAATCAAATATAGGATACCGTTTTAACATTGTGGGTCCACACGGTATTGTTTGGCTCGTGACATGGCGCGTGGAAATAACGCGTTGTATTGACTTCCTCAGTAAATTCAGTTTTGGGCTCTTCGTTTAGGGGAAAGTAGTAGATACAGATTTTAAACAAAGTGTACAGGAACTTACTTCCCTGAACATTGTCTGGCTGAGTACTTCACTTCTAGAGAGTTGGCTTAGATTACATTGTAAAGTGACCAATAAACTTATGACAAATCAGCATATGGTCAATTAGTTTAAGTAATTCCATAAATTTGCTTTTAGGTTTCCATTCTATTAATGTTGTACTATTTTCGTTAATAAAAATTTTAATTCTCAAAAGAAATTTGAAATATAACTGTTAACAATATTTTTTTTTTGTGAAAATAACTATTAACGATATTTAATTATATAAATTTTGTCATGTTTTATCATATCAATATATATTCTAAAGTTATTATATTATATAACTTTTTTTGTTTTTTTATATTCAACAGAGTATCATGTTACTAAATTAAAAAAAAAATTATCAAAATGTTATCATGACATAATTATCAGAACTATTAAAAAAATTAGAATTTAGAAATTCAAAATATAGGTCGTTTAAAATATAAATCGTTTAAAATTTTTGCATAAAGATTAATTAAGCAAATAAATTTTCTAAATTATAACAAACTTAAGAGTAATTTGACCAAATTATCCTTTATCTCAAAATTAATAGTTAGTTGCTTGTGAAATACTTATTTATTTACTGTAAACAAAGATAATATTAGAAAAACACCATATATTATTTCTTAAAATATACAAAACGACTTATATTTTGACACAAAATAACAAATCAAAAACTACTTATATTTTGGGATAGGGAGAGTATTATTATCACCCTCTTTAATCAATATTATCGCCACCAACACTATTTACTAAAATAAATTATCATTTTTTATTTAATAATAAATTTTTAAACATAAATTTTCAATATTTAATTTTTAATGTTTCAACTCAAGAACAAAAATTAATTATTTTAAAAATATTTTCTTAAAATTCTTAAAAATATTACTCAATAAAATTCATTGGAATAATGAGCGAAGTATTAATTTTTTTTTAAAAAAGTTGACCAAATATTGAATTTTTAATTTCACGTATAAGATAATTTAAATTCCACTTCTAGATATTAGTAATTTCATTTTTTCTCCAATTCTGAAATCAATAAGCTGAACCGCTCAACGAAGGCGTGGCAGATTTTAATACGATATGACCAGACTTTGACTAGAACTGGTCGTAGAGAACAAAACCCTCATTTCTCCACTCCCTCTCCTTCACTAGGCTGTCCTCTCTCTCCCTCTCTAGCCATAAGTAGGTGAAAAGCAAAGACTCCCTCTTTATCTCTCTCGCAGATTACAGGTTACCATATTACTACACAACCACTACTGTTGCCCTCTACCTAATCCAATACCTAAAGCCACATTCAACAATAAAATAAAATTTCCATAAACGAATAAAGAAGCTACCTAAGCGAGAAAGTGAAAGAAAAATGAACGGAAAGTGAGAGAAAATAAGAACAAATTCAGTTATTACTCATTCATTTGCCAATTTATGAAGATGCTGTGGTAGCTCTGCTTTGCTTCCTCTTCTTTCTTCTTTTTTACTGTTTAGTTATCAAATCAAAAACCCTAAATACATTTCACCCACTTTCTAGATCTTGAACCGATTGTTAAGTCTTGAGTTACCTTTCCGATCTAGTAAATCACTGTCGATGTGAAACTCGGCTCCGGCGAGTTGAGCTAATGGAGGACTCAGGCGATTCAGTTTGTTGAAATGTTAAGCATTTTGAATTATTGTAGTAGTATTTTGGTTGAGCCAAGTTCCAATGTCGGCTTCTTTAGCGGCTTTCGAGCGGCCAAGAGCCGGAGCTTCGAATACGGTACGGCTTTTCTTCTGGTTAATAGGAAAGTGAAAGAATATTTTTGGATCTTATGTTGTGTTTGCGTGTCTTAGGATATGGGAAGTAACTTAAACGGTTTTCGGTTATTTCGAGGATAGTATAAGATTTGATTTATTTCCTTTGTGCATTTCCTTCGTTGGATAAGATTGGATAACTGAGATTGAAGTACATTTCCTTGTTTACTTTTCTGTTTGGATGCTGCGAATCATGGAGAACTGGGAATTGGAATTAATTTATGGAGCTTCATTATCTGGAAAAAAATCAATTCAAATGACATTCTCTGTTTATACGAGGGTCCCCTTTTCTTAAGTGGTATTGTCAAATTTTGAAATTGAATTCAGGATTTCTAATTAATTTCAATTCCATTATTTTCACAGGCTATAAAAGAATCTGGTTAATGGAAAGTTGTTTACCTGTTATTGACAAAGTCAAATAAATGCCTGTAAGAAACATAAGATATGATACTGGGTTAAATGTAATGCAGTGCTATTTTTATGAATTTCATTGTTGAATCTAAATTGCTTTTCAAATTGTCTATAGGGAAGAAGATTTGGTAAACTTCTTTTTGATTTTGATGTGTTAAAATCATTGTTTAATTTGACATCACTGTCAGTGGTAAAGTCACATCTGTGACTCTAACAAAATGTGATCCCATGTCTTTAACATTAACTTTCTTGAAATATCTTTACTTGGCATAAAATTGTAGTGACCAATTCTCACAATTTTTCAAACAATCTTCAAAATTGTTTGGAAATATGAGACTTTTTAATTAATAATGCATCATAAATATTTTATTTGTTTGGACAGAAAATTCTATTCGAGGCTAAGCATATTTTCTTTCTATTGAATTTAAAAAAGTAAATGACAATTACCTCCATGCTTTAATGGAAGGAAACTTTTACCTGCCTGTACTTGAAATTGTAACAAATGGAGTAAACAAAGGCTGATAAGGATTCTGAAATCTTAGATGCTGCATGAAAACTCTAATTCTGTGGCATTATTATTAATGTATCAGATTCTGAAAGCTGCACTCCTAAAGTCATGGATTTTTAATACATTGTGAACAAAAAGGACTGTGTTGAACCTTGCCATGATTTTCTTTGTTCATTTTAAACTAGGTATGAATCCATGCAATTGAAGGGATTGATGTGAGTAAAATTGTCCTAGGGAATGTGTTTCCTGTAACATGTGCATGAAATGAATATAAAAGCTAAAATGCATAATGTGATGTACAGAAAAGGAATAATTTTTTATAGTTAATTAGATTCTATGCTTCATTATCATGAGAGAGAGAAGAAAAAAAAGATAAATTTTTTTAAGTAATTTCCATGCTTAAGGTAAGTTCAAGAGAGACTTCTACTTTTGTTAAGAAAATTAACTGATGACCAATGAGCTTGGGTCAAGGGTTGTGGCCCGTGAGATTGTGGGTTCAAACCCTAATAACATCCAATTTAACTAAAAAAACAAAAAGAAAAGAAGAAAAAAGGATTGTAATTGGGTCTAGTTAATTGAATATCACTTATTTATTGAAGTGTCAAGTGTGAGTTAAATATTTTTGATTTTATTGATCGTCTATCCCCTATTTGTTTAATGAAATTAGAAAGTAATATGCAAACAACACCATAATTTTGTATGTTTCCTTAAAGTTTACTTTTTGAACTTTGGCGTATAATCATCTAACATGAGATGACTTTGACTGTTTGACAGGTTTTCAAGAGTGGTCCTCTTTTCATTTCGTCAAAAGGCCAGTGATGTGTTTTTTGCTTATTTTCCAATTTCATTCTTCTCCTCCTTGCCTTGGTTTCTTGAGGATTTTAAAGATTATATATATGTTTTTTGATAAGTACTTCATGCTTTAATTTTGAGATTATTTTGTAAATTATTTGTGTCTCCAGGCATTGTCTGAATAAAAATGGTTTTCTGCAATAAAGCATGTATATTGATTTATGCTTAAATATGAATCTTGATGCCAGTCCTTGATGTAAGGTTATTCATTTACAAAATGATGCACAAAACTTTTGAATGGTTTCTGTGCTTAGTTCTGTCAAACTTGCCAACTAGTCTTTTAATAATTTCTTGAGTCCATTTGGTCTTTTGAGGTTACGGGATCATACCAAGACTAATTTCAATAGCTATTTGTGCTTAGTGCTTGTTAATTTCCTAAATACTGCTGTTATTTATGGATGTTTGTTGGCTATGTCATGGCTCTCTAATGGACAAGTTCTATTGGGAATTATTTAGTTGTAGTGGTATTATACTGTGTAATTTTCGGTGACTCTTGTCATTAGAGAGACCATTCATTATGTAAGTATTTTGAGTGGAAATTGCATTAGGAGGCTTTGTTTCTAATACTTAGTCATTCTGAATTATGGCATCTCTTTTGGAACCTTAAATATGCTTGGTGCTTGTGTTTGAATTTCAGTAATTGCTGAGAAATTGGAATATTAAACAAATTAATTTCAAGAGGAATACTTACAGCCTTTTTGTAACAACAACAAGAACAACCAAGCCTTAGTTCCAAACTAGTGGAACCTGTTTGTAACAAATGAATTAGAAATGTAGAATTCCTTTCTAAAGAATTTCTCATGTTTAGAATGACATAGCTCAAAACAGGAAATTTTAATTGAATTTCATATTTTTCTGTTTGGAATGAGCCTAGAATTGAATGTTCTTGTCCTTACTAAAATATCCTTAATATAAAACTTGGAAAACAATATTATGACTAAAAAAAAAAAAAAAAATGAGCCTAGAATTGAATGTGTCTTGTCCGTTACTAAAATAATCCTTAATATAAAACTTGGAAAACATATATATGACTAAAAAAAAAAAAAAATCAAATATATAATCTATTATCAACTTCAATTTTTAAAAATAATTAAAAAATTTAGTTTAAGAGAGGTAGGAAAAAAAAAACCTTGAAGACAGAAAAAATAAAAGATAAAAAAAAGAGAGAAGAGAGAAGAGAAGAGAGAGAGAGAGAGAGAGAGAGAGAAAGAGAGAGAGAGCAGGGGGAAGGGAGAGAGAAGAAGAAGAAAAAAGCAGCAGCAGGAGGAGGAGGAGATGAATGGGCATTATTATCTATGAAACAAGGTTTTTTTTAAGTATTAAAGGGAAAAAAAAAGAGAGAGAGAGAGAGAGAGAGAGAGAGAGAGAGAGAGAGAAAGAGAGAGAGAGCAGGGGGAAGGGAGAGAGAAGAAGAAGAAAAAGCAGCAGCAGGAGGAGGAGGAGATGATATGGGCATTATTATCTATGAAACAAGGTTTTTTTAGTATTAAGGGATTATTTGGAAATTCCACCTATATTTTAAACTTAGCTTAGTTATGTTTAATTCTATAGAATTGAGTTTTGAACAATTTTAAATGTTACAAAAATAAAAACTTGAAATTCTAAGTAAATTCTGCAAAATTTTGCAGAACTCATTTGTTCCAAATGGGTTGCCAGTGTAATATTTTGTTATTCCTGTTTTCCATGATAATGTGCATGAATAGAATAGGTATTTTTGTTGATTGAGATGAAAGCAATAATTTCTTGAAAGACATTAGCGAATTCAAGGAAATTGGGTATTGGAACATGATTTTGCTAGAGCATGAAGGATGTTCTCTTGCTGATTAGTCAGTGCCAAGTTGTTTATATTACCTTAATTGTGTTGAAAGATAAAACTGTTAGTTTGTGTACTTCTGAAATTGTAAGATAAGGACATGCTTTTCCAACTAACAGTTGGTGGCTAATGCCCTGTCATGACCTCCATTACTATCTTTCTCAATTTAATACTTGAGTGAGTAGATTATTTTATCTAGCAAATTGAGTTTTATTTCAGCCCCATCGATTAAATATTGCTGGCATGTGTGTGAACATATTGAACTTATTAGATCTTATGTGGAGCTTAGAGAATTAAGGACTGATTACATATATATGTGCTTCAGGAAAATTTTGGGGTTCAGTTATGTATAAAAGATGAACTCAGATTCCATTAGTTTCACAGATAGCAATAAACCGGCAGAGAATTTAGGTTTCGGAGCCCTTTAGAAACAAAGAGGCAGGAGGCAAGGGCTTGTATTTTCTCAGTATCTTGAAGCTTAATTCGGAGAGTGAAGCTATTTGGTGTTAAATTAACTATTTCATAGCCATTCTGCACCTGCTCATGTATGCTGCATATCTTTCTTTTCTTACCAAAGAGGCTAAAGAAAAATGTGCATTCACTAAAATCGGAACTAACTTGGGGATGGATCTAGCATAAACTATCATCTTTCCTGCACCCATTAGTTCATATTTTTTGGAACGATGAGATACTAAAGTAATTATCGATTGCACCCAGAGTTCTAATAAATAATAGTGTATTATTTGTAAATATCAAGTTGTACCAATAATATCAATTCAATTCCATCATATTGCCATAAAGCTTGCAATATATATATATATATATATATATATATATTGCCACTCAATTATATTATTGTTGAATATCTGCAGGATTAGGCTGGAAATCGTGGAAGAAACGGTGGTTTATCTTGACTCGCACTTCCTTGGTGTTCTTTAAAAATGATCCTGTTAGTACTTTATTTATTTTATATTACTCCTGTCCAATTTTTATTTGTAACTTTTTCATTGTTTTGTGTTGTCTATAATTTTTTAATTTGCAGCCTCTAAAAGATAGATATTAACTATTAAGGAATCTGAATAAGATAGTTGTAAATTGAACTCTGAAATTGCCATGTAACAGAACTTCTTGCTCTGATTTATTTATGCAATTGTCTTTATGAGTACCTGTGTTTTCTTTTTTCCAAGCGAATCATTTAGTCTTAGCTTGTTATGTGGAAATATTCTCTGAAGACATATTTTAAATTCTAGTCTTGGAAGGAAAATTGGTTAGCAGAAGACAGTGTACTGTTTAAATGAAAAACTAAGCCTTTTTCAAGAAAAATAAGCCCATTTTTCTTATGGTGACAGTTTTTACGCACTCTATGGGATTGTCTGTTTCAAAGTGAAAAACAATCGCTTCATCTTATTTATCACAGTATCTTGATATTAACATTTTTTGTGATTATTCATTTATTGTTCTGGATCATTATGAATTAATTGAAATAAAATTTGTGTTTGATTGGTATGCAGAGTGCTCTGCCGCAAAGAGGTGGTGAAGTAAATTTAACTTTGGGGGGCATTGACTTGAATAATTCAGGGAGGTATGTTTACTGAACAGACCCTCATTGGAAGTGATTTCTTATGAATATGGCTAATGGTTTTTACTCTTGTGCAGTGTTGTTGTCAGAGAGGATAAGAAGTTATTAACTGTCTTGTTTCCTGATGGACGTGATGGGCGAGCATTCACCCTCAAGGTGCTTCTTTTTCTGCTCTTCCTGATATTGATTTCTGTTTTTCGTACTACATTATGTTTTTCTTTTTTCTGTTAAGATGTTAGGCATGTGGCATCTTGCATTCTCTCTTCAAATTTTATGAACCATTGTTCAGTATGTAAGTTCTTTTTTGGTTTTCCTCCTCTAATTTCAGGCTGAGACGTCCGAAGATTTGTATGAGTGGAAGACAGCCCTAGAACATGCCCTTGCGCAAGCACCAAGTGCTGCCCTTGTTATGGGACATAATGGAATTTTTCGAAGTGATACAAATGAAGCAATTGAAGGATCTTTCCATCAATGTTTGTACTTCACTGCTTCTCCACTTAGTCATATGCCATTTTTTCTGCTAGTTTTTCTAGACTTGCTGATTCTTTATTCTGCATATTTTGATTAGGGAGGGATAAACGTCCTGTTAAATCATTGGTTGTTGGAAGGCCAATTTTGCTTGCCCTTGAAGATATTGATGGAGGACCATCATTCCTCGAGAAAGCTCTTAGATTTCTTGAGAAATTTGGTGAGTTATTTATGATTCTAAATTGTGTGGAAGTTGATGTTTTAAGTTTCTCATAGTGGAAACTGGAGCATTTCTGGTATACCATTCTTCAAGATTCTAGTGATCATCCCAAAAAGGGAAAAAAGAAACAAGATACATTAAGAATTTCAATATTTTGGATGATTTTGTTTTATTGTATGTAAATGTGTGCAGACATCTCGTCAAATGTCCAATTGTTTGGTTATGATAATAATCTGAGAGGGATACCTGTTGGATTGTATGATTTTTGTGGGAAGGAAAATTAATCTTGTTAAGAGCTGCATTTTTACACGCTCATTGGGTAGGCACAGAATTCTTTTGGAGATTCTAATTAGACCATATTATACCTGAAGAATTATTTATTGTGAAATTAGCTTCCTTCCTTAAGGGATTAAGATAAGGGATTTACAAACTCAATATTGGAGCAAACTAGTTAATCTATATAAATTGAGAATTCCAATTTCCCCGCAAGTTGAAGAGCTTACTTTCATGGCTATATATGTTCACTTTTATTTTTGGGAGGTTATCTTGAATAATTCTATTGTCACACTGTATAGATAGTTCTATCACTGCACTAGGGATGACTCTCCGCAGGACAAAATAAAATCAAAGAAGTAATGCAATTACAACTATTTTACAAATGTCATTACTTTGTTTACAAAAATCTATTGTTGATGATACGGATATTTTTGCAGGTAATGCCTGTTATCACATACTTCAGCACCATTGTTGATGATTCAACCATTATGACCCCCTATAACCAAAGTATCACTACCATCAAAGCTTTGTAACTGAATATAGTTGATACTACTAATATTACTAAAAACCATTGCTGCTGCCATACTTTAATCATCACCACTCCTATGCTTCCGCTAAATAACTACATATGGGAATTCAAATCTGATTGCATTAGTACTTTATTTTTTGTAACCGAATATAATTTTTCAATGGAATGGTCGTTATATTTGTCATTCTATTCCTTATTTTATCACATTGTCAATAATGTTCCATTCCATTATCTCCTGCCAGATGTATCTTGACCTGTGACATTCATGTGACACGATATCATTGGTTTATATATCTACAAGAACCTTCTTGCTGTAAAGTGCATTGCAAAATGCTAATGGGCGTGATACATACTGCTTGCATAACCTTGTAACAGTGTGGTAGTTTAATTGGTCAGAGCCTATAACTTGAAAACTGTGGAATTGAGCCCTGTCAGTCCCGGATTTTGAATTGGAGAAGGGTGGTGGAATAATGGGCCTACGTACATTTTTGCACACTCCTGTTATTGATACTCATTGTGAGATACCTTTCGTGCAGGAACTAAAGTTGAAGGAATTTTGCGACAGTCTGCTGATGTTGAGGAGGTTGAACGCAGAGTTCAAGAATATGAACAAGGTATCTTTTCTATTCAATGTTTCCCTTAAATATGGATAATGACTCAACTTTGCTGCCTAAATGGATATTTCCTCAATCATTATGTTTTTGTTATGCTACATTTAAGCACTTGCATTCCATATATTTGAACCAAGGTTTCATTACTAATTTCTGCTTGACCATTACCAGGAAAGTCTGAATTTGAACGGCCATACAGTCAACCAGTTTGTAGCGTCTCGGTCCGGTTCATTCGGGTTTACGGGTGGACCGGGAAGGGGTGTTACAATTCATTGCTAGGATCAATCAGTAATAATAGCTTTAGAATCTGTGGGTGTAGTTTCCATTAATAAAAAAAACAAAATACCCCAACAGCAACCAATTAATAGCACGAACCCAACAGAACAGTAGCAACACCAAAAGGAACCGAAAGCCGCAAACAGCAATAGCAAAAAACAAAAAAAGCGCCTACCAGATGCTGCCGGAACCAAAAACTAACCACTGGAAAAGAATCTGGACATCGAGTCGATCCTGGGGGATGAAATCCGGTCACCAAAAACTACCGGACGCGACTCCACTAAGGATTAGTTGTAAATAGAGTTCTATTAGGAGTTAAATTCCTAATTAGTTTATTATTTGAATTCCTAAATAGCTAGGTAGCTTAGGAATTCCTTATATATAGACCTATGTAATCGATTGATGAGATATAAGAAATACAATTACAATATAATCTCTCAACATGGTGTCAGAGCCTTCCATTAAAAAAAAAAAAAAAAAAAGGAAATTTCCCGAAACTTCCCTTACGAGAAGCCACTGCCACCCTAGGAAGCCTTTCTAGGGTTAGTATGTTAGTATTTTGCCTCACCGCCCACCCCAGGATATTCTCCAGCCGCCGATCAGCGACTCCCCAGAATCCGGTCGCCGGATTCCAAGCGAATGGCCACCACTCCCACCTCTTTCTTCCTGCCCTGGTTCACGCGCTGGCATGTCCAGTGGTCTTTTTCACTTCGGTTCCTCTCTCCGGCGTTGACTTGAAGAGAGACATGCAACCTAGTGAGTTGCATTGTCATTCTTGGGCTTATTCAATAGGTTTGTTTGCTGCGATTCTGTTGCAGCTGTGTCGGGCAGTCTTCTGCTACTGTTGTTGCTTTTGCAGTTACAGGTATTCTGCTTTTGAACCTTCTCCTTTATAGAGAGCAGTGCAACCCCAGTGAGTTGCATGGTGTTCTTGGCCTTCAGTGGTGTGCTCCGTTTGCCAAATTTTCCTTTGCTGCGTTTCTGAATATATGCGGACTGGGCTTCCTCTTTGAGGCATTGATTATAAGAGCATGCAACCCCAAATGAGTTTTGCAAATGGTGTTTTTGGCCTTCAGTGGTGTGCTCCGTTTGCCAGATTTTCCTTTGCATGCAATTTTTCTGAATATCTGCGGACTGGGCTTCCTCTTTGAGGCATTTGATTATGGAAGCTTGAAACAGCCCCTGTGAGTTGTTTTTCTGGTCCGGTGAAGATTGTGTTTCGACAACCTAAGTGTGTTGTCTTAAATTCTGTTGCTTACTATTTGGTTTTGGGATTCTTATATTGCGCTATAATGAAGTGGGGTTAACAGTGCTGAGTATGGTATTGTGCTTTGTGAAAGTAAAGTATTTGTTAACAAGTTGAGCATGATTAACATCTATCCCAACTTGAGGGGAGTGTTAAGGATTTAGTTGTAATAGAGTTCTATTAGGATTAGAATTCCTAATTAGTTTATGTTTGTAATTCCTAAAATAGCTAGGTAGCATAGGAATTCCTTATATATAGAGCTATGTAATCGATTGATGAGATACAAGAAATACAACTACAATATTTTTCTATCAACAAAACCCATTAAAAAGGTTGCTCAAATGTTCATAGTTTTGCTACTAAGGTCTTAGACTCTAGTTGCTTTCTACTTCAACTTCTTGATTTGTCCTATCAATTACCATTTAACTTATAGAAACAGACTATTGGATATCTGATTGAAGTCCACTGTGGCAGGAAAATTTGTAAAAGAATGAATACTAACATTTGTTATTTGCTGATATGAGAAAAATAGAAAAGGAGACGGGAAAAAAAAATATTTCACTATCTACACATTTTTTTGGTCAGGGTCAGCATGCTCAGTGAGTAACCACTCACATACAGTGGCTTGTTTAGTATATCCATTTAACATCGTACACTTTGTACATGGTAGGACCAGATTGAGCAATTAAGGGACTCAATAGAACACAATTAAGGGACTCAATAGAACACAATTTCACTTAGATGGCTCACTGTCAAAGAACACATAGTTGAGGGTGCTTCTTACTTCTTAATGATTTCTGCTGTTAAATTTTGATTTGTGATGGAGGTTTATAATTTTAATTCTATTTTTGTTAATATTTTGAATGGTGTAGGGTTTCATCTAATTTAATTGAATTTTATTTGATCAGATCTAATTATTAAAAAAAAAAATTGTATCTTTTAATTAATTTATTTACACCTATATTATAAATTAGGATACGTTTCTAATTTTTTCATTGCTTATAAGAATTCAGAAAAAAAGATTTTGATCTTAGTTTTGTGTTGTAGTATATTCATGTGATAATTATGTTATTTTGGCATATATGACAAGTATGAGTTGGCAAATATTATATAATAATTTGTGCATAATCTGCCATAGACCAACAAAGTATATCTGTATAAAGTTTGTGATGCATTTTTCTAATACAAATTTTCACATGCTAAAAATTACTGAGAAAAGCATGTGACTTGAAATCATTGTGAATAACATTCAATCAGGAATTAAGATAACTTTTAAAATGGGAATAATACAAAGGCTTGCTAAGAAGCACTGTGTCTATTCTCAAAGTTTATTAATGATATTTATGTGTGCATATGGGTTTGGATTTTGTTAATGTGTCTTGTTATCTTGCTAGTGAGTGTCTGGTTAGATGTTGATATTGTTATTTTACTGTTTTATTGAATTAGAAATTGATCGTAAAGAAACTCGGATTAATTCAATGCGTTCTGCAATATTAGAGACGTTTCCTGAACCAAACCGACGTTTATTACAGAGGTAATCTCTCGATTGATCTTTTTTACTTGGTTTTCTTATCTGTCAAGCTTTCTTTGGTATAGATCTTCATGCTTATTTATTCAGATTTGAGTTGGAAATTAAAATCTCAAGTTTGCTATGCAACTCATAGTTTCCTTATGTGTTATAATCATTACATTGATATTGTGTGTGTTTTTCATGAAGTTGGAGATGTTTTATCTTTTACTGATGAATGTGAATGTAGAAATATTCTTATGGTAATGCCTAATGAGCCCTATGCATTGAGCATAATCAAGATTTTTTTGTCAAATTATACTTTTGTGTATTAGACTGCAATGATGAACTAATGCTATTCTATTTAACTCCCAGAGGCTTACACTGCAGAAAGTAGAGGATTAGCTTGCATTGCAAGTGTATATGGCTTCATTGGGCAATTGCTGTTCTTTCTGCTTTGTTGTGCATTGAAAACCAAAAACTTTTAAGTAGTTCTAAGAATGTGTAAAAGGGACAGGACCTTGTGAAGGAATTTGTGGTAGTCATTAGCGGTGTTGCAAAAGGTTCTTCTGCATTCTAAAGTCATTTCCTCATCCTGCTTAGGATCAGAGTTTCTTACAGGCCAACCTCATTCACTGGTCAGTCTGGCATCAGGATTACATGTTCCTCGTATAGTATAATCTTTAGTGATCTCTATTTTTCCATTGTTTTCTATAGGAGAAAATAATATGCCAAAGAGGAAGAAGCATGCTTGTTTATGAATTTAAATGCAGCTGCAGGCTCTGAGAATTTGTAAACTTTTGTACTTTGTCAGCCTATTCTTTTCATAAATGCCACTGCTCTGGAAGCTTGCAATTCAGTAACAAATTTTCTAGTGTTGGCATTCATATTTTGAAATGCTCTTTAAAGCTACTTAATTTGTGATTAAGGGTCTTTGATTGTCTTCAGTGTGTTATTTGTGCATCCATTTTTTTCTTTTCTTTTTATTTTCATTTCACTTGATACTTTGCAGAATTCTTAAAATGATGCACACAATCTCATCTCATGCTAATGAGAATCGAATGACTGCATCTGCTGTTGCTGCTTGCATGGCACCCTTGCTACTGCGTCCTCTGTTAGCTGGTGAATGTGAGTTGGAGGATGACTTTGATATTAATGGTGATAGTTCTGCACAGCTTCTTGCTGCTGCAAATGCTGCTAATAATGCTCAAGCCATCATTACCACTCTTTTAGAGGAGTATGAGAATATTTTTGATGTAAGATACTATCCATTTGTTTGCTTGATAGTGGGAAGCTTGTTTAATTACTTATGCATGTTTGAATGAAATATTCTTTCAAATGGACACGTTTATGGATCATAATTGAGTGAAAAATGTGCTAATTGAAAAGCAGTCTTAGAGCAAAGTTCTTGACCTGGTATATGGTAATCAACGGGTTACTATTCCTATCAATGGATGCTGATGTTTTCTCATTTAAACAAAATAATATGGAACTGTGGGCTCAGAGCACCATATGTATTGCAGGAAAGATATAATTTCTTATTTTCATCTCCCTTGTTTTTCTTCCCTTTATTTTTTGTTTGAGAGTTTGGAGGGAAATTATTAGGAGGTTCAGTGATGGAGAGTAAATCTTTCTCTGCTCTTATGCAATACTAATAGTTGGATCAGAAATTTTAAACTTTGGCATCACATGATAGTTTTTGTGAATGCTTTTGATATTTGATTCTTTTGATTAATTTATATGGTCGCTTAATAACTTATGCATCAATATTGGAAACAATTGGAGAAAACTGAATCAAGGAATCGATAAGGATTTACTGAGCTGATATTGCTTCTTCAAGTTGGAAAGCTAGTTTCTGTTAGTGTTTAATATCTGATATTAAGCAACTGCTTTTTCTTTTACATTGATCAGGTTCAAGTTATGCCACATGCTGATTGGACTAAAATTTTATGCAGAACTAGGTTGAGTCAATTCAATCATATTCACTGAAACCTGTCTGACCCTGAATGTGCCTGTTCAGGTTTCAACATAGTCATACTGTAGTTGGTCTCATAACAAACAAGTGCCATGTTTACTGGGACTCGTTAGACTGGTTTGGCCAGTCTGGATTGAATAACTATACTGATTTATGATGTCAAGAAAGGAGTATAAGTAAAGATTCCAGAGGGAAGCTGGTGAAGTATGTGGATGGAATTATCTTTGCTCTTTATATGCCACTTGGGAAGAGGCTTGTCAATCTTATATGTGATATATTCATCTGCTTTCACTTTGGCATTGGCTAAATATCTTACAAAATTGAAGTTTCTATAAACGATATTGTTTTATCCTTGTTCTAGTAATGATGCCTAGCTCTTATCCGTTATTTCAGGATGAAAATCTACATAGGTGTTCTATCTCTGCTGATTCCCGGATTGAAAACAGTGGTAGTGAAGATTCATCTGATGATGAAACTATGGATGTAAAGGAAAATGGTTATCATGATGCAGAAAATGAAGCTGATCAAGAAACTGATGATGATGCTGAAAGAGTACTCAGTGGCAAATTAAGTGAGAGCAGTGGTTATGCTGGCAGTGATCTTTATGACTACAAGGTTGAGGTTGTCTTTTCTACAGAAGTATTCCCATATATTTCTGACTGCTCTCCCATCCATTTTAAATTAGTAACTAGTTCAACCTATTGTCATGTGACTGCACTGGTCTAAGACTGATGCTGCTTGGAATTCTAGACAGATTCCTAGTGTCATTATTTTAATTTCAAGCTGTGATACATAACATAAGCTTCCTGCTGCCATTAGTTGGCAATCGGTTCATTTCGTGTTTGGGACTTCATCCTAGTTTAGGCATCTTATTGAAAATCTATTTACTGCTCATTGCAAGTGGCAGTGCTCAATCTTTAATATTACTTCTCTTCAAAAGTTATGTTTGGATATCCTTCGGCTGATGAAAATAATATGTAAGGTAATTTTAGTTTTTGATTGTGGTACAAGACTTATGTGGGATATCATAAGTCAGCAATTTTTCTTTTCTTTACTATTTTTTTCCTTTTTTCTGGATCACTAGAAAGAGTAATTAGTGATTAACAGATGAAATCAAATGGGTGTGACCTGTTCAAGCAGTGATACCCATCTGAATGGAATTTATATATCATAAATGAAATAGAATACTACATGAATGAAAATATGGAATTCAGATCAGCTGAATTACTCCTTTTATGCTCTTCTACATCCTAGGTAATTCTTTTTTTCTTTTTATTTATTTATTTATTTTTTTTGATATACAAATTTTTTATAATAGTATCAGTGGAGTCAGCATTACTAGTTTCTTGATGACTAAAGACAATTCACTTCACCAAAAGTACAAGGGGAAAAAAAGAAAGAAATAAAAATATTTAAAAAAGGTTTGTCAAAGGAATATGATCACAAAAAAATGATGTCTTAAAATATCTAAAGAATGTGTGACATATTTACACTCATCTGTCTGAGATTTGATATTTTTTGAAGCCCCATGCCTAAGTTATACCTTAGCATAATCAACAAGATGGCATCCACATCTCTTACATTTTACTCATCTCACAAATTGAAGTTGGCGGCATTATTTTGTTTGGCTGATGTCTAATGGAATGTTTATCACATTGATAAATATTTTGCTACTTCAGCAGTTCATTAGCGATTTCCTTGCTTCAGACTCCTGTTCTGGGTAGATGACATTTTCTTCTCCTTAAGATCCAACCTTGATTATGATTATGTAGTGACTACGTGGTCACAGTTAAGGTTGGATCTTATTTATCTAGATTTTCTTACACTGCTCTGTTACTGGTAAATGGGAACCAGAATGCTTGATGTGCTAGAGGAACAGTGGGTTGGGAAAGAAAAGCATAATGCTTTTGGCTTTGATGTGGTTCTATGCTTGCAGTGAAAAACGTTTATTCTGTTGGAAAGAAAATCCAAGATATTTTCTTTTTCTAGTGCTGGAATTTAAGTAATCCAGTCAAGGGGAAAACTACATTTCTGTGGATCTTGGATCCTGTTTGTTTGGGATGATTTCCCTTTCATCAAGATTCTTATCTACTTGATCTCACTTCACCCTGCCAAATTATTTTTCAGACACTTGTTGCTGAGATATAATCTTATTGATCTGTATTTACTCTATTTGTTCACGTGCAGGCTTTTGGTGGGGATGATTCCGATGATGGATCGCCGAGAAATAATCATGCTTCAGCTGAGAGTTCAAACTTACAAGTTGATTCTGTCCAAACTAGAGATCCTAATGTTCAAACCAGGGAACAACCAAATAAACTAAAGAAAGGAAATGAGAATTCAATTAATGAGATGGATGTTTCAAATGTGTCACCTACTGGTGAATCTTACCGGTCAATGGGGGAAATTCTATCTTCAATGGATCCTGTCCCATCTTTACCCATATCTGGCCCTGAATCATCTGCGGAGAAGCCAGCTGGTAAAGTTGCAACCTCCAATCTCAATGGAAAGCGGTCAGCATTTTGGGGAAGAAGTAATGTAAGTCATTATCTGTCGATGTACTTTATGGCCACATATTGGCTAGATGGAAAGATAAATCACATGCAGTTGATGATATAATGTTTTAAGTTGATGTCTTGCTTTCAGAAGGGCACATCCTTTTCTTTATTTTGTTCATTTCTTTACCCATTTATTTTGTTCCATACAGTGTATATCTTACCCTCAACTAAAATGATTCTCATCTTCTCTTATGTATAGATATCTCTTTCATCAAGAAAATAATAACAAAAGGGTGTACATTAACACTGTTTAACTAGAGGAATATAAAGTAGGAAGAAAAGGTGATTAGTTTTCCCTTCTTTTTGGATTGGGTAGAAAATGGGAGAAGGAAAATTAAACTTCCCTTATTTGGAAAGCTAAGAAAAGTGGAGTGATATAAGACTGGAAGTATTAAAAATTGCAATTGTGCTCTTATTTAATCTAGTTCAAAATAACGTGGATAATCAGGCAGTTTCCCAAGAAAAATAAGCTGATTGGTGAAATTTTCCATCCCCCTATTTTGGAGAGAAGGATTTGGGTGGCCCCGAGGATTTTGGACAACTCATCCTCACTTTCTCTTCTTGTGGTTTCAGCCTTTTCCATTGGCAATGCTATTTTGCCCCTCCCCTATTTTTGCACTCTCTCTCTCCTTCTCTCACTCTCTCACTCTCTCTCTTCCCAGTCTTTTCAATCTTCCCAAACAAGTGATTAAAAGTGTTTTTAAAATGATTTAAGATGATTGAGAATGGTCGAGTATGAATTTGATGTCAAGTTTGCATGATTGACCAAATTAGTCAATGATTGATATTGTATGGATTAGATATTCTGGTATATGAAAGATGATTATGTTAATTAAGTGTTAGAAGATTTGTTATGCATAAACCAGTGGTGGATGAAGTTAAGAATGCTTAAGAAAGTAAAGTAAGTCTATTACAATTGAGTATCTTGAAATTCAGTCACCAAGATTGATTTAGTTAAATAGGTAAACGAACTCCAAAAATTATGAAAGTTTACAGAGAAGTGTGTTATGATGTTGGGAAGGTTGTGGTTAAAGGGCAAGTGCATTGGATAAAGGGAAATAAAGTTATAGCTAGATTTATGCAGGCTGCTCATTGGAAAGGGAAACATCTATGCATGTATGCAAGGTTTACCAATATGACTTTTGTCAATCTGTTTTTTTATGTTATTGGGTTGGTGGCTTGGAAATTTGGAAGAGGAAGTGCATGACATCCTTCAGAGAAATTGTAGTGTAGTGTGAAATTATCTCTCGACATTGGTTATACACTCAGCTAAAGCTGTTTATTCTCCTCAAGGTTTTTAACATTGGTTTTGCCTAGGTTTTCTTTGACATGAGTGAAAAAATGATGTTAATTTCAGTTCCAACAGTTTCATTTGTGTAAAGCAAAATTAGACATCTAATGTATTTTTTTTTTGAACTCTATACAGGCCAGAAAGACACCATCAGTGGAGTCAGTTGATTCTTCCGGCGAAGAAGAGTAAGATACTATTTATGTACATTCTCTTTAACAGCATTCGCACTATGAATTGCAAAATTTGTATTCAGGTGTATGTTTCTTTGGCTTATGCTGTCTGTCAAGCAAGTTCAGTTATGGTATCTGCCTTAACATTGATAACTTAACATTCTATGAGAAATAATGGTTTTCAAATGGGTTAATAATATTATTGTTGTAAAAACAATTCAGCATAATGTAATACCTATTATCCCTGGTTTCACTATTTCTTGTTTATTTTATTTTATTTTATATTCTCCTTCAAAATCTGTGAGACTTAAAATTGTAAACTCGAAATATGTCAAGGTAAATCATAAGTTTAGATCAAAGTTAAACCTATAAATAATAAATTGGACCTAAGAAAGGAGTTTGCACAAACTAAATTGAATTTTTGCTAAATTGTTTCTGTTGCACAAGTACCAATGTAATTTTCTGTTGATCCAACTCTGTCATTTTATATTTCTGCCAGAAATGAGTGAAAATACAGATGACTGTTAACAGTTTAGTTTAGTGTAACCGTTTTTCTTGAATGCTTTTCTTGCATTAGCTTGGAAGTTCAGCTTTCTTTTTGTTTTATATTTGATATGGTCTATATTGGTAATCTAATCTAATCTAGTTTAACAAAACTGAATTATATTATTTGTAGACTTGCTATTCAGAGACTTGAGATCACAAAAAATGACTTGAAGCAAAGGATTGCGAAGGAGGTCTAATTACTTTCTTTAAACCTGATTTATGCTTAATTATGGAATATTTACATTTGTCTAACAAGATTTGCTGTTCATCTTTTTAGGCAAGAGGAAATGCAATTTTACAAGCTAGCTTAGAGAGGAGGAAACAAGCTTTGCATGAGCGACGTTTGGCGCTTGAACAAGATGTACTTATTTCCAACTCATTACATTTTGCATCCTCTTAAATTTTAGCGGGTTTTATTTTTATATACCTTTTGCATCAAATGTTAGCTTTCTAGAAACCTTATGCATTTATACCTTTTCATTGTTGCTTCTTCAGTACACATATTGTACTTGTATGCAATCTAGCTTAAGATGGTTCCAACTTACAAGAACTAAAGGAATTGACATAATTGCAACTTCAAGCCTGAACTGAAATAAGCATGAATAGTTCTATTTATAGTAAATCTCTGAAGTCAATTCTGATGCAGGAATGCAAAGCATTCTGAAAATTTCTTCTCTCAAATCTGGGTTGAAAATATTTCTTTGTTCATTGATTGAATACAAGAGTTATCAAAATAGTAATTTCATCTACCCATTTAAAATAGAGAGAGAGAGAGAGAGAGAGAGAGAAAGAACAAGATATATCTAACATTTTGCCTACCCCAAGACCATAGACACCTAAAGGGTCTTTCTATCAATTAAGAAGTTGGTGTAATCTCCTGTAGAAAGTCCTCAACTCCTTCCTCCCCCTCTATTATCAAATAAACCTGGTAAGATGATGCTGGAGTACTTCTGCAATGCCAGTATTCAAGCATCTTCTTTACCATGCTGTGGAGCACCTGACAAATTCCAACTAGGCAATCTTTTTCTTCTATACCAAAAAGATGAATAATCTCTTTGTGATCATATTCTATTTTTGTTTTTGTGACACCCTAGACGAATCCCACATTGGCTAAACACAATGTACAAGTGAAGTACATAAAAATGGGCAAGTGTTAGATTAGTAAGAGACCTTTGGCCTATTGAGTTGGTTCTAGCCCAAGAACAAAGCCGTGCAGGCTTTAGTTGGTTCGGCTCAAAGCGGGCAATATTTTGCTAGGTCTGGGATGTCACAGACTTGGTATCAGAGTCAAGCTTTGTCCCTCTGGCTGGTGTTGCAGTAAACTTCAGCGAGGACGCTGAGTCCCTAAGGGGGGGTGGGATGCCACAGACTTGGTATTAGAGTCAAGCCTTGTCCCTTTGGCTAGTGGTGGGGCAAACCTCAGCGAGAACGCTGAGTCCCTAAGAGGGATGAACTGTGACACCTTAGGCGAATCTTACATCGGCTAAGCACAAAGTGTAAGTAAAGTGCATAAAATGGGCATGCCTTAGACTAGTAAGAGGCCTTTTGGGCTATTGAGTTGGTTCTAGCCCAAGAACAAAGCCGTGCGGGCCTGAGTTGGTTCGGCCCAAAGCGGACAATATCTTGTTGGGTTTGGGATGCTACATAAACATAACCATGATCCTTAGTAAATGCATTTATTCCTGACATTATTTCTTATTGTATTTGTATTTCAACATTGTTGTGTTCATTTGCTTGCTACTCGTGGCAATTATTGTCAACTTCTAACTTCTGGCATTAAATGCTAAATCAATACATGTGCATGATTCCCTTTTTGGATTTTAACATTATTAAATAGTAATAGTTCTTTGGTGTTCTTGATTATTTTGTTTGAGGACTGGGATTGTTGGTGCAAAAGTCTGACTTTTGTCCATAGACAGAAAGTTCAATAATATGTTTTTGGATAGAATGGTTATGTGTTTTGAAATGTTCAATGCTTGTAGAGCAAGTATACTATCATGCATTTCTTGTTTGTGTTCACTGACATGTGGATGACTCTATAGGTATCAAGGCTGCAAGAGCAGCTGCAAGCTGAAAGAGATCTTAGAGCTGCACTGGAAGTTGGCTTGAGCATGTCTTCTGGACAGTTCTCCAGTTCACGTGGCATGGATTCTAAAGTGTGTTCACATCTCGATGACTTTTTACCTTGTTTCCTTTACTCCTTCAAATACATAGAATATTTAGGTAATGCACATTCTTATGACTTAAAATTATGTGAAGACAAGGGCTGAGCTTGAGGAGATTGCTCTTGCTGAAGCTGATGTGGCCAGGTTGAAGCAGAAAGTTGCAGAACTTCACCATCAACTTAATCAGCAACGACAGCACCATTATGGTTCGCTCTCTGATGCGTGTGACCGCTATCAACATGTCCAAAATCAAAGCACTCAACAGTAAGTATGCCAATCGAGTATCTTTGCAGTTGCTCAATTTATGCTATTGACAATTATGAGTACTTAGCATGTTGCATTTCTTTTCATGTTTGAACTATCAGTTCACTGGCCTTTTCAAGACTGGGGTTTCGAGTATGTTGATTGTATGAACATGATTTCTGAATTGGGGAACCACAGAAGTTTCTTCTGGCGTCCTCCCCATTGAAACTCTCTATTCTAGGAGTAATATGTTGAGTTCCTTTTTTCTGAATTCACAAAAGACCAAGGATAATTATCCAAGTCTTTGCGCCCATTCCCTGCCCCTCGATACCCACCACTCCCAAATCAAGACGCATGTTTTCTTTATGTGTGCATACTGCATCTACTGCATGTCACCAATCTACTGGATTCATATGTTTGTTGTGAGAAATTATTTAAGCTACATAACATTTTTTTTTTTTTTTTAAAAAAAAAAAGGTAAAATACTTGATGTGGAAACTTTGAATATTTAAAGCCCTATCAACAGAATGTGTTGTAATGCAGTTCATTTGATAGTTTTTGGTGGAAAGAATTGGCAAAGCGTCTTTCTTTTCTTAATGTGAAAGCTAACTGATTCTTATTGCAATTGCATTTTATTTGTCTCTCCTTTCTCTTTCCTTTTGTTTTAATGGTAAGGAGCCTAGCAAGAAGTAGACATAGAAGCATTGTGATCACTGAAATTAGAGACAATTTCACTGGGTGATTCATGAAAGTGGTTGCCATAACAATTTTCAAAGCCTATTTAACGTCCTCTTTTTTCTGATATCTGCAGGAGATTTCTTCAGCAAGATTTTGATGCAACCCTTGCTTTCGTGAATCATGAAAGGAAACAAAGAACTGAGGTATTTGATAGCTCCAAGTTGCTTTCAGTTGAAACTCTTTTTAAGAGCTTTAGAAGTGCTTTGATATAAACTGAGTGGTTCCTGTAAGCTTGTGTTTTATAGGAACAAGTTATTGAACATGGTTATTATCACCTATTTGACTAAATGATAGTGTTTTTGAATTTTAGATTATTCATCCACATGCTTGTGTCACTTGTTCTTTGATGTTTGGAATTTCAGTCTTCCTGGCTGCTTAGGCACAAAACCTTCTCTTTAATTTGTCCTCTGATTTATAGATTTAGAATTACAATAGTTCACCAGAATTTGCAGAATAGAATAGAGAAAGATAATCCATGTAGCTGACTTCCATTATTTTGAGACTTCGGTTGAAATGAATTGAGTTTTTTTTTTTTATTTTTTTTTATTTTTTTTTTATTTTTTATTTTCTTTCTTGGAAGGATTTGTCCTCTGATTTATAGATTTAGTATTATAGTTCACCAAAATTTTGGCTCTGAACAGAATATAATAGAATACAGAAACAGAATCCATGTAGCTGATTCCCATTATTTTGGAACATATTCAAATGAATAAAAAAAATGGGTCTGGAACTCTTGCGCAAAGCTTCTATGCTTCTGTATAGTAGTTGAATTAACTGTAGGTTCTTTGATAAAATGTTTTAGTGGAAAATAATTCCAACACTTCAACTTTCACCCAACCATCCCCAACTTGTAATAACGAAAAAAAAAAAAAAAAGAATGAAAGAAAAAGAATAGAAATATAGAATTTGCAAATGAAAATACATAATTAAATTTAATTATTTGCCCTGAAAACCTTGAGACATAAATGTATATGTTATTTTTTCTTTTGGCTTTATACTTGATTTTGTTTGACAGAAAGCACTTTTAAGCCCTAGCAATCCTCATTATGATCTCCTCTTTTGGTGTATTTATCTGACAGTACCCTAAAAATCCAACTTAAAGTTGACTATTATGCTGCAGGAGAGCTTGTTAGGAGCAGATTGGAGAAATATTAAAGGAACTGGATTAGCAACTGGCAGCAGTAGTAGGCAGCCTCCTCGAAAGCAATTTATGGAACCAACAAGCCTGATTGATTCCAAAAGCACAGAGGCTTCCACCAACATGTCCATGGATGAGCTCTGCGGTGTTGATTCTGCTCCCTCCACTTCGAGAGCAGTAGAGGTAAGGGTATTCTCATAGCATCTGCTACTATAAATTCATGTTATTTAATATGTTGTTGATCTGGAAAAATCTGACCTAGTGATATGAATATGTTTTTAAAAATCTGGATGACCTTTCCCATCTAGCAAAAGTTAAAGGACTGAGAAAATGTTAATAGTAAATGGAAAGTTTTGTTTTAGATAAAGAGGAAAAAAAAAGGATATGCATTCATATGCATGAGACTTATATACAGGAATAATAATAATCTTGGATATTCTTTTTCACCCAAGATATGATTTTGTCATAATGGTTGCAGATGATGGATTATCCAAGACATCCATCGGCAGCATCTTCTGCCTTGGTAGAATTAACTACCCGGCTTGATTTCTTCAAGGAAAGGCGTTCTCAATTAATGGAACAGCTCCACAACCTCGACTTGAACTACGGCACAGCATCATCACAAGATTTTGTTTATAGACCATCATCCCCACCCTGGAACTGACAAGAAATGTTGCTCAGCGGTGAGTCATGTTGTACATTCTTTCAGGATTGCATATACTTGTATCTTGAGAACTCTTTGCTTCAATTCCAATATTCTTCCCCCCATTTTGCTCTCCTTTTTACATTGTTCTAGTTAGAATGTGATTGGATTCTAATCACCAAGTCTCCATCCTCCTAGCATTTGTTTTGCTATTCTGTCTCAACTATTGTAAACAAAAAAATTGGGCGTTTCCTGTTGTGTCAATAGCAGGTGATCTGTACTGAACATATATTTTGGAAGACTTTTTTTTTTTTTTTTTTTTTTTTTTTTTTTTTTTTTTAAGTCCTCCATCCTCTAGCATTTGTTTTGCTATTCTGTCTCAACTAATTTGTAAACAAAAAAATTGGGAGGGGGGGGGGGGGGGGGGGCCGTTCCTGTCTGTGTCATACGCAGGTGATCTGTACTGAACAGCATTATTTTGGAATAATGACTTTTTTTTTTTTTTATTTTTTTTTTGTTTTTTTTTTTTTTTTTTTTTTTTTTTTTTTTTTTTTTTTTTTAATTCTTTTCGATTTTTTTTTTTTTTTTTTTTTTTTTTTTTTTTTTTTTAATCTTTTGAGAAATCTATCTTGTATGTATTCAACAAAAATGGTCCTGTGTATATGAACATAAATGAGTGAATGAATGATCGAAATTTGATGGGTGCATTTTACGGAAATTTTTGAAGATGAATTCAATGACCAGTTTGTTGACAATGGCAACCCGTTTAGAAGTACAGCTGAGCTGATGTGTTCATTTGTGAAATGAATCATTGGTTAAATGTATAAAGACGATCCAAAATGATATGAGCAGATGAATTCAATCGCATTATACGCTGGTGGTTTCATACATTGGTACATTGGAATTCCCGAACTGATACGAGTAGCTAGTTTATTGGAACTGAAATGAGGTGCAGTTCAGGTAAACTTGTATGTTGCGCTTGGTTGGAATTTAACATTTTTATGAAAAATTATTCGTAGAAAAATAGATTCCTAGACGAGCAATTTTAGAAATATTAAGCTTTTATGTTTTGTTATAAATATTTTCTAGGAATCTTTGATAATTGTATCTATTTAATTTATGAAAAATATATACAAATTAAAAGAATATTCTTAATTCATAGGTATTTTCGTTATTTCATATTTCAGAATTATATCATACAAATATAAGCATCGGTTCCATAACTTTTGTATAATAATAAATTAATATGAAATGCAAATATTATTAAAATAATTAATTAATATAATATAGGACAATTTTTACATAATTTTTGTATTATAAAAAATTAATATAAAATATAAATATTATTAAAATAATTAATTAATATAATATAGAACATAATTTTTACTGTAATTTTTGTATTATAATAAATTAATATGAAATACAAATATTATTAAAATAATTAATTAATATAATATAGGACATAATTTTTACTGTAACAAATTAAATTATTCATAATGCCCACCGCAGGTTCAATGCGGTGGATTTTACTCACAATATACACGAGGCATTTTGAATGTTATATATATGGAAGCATTTCAGACATTTAATATTATCAATTTTTCTTGACAAATTGGGCAAATATATTTTTCGAAATACAATATATATTTAAATAAATTATGAATTTGGAAGTAGAGGAAATTGATTAAAATAAATGAATGAAATATTTTTATAAATTGATTGTAAAGCTAACGAATCAGCCAAACAAACATGATATGTCCTCTAACAGTGTAAAAGTCCCATTTAAATTCTCCGATGAATTCAATCTAAACCATTTCAACTTTAAGCAACAAATTAAATTTTCAAAGCTCTGATTTATTTTTCTTTTTCCAAACACTATTCATTTACTTTCTCTATAATTACAATTTTATTACAGGCAATCCAAGTTACTTTTGCAAATTTCTTTGTTTAATTTATTTTAATTGCACAACTAGTGAAGCATATACTGTGGATTCAACCCACAGTCGATGAGTCAGTTTAAGTGCAATTTTAATTTTTCAGTTAGTATACTACGCACACCTGATACACCTACAATTTTCAATTCAAGCTATCAACCAATCGCACCATTTCATTGGCTCATTCCCTTGAATGAACCAACAATCTTTAGTGGCATGCTTGGTGGGACGTTGTTGTATATTCTAAACACCTTTCACTTGAGTTTTAAGAGGAATCCATCCTAACCACCTTTCACTTGGCCAAACTCCTACAAACCATGAATATCTTCATGGAGAAAGTCACTGGAAAGAAGATTGATGTTGTTGACTCACTCGTCATTTAATCTCACACTTCCCCAAGTCCCTCGGGAGGCACTGGAAATGGTTGTGCTCTTGCTGAAGAGAGGCATCAACCACCACGGCGAAGAGAAGAGCCGGAGCATCACCCATAAAGAACACCACTTCAATTAGGTAGCCCCACTAGCAAGCCTACAATGACTCAACATATTATTTTTGTGTCCACTTGTCCCATCACTTACCCAAATGTCTATAAGATTGAGGCTTCTCATGCTACTCAATTGTTGAGAGGTGTATAGGGAAGTCAAGGAGCTAAAGGAGTTTACCAATACATACACTAGTGTCATTATAGTTTCTTAAGTGATAGGTAACATTGTTCCTTAAATTTCCAAGTCACCATGGACGTTTTGAGGGACGTTGTGTAGGAGCTATATGTGTGGGGCCTCAAATAGGTTGGCTTATTAGATTTGTGAAGCCCCATTTAGAAACCATCGACAGAGAGCCCTTATCTTAGGGGGTATAAAATTTTAGACTTTTCCTTGTTTTCTGGAGAAGATGGATAGTTGACCTTAGAGCACATTATCAGATTCACCATCCAATGCGGTGAAATAACTAATTTGGAGAATTTTGCTAACTATAAGCTTAGATTGTTTTCTAACTCCTTGACAGGTACAACTTTCACCTGGTATTCAAGACTCCAAATGAACTTATTCAACTCATCATATGAAACGGAGCAACTCTCTGTACTCAGTTCTTTAGAGTTGAGCTAAAGGTCTATGTGGCTAAATTGTCTAGGTTGACACAAAGAAGTGGAGAGACAATTGATTTATTCATAGCAACATTTAAGAAGCTAAGGAATTGGTGTGTAAGGTGTTATTACGTGAACATGAATTTGCCAAGATGGATAAGAGTTCGACTTCAAGTTGAAGAAGTTCCAAGGGATAGAGTTAGGGATTTCTATGAGCTGACGGTGAGGGTAGTATAATATGAAGAACTTTGAAAGAATAATCGTAGAGGGAAAGAAGCTCAACAAGGACATATTAGCAATAGCCTCACCAGGAAACTGTCGTGGCTGACTTGGTGAACTCAGGTTCCTATGTGTGCTCGAATCTGGGAGTTCCTATAATGACAGCTCTTAAAGGAAGAACTCCAGCTCAGAAACTTGACTTACCTTTGATGTTTCTAAGATAGAAGAGATCTTCAATTTCTTTCTAAAGGAAAATTTCATAACTCTTCCAACAGGTCATAACCTGCTGACGAAAGAAGCAACAAAGGGCAAACAATATTATACGTATCATGATTTCTGGAACCATATTACTAATAACTGTTGAAATTTTAAAGAATGCTTTACAAAATCTCATCAACAGGGGAAGCCTTGAGGTTCCTTGACAAAGAGAAAATGCTAATAGATGAAGATCTTTTCCTACTCATGCCATCCATCAATGTTTTTGAAGTAGATATGAGGAGTATCATTAATTGGTTGAAGAAGATGCAGGTTCATCCGAGTTCTTAAAGACTCATAAAGAGCCGCAATGATACTAGCAACAGAAGTTTCTAAGGGGAGCTGGTCCCTGCTTTGACCGCTTTTTCCTACAAAGGCAAGAGTTGTTAAATTTGAGCGAAAGTTTCAAAGGAATGAATCAAAATTTGTTGTTCTCCCACCTGTTGAGCCTAGCAAAAAGTGGATGATGATGCAACATGCAAAGTTCCTCAGCCTCTGACTTAAACTCAGAAGAGGAGGTTGTAGGGTCCCAATAGGCAAATATCCAAGAGAGGAGTGAATTGGTATTTTCAAAAATTAATCCTTTTTCAAGAATTTTTCAATCACAGTAGAAGCAACATATCATACCAACTCAAATAAGATAATAAACATGTATAAATCAATTAAACATTCAATCTGATTTATTATAGACATTAAAACATAAAGCTAAACCAGTTACTGAATATAGCTTATTGAAACTAGTCAGTAGAGTTTCTGCAAGTCAGTAACTAATCAAGGCAACCTCAGAAGTCAAATAATCACAATGCAACAGATAATCAAGTGAGTGTGTGAGTATATTCAAATATAACTATCAAGAGATAAAAGAGGAGAAAACAACAAAATCAATTTTATAGTGGTTTGGCACTTCTCACACCTACATCCACTCCTCAAGAAATCATCTTGAGATCCTCCACTATCATACTCTTTTCAAAGGCAAGAGCAAAGGCAAGTACAATGGAAATAGTTCGACTCCTTGAACTAACCATTTCCCATAAGAGATCCTCCACTATTCCATACTCTATTTCAAAGGGCAAGAGCACACACCTACATCCACTCCTCAAGAAATCATCTTGAGATCCTCCACTATCATACTCTTTTCAAAGGCAAGAGCAAAGGCAAGTACAATGGAAATAGTTCGACTCCTTGAACTAACCATTTCCCATAAGTTTTTCAAAGAACTTATAAACTTTTCCTTTCTAGTTTTTGATAAAGAACTAGATAAAAATTTAACCCCACTAATTTTTAATAAAAACTAGGAAACTTACAAGACTTGCTCTTACTCAAAGAGAGGTGCTTGATTACCCAAACAACAAAAGTAGCTTCACACAAGCTTTATTCTCGCAAGATTTTTGATTTAGCTTTCCTCTACTCTGTTCTAGATTAATAAGAACTTATAATAGAAAGAGAGTTAAGCCTATTCAAGCTCAAGAAAGAGAATTTAAAATGTTTTTCAATTCAGTTTTGAAAATCTCTCTCAAAACAGGTTCATCCTCTTCTCTTAGAAATAATGCACTTGAACCATAAAGAAGAAGAAAGAGATGAAGGTTTATTATGAAAATTTTTACAGTTAAAACAATAAACACGTATTTTCTCTCATACTTGTTGAAGTTTTTTGGCAACCTTTTATACCTAGAAAATTCTTTTCTTCCCGTTAAAGAGCAAAGTTAATGTAGTAAAAAAAGGAGGAAGAAGAAAGAAAAAAGATATCGACAGAATTTTAGCAAGAAAGAGGGAAAGGTTTGGGCTGTTGTACTATATTAGGAAGTGGGTCATTTCAAGTTTAAAAGCCCTAGGTGATTCTAAAATCTTATTTGCCCATAAAATATCTTTATAAAAAAGAAGGTATTTTTTTAATTTGAAAAGTGAGATTTGAAATACCATTTACCCTCTTAATATTTCAAGAAATATTATTTTAACAAAAGTATGATATTTTAAAAAACTAGAAAGATGATTTTGATTTTAGCTAGAATAGACATAATTTATTTTTCTGTTTTAACAAGATGAATTAGAGTTTAACTAGCTAGGCTAACTTATTACATTACCTTTAAGTCTTCAAGTATCCTTCTTGATCTTCATTAGAATAGTTCTTTAAACTTCAAGTTGATGAGATCTTCTTGATTTAATTTATGCAAAAGACTTTAGAAAAATAATATATAATAAATTATTTCAATTTATTATTATTAGAGGTTGTAAAATCCCTTGAGCCAATAAAGATTGTCGAGGAAATGAACTTTAGACAAATGACAGAAGGCAACTCTAACCAATTCCAACTATGTAATTGAAAAAAATAAGTTTAGACAAATCTATAGATGATGACAAAGAGTCTACGAAAGTTCTACAAAGAAAGAGGTTTTAGAAGGTAAGTTTTCACTAAAGGAGTACATTTGCCTTTTAGTTGTGCAGTTACAGGAATGGTCTTGTCACTAAAGTTTTGGAAGTTCCTAAGGAAGACATGTGTACCTCAGGAGGAATAAGCTTGTCAAAAGCCTAAGGTATACAATGGAGTTACTGTTCAATATACCAAGTCTGGGGAACCAAAACGAGTGGTGGTTGACAAACTTGCAGAAAACATGATTCAACATATCAGACTGTTATATATCACTGCACACATCAATGGAAAAGCCTACTTCAAGAGTTCTTGTGGATAGTGGGTCAACATTGAACACAATGTCATTCAAAATTCTCTTAACTATTAGGAGGACAGAGAAACATCTTATAGCCACTAACATTTATGTGTTGACTTTTACTCGTGATGTGAAATCAAAATACTCCCTTCATTCCAAATATTTATCACATTTGAGAAAATATCATATTTCTAAATACTTGTCACATTTGTGAATTTAATAAATCATAAATTATTTTTTTCATTTTTATCCTATGTATATGACTAATAGTGATTGCTTCTATTCCTTAATGGTTTATTGTAACTTAGAGAAATTAAGTGTAGTATAATCAGTTCATTCAATAATTTATTATAACCTAGACAAATTGAATGTAAAGGACGTGAAATATCAAAATGTGATAAATATTTTAAAATGAGGGTGTAATAAAATTATTTTTGGAAAAAATTAGTACCAATCTGAATTAATTTTCGGTAAAGCTACTTAGCACAGTCTGTGCTATCTCAGGAGGGCTAATTATGTAATCTACTTACCTGATTAACATTAATGAAATTGTGCAGGACTAATTGCAATTTGCAAAAGACTAAACTGGCCTTTACATGGACAGAGGATACGAAAGGTTTGGCTTTTTGAAATTCAAATTTGTTTTTGGATTGTCGAGTAAGCTTTAATGCTTTTGATTCTTTCCAATGCAAGACGCATTTATGTTTTGTATAAGTAGTTGAAAAGTTGAATAAGAAAACTTTGAGGTTTTTAAATATTTTTCATTGCAGAATACTATTTCATATTACAAAAGAATTATTTTTGTTTTAAGTGGTTCAAAAAAGCTAGAAAAATGGCAGGAAGCTCTCGAAGGAAGAGTAACTGTAAGATCAATAAGTATTATGTTATATTCAGAGGTAAAGAAAATGGTATTTTTAATCATTGGCATGAAGTGGCTCCACATGTAATAGGTGTGAAGAACAATTTATATTGTTCATTTGGCACTTTGGAGGAGGCTACAACTCTGCTTATAACAATTTCTATATAAGTAAGAAAGACAAGGAAGTTGTTTCTTCTGAAAAGGTTGGTTCATGTAAAACTGATGATAACAAATTTCTATATAAGTAAGGAAAGACAAGGAAGTTGTTTCCTTCTGAAAAGGTTGGTTCATGGTAAAAAATGATGAAGGCAACTGTAGTTTGTCAAAGGAGACCGATTATCTTCAGAGAGGTTTCATGTAAAACTGATGAAGGATGTAGTTTGTCAAAGGAGACGATATCTTCAGAGAGGTTGATTCCTGAGGAGTTACGTTCACAAGATGGATTTATATTGGAAATTCTGGCAGGGATGATGTTGTCAAGCCAAAAACAGTAGTTCTGTTTATCGAAGTTTATGTGTTTGTTGTGCCATTTCATATTTGATATGAACATTGAAATATGAAATTCGATTTTTTTGTTATGGCAAGGTGTACTTGTTTGTCATTTAACAAATTGTTGGTTGATGATTATTATCATTTATTTAAAAACAATCTTGTCCATTATAAAGTTTATTTTAATTTTTTATTTTGTAATTGATGAAATTGAATTGTTAATGAATTGTTAATTTGAAAGGGTAAGTTATATTGAAACTGAGACTGTCATTGCTTGTTAATTTGAAAGTTGTAATTACTTTTACAACTGAAGAAATTCCTGATGTTAACTTGGGCTATAAAGAAGAAGGTGTATTAGGTTATGTAATAAGTTTGTAATCTAATATCAGCTTAATATAAGAGAGCAAGTTGTATTAGCTTTATCTGAAACTGTTAGAGTGAAAGAATGAAATTTAATTCATTTAACAGTTTTTTTTTTTTCATTATAGTAAAATTATAAAATGAATAAATCTATTAAGAGTGCAATATTTATAGATGATAGTCGTTTAAATGATGAAGTGAATTTATTTAACTAATTAAGGTAGATTAATATTACAACAATTGTGGATAGTGATTGGCATAAGGTGAATGACATAGAGATAATAATATATTATATTAAGGTGATTAAAAAATGAGGAATATAAAATGTAAAAACAATCCAAAACTAGTTTGAAAAGTAAAAAACAACCAAGAAGTGCATAATATCATAGGACATAGACTCAATCAAATAGAGTGTGATGATGAGTCTGAGATCATCACTAAATCTACTCCTTGATGAGTTGCTTGAATATTATTCTTCATGACATCATTCATGATTTCATACATAGTTAGCAGTGGGTATTCATTGAGCAAGGTTTCAGAGACATAAGTTGCTCCAATGTCAATTATCAATCTGATAAAAAATTATTTCAACTCATTCTTTAAAGAAGTGAACTTGTCTCTGTTAGACTTGTAAAGGGCTTCCAAAGTTGCTGGACTGGCTGGAAGAGTCCTACTTCTAACCCTTACTGCCTCATTAGCACGAGCCATTTTTTTTTTATGAAAAGTGTTTGAAATATTTTTTGAGGTTATGAAGATATTGAAAATCATGAATGGTAAGCAATTACTTACTTGTAATTATTCATAAAGGTAGGCAATGAGTTATAGGTTAATGAAACTTAGTTATGGAGGGAAACAAGTGTTGAGGCATGGAGGGAAAAATAAAGATAAGTTGAGGGAAAATGTGCTCTTGAGTTATGGCTACCTTAGGGAATGTGCAAGGTATTAATTGAGTTGATAAAACGCGTTTTTACATAGTCTATTTCAATCGTTAATTGTGTTGGTTGGATCTAAGTTGACCACTCACCTCAAACTACTAAATAGCACTACCCTACCATTAATGAATATGAACTTGTATGATAATAACCAGTTGGGAATCAAAGTAGGTGAACTGTATTCTGGAGAAATGAATTACATGAATGAGTTTTTTTATGTTAACATAATGTATGTGATGAAGAATTATCTATTCCTGGTAAGTTTGATGCATAGTAATTGTAGTAATTAATGAAGCACGATTGATTGAATTTTTAAAATAATGATGATTATTCTTAATAGCCCATTGCAGAAGAAGCTTGTCACTTATTTTGTGAAGGGTAAAAAATTTGCTTGTATCTTAGCGATGGTAGTCAATGGACAGTGTTGGTAGAAAGAAGATGTAATGTTAAATACTTGAAGGAGGGTTGGCCTGAGTTTATGGATTTTTTCTGCTGTAGTTCTATTGTCCAGGAGGTTTGCTTTATAAAACTTTCTAATAGTGAATTTGTGGTGACTATGATTGGGAAGAACAAGAAGAACATATTCAAAGAGAAACTCATGGAAAACAATTCCATAATCGAACCCCCTCCAAATTCTTTGCAATACCATTTCTCCATATATGTTATAAAGACTGTCCAAAGTTTGAAGCGAGACTATCAAGGAAGCATTGGAGAAAAAAAAGATTTGAGTTTATTGTTTATTATTATTTCCACAGTATATAATATATGAATATTATTTTTAGTGAATAAAAGTTGATGTTTAATAAGTTGAGAATTATTTGATTTGCTTAAACTTGTGACTTTTATATGCAGCACCATTCATATTGGTTTTTACAGAGAACATCTTGGATTGTAAGATGCTCAGGAGAAAGTTTTTGATATACTGATTGAAGATGGTAGTCAGTTTAAAACAATTGTTTTAGTGAGAAAGAAGGGAGAGAGAGCGTTGAAGTGTGGAATACAGTGTGGTTAGAAAGAAATATGTGACTCTCAGTCATTAAAAGAAGATGATCAAATAGTTTTTGGGTTGATAGATGCTGCCAATTATGTTTTGATAATGAAAGTTGTTAAATGAACAAGTTGAACTGAATAAGATGATCAATGATATTTTGAATTTTTAAATTTCCAGATGTTAGCAATGTATGCTTTTGACTGATAGTACTATAATTCCTTAACTATAGAATATTCAATAAAGACTGCAGTAAAAATATTAGAAAGGCTTGAAAGACTAATATTTCATTAATATTAGGAAAATGATACATATATAAGGCTATGAAAAGTTTAAAGGGTAGGAAATCTGGAAATATTGATTAAAAAAGAGCAGAACTCATTAGTGTTGTCTGTCAATATGAATTCCAGCTCGTCATTGTTCTGCAACTCATTGTCTTTTACAAATCGGTGCCATCTGTTTTCAAATCTTGCCCTTCGCATTGAACCTTTACGAGTATAAGTAATATAACGAACGTTCAAACCACTGACTGATCCTGAAGCAAATATCCACACATCTTTGTTTCCTTGACCAAGTAAAGACCTTGCAAAAATACATAGAAATGTTCTGCCATCCGTTAAAAGTTAGAAAATTATAAATTGATTTCATTAGCGTTGAAGAAATATAACTCTATTTTTTTGAAAGAAATATGTAATTTGATGAATAATGAAACTCACAATTCGCTGATGCCAGTCACGTGTATCCATCTTCTTATTGAAGCTAGGAAGTAAAGGCATTATAGCTTTTGATTTTTGATATCAAAGTGGTTATTATGATCATCATCAACATCAACAATTGTTGGATTATTATGGAGGCAAATTTCTGCCATGTTGTGCTTAAAAATCCTAATATTCATCTTATTAGGGGGCTGGAATTCAAGTAATATAATAGATAGGGCAGGCATTTTGAAAGTTGATGTTATATCTGGTATTCCATCAGCTAGATATTATCTACCATCTTGGTCATCAAAAGTGACTTGAATGCTCCAGAAAAACCAAGAACATTAGGTAATCCGATGTTGACGTTTTGAGAAACTGTTTTTTGAAGTCTTCTGATGAATTGTGGAGGTAAAGGCTGTGATAAAGATGATAGTATTTATTAATAAAATAAATCAGGGCTTTACCCAATATAGAGATTATTATAACAGAATATGAAATATAAAATAGGCAAAAAAAACCGTGATTGATTTAAAAGGTTATAAAAACTCACCAATCTTTGTTCACAGCCTAAAAAAGAGATGGTGAACTTCATAGTTGGTACTCTGTGTGTTGTTCCTCTATTACAGAAACGCAGAATTGAGAAGGTTTTTTTTTTTTTTTTTTTTAGAGATTATTATAAACAGAATATGAAATATAAATAGGCCAAAAAAAACGTGATTCGACTTTGAAAGGTTATAAAAACTCACCACTCTTTGTTCGGCCTAAAAAAGCGATGGTGACTTCTAGTTGGTACTCTGTGTGTTGTTCCTCTATTAACAGAAACGCAGAATTGAGAAGGTTTTTTTTTTTTTTTTTTGGCGGAAAAAAGAAGGTTTTTTTTTTTTTTTTTTGGGAAAAAAGAACAGTAAGAAAGATGATTTTAAACTTGAAGTTGAAGAAATGTGGGCTAAAGTAAATGGAAGCTCACGAGATGCAAGTCATTGCTTAATAGTTTCAATGCAATTAATAAGTTTAGGTTCCCAGAGTTTTTGGAGGGACTGTAGCTTTTTTAGGCGCCAAGAATTTTTTTCTTAAGGTTTGGTTAACAACTGGAAGTCTATAAGCTTATTTGCGTATTTAGCATTAGTTGTCATTTGTAGTTTTAGTTGCTATCGTTTGCATATAAATTCTTATTTTCTAAATTATGTCAGTGTCGTTTGGGTATGAAAAAAGATTTTTAAATTATGTAATTTATTGATAAATAAGTTTGTTGCACATATAATATCAGTTTAAAATCTTTTTTTTTATTATTTTTTTCAAAAAATAAATATTGTAATAAAACAAAATAGTTGAATGAAACCTTAAATTGAATGTTCCTTTTACAAAAAGAAACAAACAAAATAGTAGAATAATTGACAACTTAATTGATTCAATCGGCAATTTAATGGATTAAAAAACAATTGAAAAGTGTAATCAGAAATTATTCCATAAACTAATCCTTCAATTTAATCAAATGGAATACTTGTCACAATGACTTAATTTGGTCAATGTTGTTATTTAAGTAATCACACGATCAATTAAATATATAATCATAAATTAGAGTTTCACTATATAGTTATTGCTATGGATGACACATAGTTTATAAGCGAACCCTAAATTATAATATAAATATATCATATGAACGTGATCCTGAAGTCTATATAAATAGAATAGTTGGGACACAAACTTTGATCCTGAAGTCTATATAAATAGATCATATCAACGATTTGAACATATTATCAGTAATTAATTTGTAATTTCGTTGAATATATATATATTTTTAAAACTAATCCTTAAATTATAACTTTGTCAATTTAATCCAGCGGATTACTTGTCACAATGACCTTGCTTGTTCTTGTTATTTAAGTAATCACACAAGCAATTCAATTTATAGTTATTGCTATGGATTATATAGAGTTTATTGGTGAACCCTATTTTAGAGTTGTGTAGTTTTTATTTAAATTAAATTTAGTCAAATGCATTCCATGATTATATAGTTTATAAGGATCATCTATTATTTTTGGTAGAGAATATATATTTATTCAATTATACTTATTTATTAAATTTTTTATACATTAAAAAAATTTTAAAACCTTTCAAATAAAGAAAATAGGGTTTGGTTTAATGGCGAAACTTCCTTCCTTGGTTGATATTTTTGTACATTACAGGCTTGACACGTCAAAAAGTGCACTTTCCTCTCAGTTTGGCACGTGTACGATATATTTTGACACAAAGTCAAGTAAACTTTGTTTTTCATCAATAAATTTGACTTTAAAAAAGAAAAAAAATAAAATAAAATAGTAAATATGCAAGCAGCAACGACATCGTTCTAATAATAATTCAAGCGACATCGTTCTAGTAATAACAGGAACGACATCATTTAGTTTCTATCTTGATTGGGGCTCCCCTTTATCAAGCAAACGCCTTCGTCTTCTAGAAGCACGGGTTCGTCCTTGCCCTGCGCACTCTCGGTGTAGATGCTACATAGTTGGTTCTAATCCTTCAGAGACTACAAATGTAATAGGAGCATCCGTCGACAAAAGGATCACCCCATCCGTCGACAAAGGATCACCTAAGATGATCATCTCATGGCTATTGAGAACGAATCAAATTAGATGGTTTCTATTTCTCTGCAAGCTCATATATAATGTAACTGTTATTCTGTTATATATATATATATATATATATATATATATATATATTTTCTAAGACACTCATCAATGGAGATTATGAGACAGAAAATATATTTCTAAACGACACTCATAATGGAGATTATGGAGACAGAAAGAACTGAATCAGTGGAGAATATGGAGGTAAAAGAACATGAATCAATGGAAGATATGGAGATCAAAGGATCTAAATCACATTTGACCACATTGATGGTAGAATTAGTAACCCAGCATATAGGAAAAGTGCGTCCTCTTTTAGATTAGACATTGGCAGCGTGAAGTTGAGGTATGTAGAAAGATGCAGTATAAGGAAATCAAATTCTGTCTTTTACAGCATCTTATTAATATTTGTTCATCGTCGGCTTTACTGTTTATGTGTCATTACAGTTGCAAATTTCTTAAATTGGCTTCTAAGAGTAGCATTGTTTACAAAAGAATACCCATGGAAGGTTAACCATTTTTTCACATGCAACCATTGTATCGTCTTTGCCTTTATTTTGGGAACCCAGAAACTCTTTACTGGCAAGGAATGGTTAGTTTGAAGTTTTCAGTTTGTAGTATTTTGATGAATTTGTCTCATATGATATATTAGTATTTTAATGCAACAACTATTTTAATATTTTTTTTTGTTTGAAAAAGTTACAATATTTTACAAATTATAGCTTTGAAGTGGGTTTTGACTTTTTTGCAAAAGCTGCTTATGGAGGGCATATTCATGCAACGTATATAACTGGTTTATTGCTATTGTTGAAAGAAAACAAAAGGCAAGAGCATGCAAAAGGAATATCCATGATAGAAAAGATTAAGTGGATGGGAAGATTACAAGAATGTCGGAATTTGTTAAGGAGACGTCTATTTTGGCTTGGGTGGAATAATATTTTATTCAAAGAAAAATCAATTTCTATTAAATGTTCTATATTTAAGGCACATTTAGAAGTCCCATTTGCTTCTGCTTATAATGTCGATCACCCTGAATAATTCATTACGGCCTTAGGTGCTCCTGTCAGCAAGAAGTGGATAACTTTCTAACGTTCTTTCAAGGACACTATCGTCCTAATTAATATATTTAGTGAATACTTTATTGTATTGTAGTAATAGTTTCGACGATAATAGTTATTTGTAATAGTTCTGACGTACTTGCCTTTATTGTAGATGTAGTTTTAATTATAATATATATAATATAATTTTATTTATTATGCATTTTTTTGTGGTTCAAATTTTAAGTTTAATTTGAATTACTTAATTTTAGTTTTTTTTTACCGATAATTTAATTTTATTATTCCTTCAATGTGGCTTTAATTTACATTATAATGTTCGCAATTTTTAATTATATTATGTACCTGTGATTTACGATAAAATCACTAATCACACTAAAGTTGAAATATTATTACTTTATAAATAATCATTTCCATTTCAATAATCATTTCCATTTCAATATAATAACTGTCATGGTTAGAATAAATGTGGTTTTGAAATATATTTATAGTTATAAATAATGAATTTCAAATATATTCATATATGAGCAAAATGATATGGTTATTCTTTAATTTTTAATTTTATATTCATTTCTTTTTTTTCTCCTTATATTCAATTTTATTTTCTCCAACATCACCCTTGTATTAGTATTATTTTTCGATTTTTTTTTGAAGAATATTTTTCTACTATCATTGTTGATTTCCATATGCATATATGATTCTTAATAAATAAGATAGATTGTTGTTACAAAATATGAAACAAAATAAAATTTAAAAATCATAATTATCTATATATCTTACTAAAAATTGATCAAAGAAATAAATTGAAAACTTTTATAATACGGTTGTTGACTTATAACAAAATATAATTATATGTAAGTCATACTAATTATAATAGGGATGATATGTAAGTTATAATAATTATGATTTGGTTCTAGTTATTCACTTGTTAAGGCTTGAAAGCCACGCTTTGAAGACAAATCGTGAAAAAACATGTTTTTAAATAAATTTCGAACTTATTTTTTTTTTGTCTGAGTATAGTTTCTAAAAGAAATTACTAAGAATTTTTATTAAATTAAATTGATTTACTTTTTTCAAAACTAACATTTCTTATCATTATTAACCATTGAAGCTATTAATATTTAAAAAAAATTCAAAAATTTAAAATATATTATTTAATTTTGATTCGAAACTGAAAAAAAACTCCAATCGGATTTAGATAACTTTAAATTATATGATTAAAATTTGTGACCTATATTTAGTTAACCTAAAATGTTTAATAAATAAGGTAAAAAAAAAAATCATAGTTCATATTCCCTAAAACGACGTCATGTTATTAATTAATATTTTAAAATGATGACTTCGTCACAAAACATTAAAAGGTTGATTTTTTACTATGATTCATATGACGACGTTCTTTTATATAATTAAGTACCTATTTTATGGTGTAGATAGTGTTGCATTGAATTACTATCAAAGCAAAGCATTGATCTTCTTTTCGTTTTCAACTACTTCTCAACGAAGGGGAAAAGAACCTTCTCCCAAACTTACCATCTCTTAACATCTTTGACTCTCAATCGAAAGGAAAACTTATGAAATCTACTGTTCTTTAGGGTGCAGCCATGGAGAAACAATGTTTCGCCGTTAACAGAAGGAATTACATGGTTGACCATTACCTCCGATTGGTAAGGTTTTATGATTATATATATTGACCCAATTACTCCGATTGGTAGGTTTTAATGATTATATTATATATATATATATTATACTTATATATATATGAATATGATTACTTCAGACTTTTCAAGTTTATACTCTGTTTGTTTGGTATTTCTTTGATGTTTGAAAAAATTTTTAGTTTTTCAAATTTTTAGTCTGTTTAAAATTTTTTTATTCAGATTTACTATTCCACATGATTTTATTTTGCTATGATTGTCAGCTGCTGAAAGACAGATTCGTGGGACACCTGCAGCCAGGCCAATACATTACATTGCATATGGATGGTCTTGCTGCTATGAAGGTTTTGGTTTCAGAAGGTGAAACAAAGCGAAAATTTTTGGATGAAGGATGGAAAGAAGTGGTAGACTATGTCTTAACCATAGAAGGGGCTCGTTGGCCAAAGTTCTATTACTATCCAGGTGCTAATTACAAGCTTGTTTTTGCGGTTGATGACCTGAATCCATTAACTTTAGGCCGACCTATTCAAAACAATCAGGATAAAGAAGATGGAATACAAGATCTCCCAACTGGCTTTGCAGTTACTGTAAAGGACATGACAATTAAGCATCACACAGTCATGGTTGGTTCTCTAAACTCACTTCTTACTTTCATTACTCTAATGAAGTTTAAATGCCTTGTTGTAAGTAGGTTGAAGTTTAAATAGTTTGAAATTGTATGTTTTAATTTGAACAGACTATTCCTAACCAGTATAAAGACACAGTCACTGTAGAAATTAGTTCTGTGATAAGTTTTTTCTTTTATGGCGGAGTTGAGTGGAAAATGAACACTACAAGAAAAACGCCGTTTTGCGACCGACAAATCGGTCACAAAATGGCTAATATCAGTCGCAAATTTCCTTATGCGACCGATCTGCGACCGACATATGTCGGTCGCAAAATACCTGGTCGCAAATTTTTTTGCGACTGATTATTCCATCGGTCGCAAAAAAATTTATCGGTCGCAATTGTTGGTCGTGGTTTAATTTGAAATTCAGTCGCAAATATGGTCGCAGGAAAACGGTCGCAAATTTTTTAAATTGGTCGCAAAATGTTAATTTAAAATTGTAAATTTCGGTATCAAATCGGTCGCAAATCGGTAATGGCTCGGCAAATCGGTCGAAAATTAAAAAAATAAAAAATTAAATATTATTATAAAACCACAATTTTTTCCGCACCTGTGAAAATTGACATATATACATATATATCCCACAGGAGGCGCAATTCAAATAAACAATCGTAAAATTGTAATTTTCATTGTGCCAACAAATTAAAATACAAACATACAAATAAAAAACTAAAAGGTCCAAATCAAATCTAATGCTGATGTCGGATCTCCCGATGTCAGATCGCCGGGAGGAGTACCTGCTGGAGGTGATGTAGCGCCAGGAGGGGTGACCAAGGTATCGTCTGCAGCATTGGGATGAGGAGCCGGTATTGGCTGCTGCTGAGACGTCAAAACATATCAGTCTGTAGCAGGCGCAGGATCAGAGGAAGAAGTACCAGTACCGGGCTCAACGGACAGCCGCATCACATGCGCTCTAAGCTCTGCAATCTGTCTCTGCTAATCAGCAAGCTGAGCCCGTATATCATCAGTATAGTGCCCGTCAGTGTGCTCCGGCTGTGGTGCTGCGCTGGCTGTAGAAGCGTGAGCTGCTGAGCCGCAGTAAAACTGTGATGCCTGAGACCCGGTGATGCCTGAGAACCATGGCCGTATACCTTCCTCTTCTTCTCGCCCGGCTACAGCTCGAGATACAAGCGTACCCTCTAGGATGTCAACCTTGACTCAGCTTCGGATTTAATCGTCTGAGAAGTAACAATAGCTCGCCGAGCTGTATATAATTCCTCCTGAACAACCAAAAAATTAATTAATCAAATGCAATTGAAAGTTTATTATATCAAACTTTGTACATCTTCGCAATGATTAGAGGGAATCATTATTCATTGTTACTTACATTGCCGCTCAGCGCACGCTGTCGACAAAGGTATTAGATCGTGGTCCTCGTGTGAGTGTATCTAAAACTCATCGGTGTGGGCTCACGACCTAATTCTTTAGCCTGTAATGAATTTTTATGCATGATATATTAATATATATATTGTCCTTTCATTAAACATCAGTTTCTTGCAAAGGGACTAGTTCACTTACTAATAATCGAGCTGTCTCTATAGCAGATATAGATCCGCCTGTGTGTCGCGAAGGTCCTGCTCCATCCCCGCCAGTCTCACTGCGCCTGTTTTGTGCAAACATCTCCCGCTTTCTCTTGAATGCAGGATCCTGGATCCTCCCAAGCCTTTTGCCAGCTCTCCCATATCTCCTGAGACACGCACTGCTGCTTATTACCGCTTCTTCTCATCCTATAGGTGAAGTCAGCGTATTGATCGGTGCATATCTTCTCCCAGGCTACTTTCAGCATAGCCGTAATGGCCTCGTCCCATATGAAATGTTTCTGCTAAAAAATGAAATATAGCGTTTAAATACTAAGGATGTATCTTGAATTGTAAACATTGAATGATGATATAACTTAAACCAAAGAGTACCTGGAATTCCTCCCAATAAAAGTCTCTCACCTCTTGCGGTACGGCATCCCATGTGCATCCTTCTTTATGCAGCTGTAGCTTGATTATCTTCAAAATTTGCCTCGCTGCTCAAGAAGGTGGATATATGCTGAAAAAAAAACAGAAGTGAAATATAATTACACGAAAGCATCACAGTTACGAATAAGTACAAAATATAATTACAAAATATGCCTGCAGCAAAATATGCCTGCAGAAAATTTGAATAAGTACTTACTGTCCCGCTACCAAATTGAGGGTGATACACCCGATGGATCTGCGGAAGCTGGCAAAAAAAAAATGACCCAATATGTTATAATTTTATAAGAATAATTAATATATAATTAAAATGACAGTTATGACATTTATGATTACCTTTGCACAGTAGGTTGACTGTGCAGTGGTTGGAGTCTTACTGGTCCAGAAGAGGAAGGAGCAGAAGAGAAGGAGCATAGGCTGTGATGCGGCAGTACTGGACGCTGAGCAGAGGAATTTGAGCCCCAGAACGTCCTGAAGAAGGATGTTGAGGGATGGCGGCAGTACTGCGTCGCTGGCAGATGACGAAGCCCAGACGTACCTGTACGGCTCAAGACGAGGGATCGACCCTCCTCTCCACGGACTGCGTCCAGTGGCCATAGGACCTCCAACGCCGAACCACTGCCGGAACGGCCGTCAGGAATCAAAAATGTCGTGCCTCTAGCCATCTGTACTGCAGATAGCAGACTAGATAAAAAATGAATTTATACAATTTATATGAATTGATAGAACATTGTGGTAAATGATAGTAACAAAGTGAAAATTACCATTGAAATTTCTTCATTTAATCAATATTAATTAACAAATATTAATTACATATACATTTATCAATTTGTAACAGTAAAATTGCTCTAAGTTTTAAGTGTCTTGAATATCATCTGCTTCCTCCTCGTCTTCATCAGCTTCCTCTTCTTCATATTCATCTTCTGAGGTACCCATGATCTATTGATCTTCTTCCTCTTCATCATCTGATGGTCCTATTTAAACATAAGATCGGCTTTCATCATCTAATCTATCTGTTAAATCTTCAACAACTTGCATCAGTTGCGTTTCAACCCTAACTTCTGGAAATGCCTCCGATACTGCGAGTGAAGAAGATTGTTTCGTTTCAAGTGCATGAACAACTGATCTAGCCTTGATTTTACACACTTAACACCGCCATCAATCGCATTCTATCTCGGTTTAAACGATGGATTGGCGAATGTACACAGGTGCAGTTGCATTGCCCAAAACAAAGGTTCCATTACTTTGTATATCTTTTCTTCTATTGATTATATCAAACCAGTTATATTAGGATGACCTTCGTTGCCAATGTTATGCGTAGGCATCAACCATTACATTTGAATAAGATTTGCACTCGTCATTTGGTAGCCTTGGATATTCTAACTCCAAACCTTCAGAACCCAATTTTCCATAAAACTCGTTTGACATTGTCACTGCTTAGTTTTTGATCCCTTTATTGGCACACATTCGTGTTCATTGTCTTTCTCGCTTCTCCCTTTAACCCCTCAGTGTGAAACTTGTAACCGTTTACAAAGTAGCCAGGTAAGGCATTAGGCAACCGGTAATGGCCCCCCTTTTGCCAGATCCGTAATAAAATCTGTTACGATATTCGCTATTCACGAGGCTTCGAGCCTATGGAAATATGTAATGACATGAGTCAGATTTAAGTAAATGTAATTTTCCGTGTTGTGTACATTGAAAGTAACTTTACATTAATATTTGAACCATTCTGCAGAATTTCGTGTCCAGTTCTGCCATCAACTGCCGAAGTATCGTCAAATTGAAGATTTTGAAAGCCGCAGAGATTGATATATTACCTATTATAACTAACACATATTAGCATAAGTTGATGATATTTAACAACGTCCCACGTCAAGTTTAGAATGTTTCATTATTATACTTACTGTACCATATGGTTGTTGATCTCTTCGCCAATTCAATAAAGTATAGGTTTGGAGCCGCTTGTATCCTCTGCATACAGTCAAATCGTCTTTTTTTTGATTTACCAATCGTTTACGCCCAGGGTAGGTGAAAATTTTTTAGCATTTCCTTCAAACTCAGAATATTGCAACGCGATCTCCTCCGTCATCGTTACGTGACACCTCTCGATGCTTGGTTTGAAAACTGTTGGTTCAACAGTAGTTGCTGTGAGAATGTGGAAGCTATCTTCACCAATATGCCTGCAAATTGGATCCTTAGACCCTTTTGCATCTATTGCGCCATTTCTTTTTATTTCGTGTAGTGTCTGTGATTTTGTACCAATGCCAATATGTTAGTTATAAGTCATAAAAATTGAGTATATCATTTAGAAGTGACGATGTTTAGTGAATCACCTCTCAAATGGTTTCCCTTTCAATGTTAGTGACAGTTGATTGAACAGATTTTCAAACACAATTTTTTTCTATGTGCATGACAATCAAGGTTATGACTGGGATAAGAAGTAGACTCCAGTATGCAAATCCTAGAAGATGCTTCGCTTTTTCACCGCGTATTCCTTGCAATTACTTGTATTTACCTCCATCTGCACCAACCTCTTGTAACTTTCATAAGCCCCCCCGCTATTCCTGCCAATTCTTGTATTTACCTCATCTGCACCAACCTCTGTAACTTTCATAAGCCCCAGATCTTCAATTTCTTGTATTATTTTTAATACCCGACAAAATTGCGACCGATTTGCGACTGCAACAGTCGGTCGCAAAATATCGGTCGCAATTTTATCTCATTTCGGTCTCAGATTGTATCCCTTTTTTGACGCGCCCTTTTTTGCGACAGAAACACAGTTGGTCGCAAAGAGGTCGCAAAATCGGTCGCAAATGAGCAGTAATTCAGTCGCAAACGGAAAGGCAAACTCGCGCGAGTTTTCCGCGCTAAAATCTGCGACTGTTTGCCAATCAGTTGCAAATTGGTATCAATATTGCGACCGATTTGCGTCGGTCGCAAAAATCGGTCGCAATTTGAAGTTTTTTTTGTAGTGGAAGGTCAAAGAAAATGAAGAGAAATTGAAAATTTTTGATGACGTGTGGCCAGAGTTTCTCACCTTTATAAGAAAAATTCCATTTGTCAGGAGAGTTGAATTTAGCGCTATTCCTGGAGGAAACTTCTTTGTCAAATTGGCTGGAAAGCGCAGATAAAAAGTAGTGGTTGTTAACAATGAAATGACTCCTCATATTGCCAACAATGAAGCCCAAGTTCCAGTAGCAGAACAACATTCTAACAATTTTCGTGAAGAGCAAGTGCCCTCAGAACAGGAGCCATCCGACACTTTTCCTCAAGTGCTTAGACAAGAAGAAGAAGCTATTGCTTTTCCCCATTTCGAAATCACATTGAATAAATCTGACTGGATTCATAGATTGGTATGCATAAGTGAATAATTACTTTCATTGTTAACTCTGTTAAACATATATTTATATTATAAACTGTTTTTAATTTTACTTGTGGTCTATATTTGCTTGTAGTATGTCCCTAAGATTTTTGCAGACCAGCACATTCACTTGCATGCTAGCAAAACAAAATTAAGGAGCAAGCTCATTTGTGATAGGAAGGAAGAAAATGTCGATCTTGTTGGGAGATTAAATGGCAGCGCAGTTACAGAGTGAGATTTGAGAAAGGCTGGAATAACTTCTGGAGTCCAGTGGACCTAAGGAAGGGATGCATATTGGTGTTTAAGTTGACCGATTCTGAAAAACAAACTTATAGAATTGAGGTCGAATCATCAAGGAATATAAATGTCAGTAAGAATTATGTGAATGATTAGCACAATGTTACATATTTATGAGTACAATTTATTTTATATTAATGCTTTTGATGTTATAAAACCAGACATGATCTAATTTTTACTGTTTGACAGTTTGTTGCTTGTTGCTTTGCTTTTGATGTTATGGTTTCTTGCTTGTGGCTTTGCTTTTGATGTTATAGTTTGTTGCTTTGCTTATATATATGTATATAGGAAAATTATGAATGTCTCTTAATCTAAATTCTGATATGACCTTTGCATATATATGTTTTCTGTAGATATTTTAATATACTTGCTTATGCTTTCTTCCATGTCTTAATATCCTTGTTTGCAGTATTTTGCTTTGTTATATATATATCTATATATATAAACATTATGAATGCCTTCAAAGTAATTGTGACTTTTTAATAATTTTTGTAATATCTCTTATTATTGGAGTTAGAACTTTGTCTTAGAACATATAGAGCTCTTATAATCTCTGCTCCAGGTGAATGAAAACAGAGTATGAGCTGCAACCTCTTCTTTGTGTGTGTGTTTTGAATTTTTTCTCTCTAACTTTCTGCTTTAAAACCAACACTTTATTATGAAAAGTTTGGTCTTACTTGTGCTTTTAAACAAATTTTCGCCAATGATGATTCTGAATATGGATGAATATAGAAAATCAAATAGGGCAAAAATACTAAAATTAGATATCTTTGGACATAATTGTATATATTAATTTTCAAACTTTATATCTATATTCAAAACAATCTAAGTTAATACATTTTAAACTTTATATCTAAATATAAAACAATCTAAGTTACTTTATTTACTAAATAGTTAGCCAATTTGATGTCAACTTCTTCATCCAGTGATACAATGTTCTCTTGAATGTTGCTATAACGGTTTGAATGCATTCCTCCTGAATTGGAATTCAGAATGCCATTGCCATCAGTTTAATAATTAGTGTGTGTACCGTACTGTGTTCTGGATTGCAATACCTGCATCACAGGAATCATAAATAATCAAAAGTTCATATTTAACCTAGTCTATATAAAACAGAGCAACAGGAGACTGTAAGTAAATCAAAATTAACTATTATACCTCTCCTGGAGCTCTTGACATATTGCCAGTAAATGCTCTATGAACACGATACCCACGCCTTACTCTGCCTGTATTATTGTTGTTTAATTGGTTGTTGTTCAATAACATTATTGCGCCATTTTCTATGCGATTGATACCGATTAATCCTTGGTCTCCCACGACTGCGTGTTGCATGGGGATCAAGCATTGGATTCCGATCGATGTTCTCATTTGTTTCAAACTCTTTTTTGCCTCTTCCAGCTACCTCATCATCATTTTCTGCTGCAACTTCTGCATCATTCAAACTTCTTAATGAATCCTTGAAATTATTTAAGGAAACTTTCAAGTGATTCATCCATGCAATGCTAGTCTCAGCTAACTCATAACATTCGTCGAAGCATTTCTCTAACTCTCTAAACTTTTCATAATCCCTTGTCATGCTGGGGAACCCTCCATCGAAGAAAATTTTGCTATCCCTTCTGTATACATCCTTTCTCCATCTCTTTAGCATATATTTTTGGTCCAATAGCCTGACATCTTTATGAGGTATTACTTTTATTATATGGGCACACAAAAAATACCTTCACTCTTAAATTTCTTGCAGTCACATTTCAAATCACATCCATCTTCCTTGTACTTCACAGTAAATACAAATTCCTAGATAAACCAGTCTGTCAGTAATTTTTTTTCCAGAATTTTTATCATTTCATACCCATTTTCATCAAATTGATTCACTCTTTCCTCTGTTGGAAGTTCCAAACAAGAGCAGCGAATTGTCCTAGAATCTGTTTTTGAAAATTTTCAAACAATACATGAGTGTAAGCCTTTTGAAATTGTTTCTCCCATTCAAAGTCTGTCAAAAGAGCAACTTGGACATTCTTCGATTTGAAATCAGCTCAGACCTCTTTCTCAATCTTATTCCTCAAAGCAATTTCATATTGCTCCAAATTGTTTAAGTGTGCTCATAGAATGTACCTACCCATCAAAATAAGGATGCATGCTCTCGCTTCTCTAGGTAGAGCGCATCCCACCCCAAAATGTGTCATTCAAATACACAGGTACCCATCTCCTTCTTTCCAGATATAACTTAAGCAGCCATTCATTGCTCTCCACTTCGTGCTTTCTGAGAAATTCAACCCATTGTGTTTCAAACATCTCCACAGTTAAGCTATCATAAATCAAGCCCTTGAAATTGTCTTCTGCTTTCTTAAATTTTTCAATGTGCTTGAACTTCTCAGGAAATTTAGAGAGAATGTGCCATAGACAAAATCGATGTCTAGTATTTGGCATCTCTTCTGTGATAGCCTTTTTCATACTTTCACACTGATAGTCATTATTGCTTCACGTGCAATGCCACCCATTGCAGCCAACCAATTTCTAAAATTCCATTTGTTAGCTACAGTATCCTCACGGGGGATCAACGCACAACCTAGTAAAATAGATTGGCCATGGTGATCTACACCAACTATAGTTGCAAACAACATTTTGTATCGATTGACAAGATATGTTGTATCAAAGCATATAACATCATTGAATTCTTCATAAGCAGCTCTAATTCGACAGTGAACCCAAATTACATTTCTCAATCTGCCATCATTGTCTGTATCAACCAAATGAAAAACATTGCGGTCTTTCAGTTGCATACTGCTAAACATTCTAGTAATTGATTCTGCATCGCCATCACCTAGCCTCAGCCTTCTTCTTGCCTCAATATAATTCCTACAATCTTTAACTGAACAAGTCATCTTCTTAGGGCCTCCTGCTTCTACTATCATCAACTTTATACTTTTGCATGATCTAATTCCAGCAATATCATTTGCTTCCAACTTCCTCTTCATCGTTGAATCTAAATTTCTGTGTCCGTGCATGAAACTAGACATGGTTTCCAATTCATGATTATGGTATGTGTTGATCTTTGTGACTTCCCAAAATCCATTTTTCCTCAAAACTGCACTAACCTTAGCAGGGCAGTCTGTTCTTTTAGATTCCTTAAAAGAAGCTGTGGGTTTTCTTCCCTTGTCACACGAAATTGTATAATATCTTTTATTACCTCCCCTGTCTTTTGAGCCAGACTTTCGAGCCACACTGAATCCTCTCGCTTTTGCATGCTTTAGATAACATTTGAAAAGACTTTCTAAATTAGAGGAACAACATTCCGATTCTGGGACCCAATTCATCACTTAATGGTTCGCTAGAAATCACATCATCATTATCATCCGTGCAGTTAAATTCATCTTGGGAAATAGAATTCAGATGAAGGTTTTCATTTCCCTGGATATTATCATCAACTCCATCACCAGAGTTTTAAAAAGATTTATAATATGGAGCATCATATTCATCTACTTCATTTATGTGTTATTCTTTAAATTCAGGATTGTTCCATTCTCCTTTACCTTCATATTCTAACTCAAACCTCTATTCTTCAAATTCATTACCCTCTGCTTCTATTTCGTTAGAGTGAACAATTCCATCAACAGGAGAGCTGCCAAATAAATTTTTAAGTACATGTCTCCTTCACAGAAGACTACTTGATCCATCTTTCGTCAGCCATTGAAATTGAATTAAGAACTAAACGAAATTTAAACAATGAAAAATAAAATGCAGCTTTTTAAGGCTTCTAATTTCAATTTGTCAAACTCTCCAATCTTTTCATGTTTTGCAGATCCAGTTTTCATTGGAAAGAATTAAATTACTCATTAAAATACAGTTTCCATTGCTCAACAATCAAGATGTGCAATTAATTTTTCATTGGAAATAAGACTGATTTTGGGCAGAATATATTTGGTTTGCAAGTTCCCGCCGAAGAACATAAAGGGTGGAAGAAGAAGAATAACATTTTATTCTGTTTTTATTTATTAAAATAAAAATTGACTTCCCTTTTTTACCCCTGTTTGAGCTGGCTCAACCTGTGCCAATTATCATCACCTATTAATTTTATGTGAAACCGAACGGAATTTAGAAATAATTTTAAAGCTGAACCAAAATAAATAAACAAATTAAAAATTTAAAAAAACATTCCAATACATTAAAATGATACATAAATTATTTTCTTTTTATCAAAATAAAACCATATTGAATTATAAAAGTCAAATCGAAATAACTGAATTTAATTTTTGGTTAACCATGTTGACCCCTACAAACGTTCCTTATATTTTAGTACTAAATCTTTGTTCCTCTGTTTCTAACTTCCAAATCCGTTTCTCTATTTCCTCACTCCACACTACAGGCCGCACCTATTTTTACAAAAATAAAACAAAATAAAAAGTACTTCTATTAATAAATCCACTAAAAACGTGCCACGTCATGAATTGTGTACCAAGTGGGCCCATCCTGCCTTATTATATGGAGTAGTATAACCCGAAAATGGGGTCGGCATTATCTGTTCTTCTAGTCCTGCCGAGCCAGGGCATCATACGCAGAGAGACAGAGACCGGAGCGAGAGCGAAACGTTTCTCTCCCAGAACTTCCTGTGAAAAATAATTATTATACGCCATACTTCTCTGTCTGTCGCATTGATACTCGATAACCTTTTCGTGAAATCAGATCCAGTAAGTTCTCTTATTTTGTTTCAGTTTCCTTTTCCTTATTGATTCTTCTTTCCTTTTTCGCTTTGTTTGGATGCTGAGAAAACTGGAGAAAACTGCTGGAAAACCTTATTTGTGTTTCAGCAATATCTGTTAACGAGACCTAGAAGTTATTAGTTGACTGACCTAAAGAATTTCCTGAAATAGGGAATACTAAATAATCAATTATTGGATACCAAAATGAAAGGTTTTGTTATAAAATCTTATCATCTAGTAAACAATTATTTGCTCTAGGGTTTGGATCGTAAAGAAGAATGTTAGAGGGGAAAAGTTGGGACGAGAAGAACGTGATATTACTACTTTGGTCCTATTATAAGTTGTTTTTACCATTATGATAGATAGTTTTTCCTTATTTGCATTGTGGAAATGATTTAAATTTTTTTTTTTTTTCAGTTGAACAGTGTGTAGGAAATGATTGACATTATTTCTCTTTCCGATTGTAAAATCATCATATCCTAGATCAACTTGCACACTTTGGTAGATTGTGCTTGCCTGAGATTACGTGGAGTGTGAATGTTCTTGTATGTTGAATGAAAACAGGATTAGGAACCCATCTTCTAGAAATGTGGTACAGTGATAAGATAGGCTTATTTGAATTGCTTGTTCAAAATATAAAATACTTCTTAGGAATAGGGACGCATAGGTAAGGGAATCTATGCAAAATATCATGTTGGAAATAAAATAAGAACCACAAACAAGGACTTTCGGTATAATTTCATATATTCATTTCTTTTGCACATGAATTTCATTCAGATGATTCTTTTGTAAATGAGTCTTCACATTTGAATGGAATTCATTAAAAATATGTAAGTTTTACTGTCTTGTACTAATTTGCTAGCTGTAGGATCTTGCACGCTTGTTAAGTTTAAAGTTCATTTGCAAGTCCTATCAACTTTTTAGAATTTAATCCAATTATAACCAATATCTTAAACTTAAAAATGTAGAATTCTAGATGAATTTTCATTTATATCAAACATGAACTTAAAATTCTATGGAATTGATTTATACCAAAAAGCTCATAATTTCCTATTGCTGCATAATAAATCATCCATTACAATTGCTACATTAAATACTTAATGCTAGCAATGGTATCCAAATTCTGAAATTCACATCAACATTTAAATTATCTGAGATTTGTCACTGAGATTGGTTGACAAGTTTGATTTATGGGTTTTTGCACTTGGGATCCAATATTTGGATCATAGGATCCAGTTTAAAATTTGCCGAACGTGCATAAATTTATTGTTACATTGAACTTGACAAAATATGCTCAGAAAAATAATTTTTTCCCTTCCATCAAAACTAATTAGTGTTTATATAGTAGCATGTTAACAATTCATCAACACCTCTTGATATTGTTTGTATCATTGTATGTGTGACAGGTTTTGCTGAACAAGTTATTTGTGGTGGTGAATGGTGTAACATGGTGATGTCTTCTGTTACTTAACAATGAATTTCAGGTTTCTGGATCACATACCATGGTTAAATATGCATTCAAACAAGAATTTGGACACAAGCCTTCCACCCACCAATACTGTTTTATCTGTGGGTACTACCTTTGAACAATCGAAGCAAAAAACTCAGTTTGATATCAAGTTGTGGGGATGGTCCTTGCTTTCATTTGTTCCTTGGGCTATCAATGCTAAAGATAGAATTCAAACACCAACCACTATAAACAAAGGTTTGAAAAGGCGTGCTCGATCTCATGGTGTTATCGAAAATAGTGGAGCTGGTGGTAACCCTTTGCGCTTTAGACCATATGTATCCAAGGTTCCGTGGCATACTGGTCCAAGAGGATTTCTTTCTCAGCTATTTCCACGCTATGGGCATTATTGTGGGCCCAATTGGTCGAGTGGGAAAGATGGGGGTTCTCTTCTTTGGGATAGGAGACCAATTGATTGGTTAGATTATTGCTGCTACTGTCATGATATCGGCTATGATACTCATGATCAAGCCAAGCTGTTGAAGGCAGACTTAGAATTTCTTGAGTGCTTGGAGAGGCCACGTATGACTATGAAAGGAGATCCCCATGTTGCTCGGATATATAAGACAATGTGCATCACAGGTACACCTAGCATCACATGCAGATTTTTTTTTTTTAAACCATTGTTTTTTTTTTTCTAAATATATGAATTAAAAGAAGGTTGAAAAGTAAAATTTTTAAAAATTTTGGGAGGTCTTGGCCCGTGCAATGCTACATGCAGTACTGCCTCTGATTACAATGGGGAACAAAATGAAAATTTCTCTTTTTTTTATTTTTTATTTATTTATTAATCTGGTAGCAGGGAAACGGGGTTTGTTTTTATGACTTTCAGCTTTTTCTAATTGCTCTATTGTTTTTTCTCTAAATCATTGTAGGTCTTAAGAATATCCTGATACCATACAGAATCCACCTGTTGAAGTTACAGTCTGGGAGATCCTTACTCAATTTTGGGTGGCTAAGCAATGTGAAATGGAGAGGTAGGAATTGGCAGAAAAAGGAAAAATAATTACAGCTGTGATCATCAGACAACAAGGTTGGAATTACATCGGTACTTATCTTGTACTTGTATTTAAATTTATGTTGGACCTTGTTTGTGCTAGTGCTTCAAGGTACAGAGGGATCACGGCTGTATAGGAAATTTGAGATGGCTAAAACTCGTTTGCCTTTCTCAAGAATGCATATAATGTAAATAACTGCTTTTGGCATCTCTTTTTTTTTTTTTTTATATGGTTGCAAAAATATAGTAAAATCCATCATGCAATTGGTAGATACTTGTGTACTTGTTTTATTGTATACATATATGAGACGTTGATTAGGTATTACCTTGAGTTTACCCATATTTCTCACATCCATTTTATCTGGAATTTTATGTTTTCAATTATTGTGTAACTCATTTTTTGCAACACAATACTACCTGGACTGAGGCTTGGATTAACAAATTATTGCATGCTATTCTATTGCATCATTATAGCAGACAACTGCGCATCTCATTTCGGCAGTTTTAAGATATGAACCATTTAACTTTATGTGCCTCCTTTTGTGTTCCTTTTGGTGTTATGCAGAGAGTGGCAATGCTCACTTTTTATTGACTTATTTCTTTTCTTGCTTCGCAAATCACATTGCGTTTTATTGATTGTACTTGATTTTGAGTCTATACAATCTGATTAGGGTTGTATTCGGCAATAGTTTTTAACATTTTAACTTTCAGAGGTTAATGTAGCGTTTTATAAAAAGTTAATCCATCTAACGTTTAGATGTTAGCTTTTAGCTTTCTATTAAAAGCTATTTAAATAGCTAACAGCTAAATGCTACTAAAACAGCTAATAGCTATCAAAACAGTTAATTTTATTGAATAGACCTTAGGCTTTTTTTTATATTTATCACAGTGTTTTTAGTTGGATGTCTGATCACTATTAGAATGCTTCATTGTAATCTCTATGGTGGTATATGATCTTGATTCTGAAGAGCTGTTTATATTAATTTCTTTATGTTATTGCAGTAATAAAGTTTTATTAACACTTACTATTCTCCCATCGAGTGCATAGTCTTCTTCAATGTTTGGTTTGTTCTATCACATGGAATATATTTCATTTGTGTGGTGGTCATCATTGCATATTGCCAATCCATTCGTTTTAATACTAGATTTTTAACCTGGTTTTGGATTTATTCTTTTGCATATATTCTTTTTTTATTTTTTGGAGTATCCGGACTTGGGATCAATTATCAGGTTATTTTATTGTTTTTTTCCTACCAGTTGGATATTTTTTATTATAATTATACTTATGTTTTGTTTAGTGAGTTGTAATAAAATGTAATGCAACGGAATTAAATGTATTTCTAATATTAGTATTAATGTAATAATTAAACTTGATTAGTGTATTATATTGCTATTTAGTATTAAACATATGTAATTTGTACAATTAAACTGGTAAAGTATGCTTTTCAATATCCGAAGATCTGATTAGGTAATCAGGTGCTATGAAATTGAAAGAATTGAGTTAAATTATAATTTGACATTCTGAGAACACTTCAGATTTAAAATTTTGAATTCACATTGTCGCTTTCTTTTCAACTTTTTTATTATAAAATAAATTATACACATTCTTTTGACTTTCAAGTGCATTACAAATAAATAAATAATACTGATAAGGTGTTGATTGAAATAGTTAGAGACCTTGTTAGGAGAGCCAAACACCTTTAAATTTTATAGCGTGAGGGAGATTAAACTTCATGATTGTATCAAATAATAAAATATACTCTTTTTTCTATTCATTAAAACTATTCATAATTATTTCATAAAAATAAATTAACTGAAAATTTTGTAATGCCTCAATATCCATATAAATGATGATAGCTATGTTTTCAAATTAATATATTATTTTTTTATTATTTAATACAATTATTCATAATTATTGTCGTTATAAACAAGTATCTTTAATTATACTCTTATTATTAGTTCATCTTTCCTACAGAGGATGATAAAAAGTTATGCTTCTCAAATTAATATGTTAATTTTACAATTATTTATAAGTGTTGTGATTTGAAAAAATATATAGCTAACAAAATTCTTTCTCCTGTAAAAAGATTATTAGAAACAAGAAATTACATTTTCTATTCATAAACTCAATAAATTTCATTCAAAGCAATGCTGGAAATATTTACGTACATTTTCACTATTATAAAGTGAATCCACTGTAATTAGTTTTTTTACAGTGTGTGAAAAGATGATATTGATTTTAATAAATGAAATACATTCGAGTTTGGCTCCATCAGATGTGTTATTGTCGGATTCGCATATTCTTGCAAAATGAAAAAAGAAATTCACCCTCATGCAATGGATTTTCTATGTGACCCACAGTGGAAGATTGACCAACATTGATACGTGAACAAAACTCAATTAATTGAATTATGCTAGTATAATTATATATAAGCTAGAGTACTGCCATTTGACCGACGGTGATCCAGGATCACGGTATTTTAATGGCAAATATCATCTTTGTTGGTTTTGAATACCATGAGTTGTATGCTCGGTGACTATCACCTGAGCCAATAAGAGTGAATTGAGCTTGTAATGACAGAGGAGGGTTTTGGGTTTATGCATGACGTATTCAAGTAGTTGATGAAGCAAACAGACTGTATGCTCATCCATGATCGTGCCATGTGGGAAATGTATATCCATTAATCATATCAGTATTGAGGCTCAATTTTAGATCAATTTGGCACATAAAATTGTCCTTATCTCATTGCATAAAGTTACAGCTACATCTCTTGAAGCTAAAATTGATGCAAGTGTTGTTGACAGTTTTTGAAGGTATTTTGTTAAAATCATTTAGATTTTGTTGTACTTTTAAAATTGATGCAAGTGTTGTTGACAGTTTTTGAAGGTATTTTGTTAAAATCATTTAGATTTTGTTGTACTTTGTGGAAGTCAAGAAGTATGTTTTAGGTAGATTTGGTGAACAAACTTTCTTGACTTATAGAAGTTTGGTGAACAAACTTCCTTGACTTATAGAAAGTTGGTGAACAAACTTTAGAATAAGTTTAGTATAAATATTTACATTATGCTGTAATGTAATTAATGAGATGTGAATATTTGTATCTCCACACTTACATCTCCACACTTACAAAATCTGCAGATTTTCCTTCTCTGCAGAATTTTCCTTCTCTTCCTTAATTTTCTGCTCTTCTAAACCAACAAGTGGCATCAGAACAACCTTGATCTCAAAGGGTTCTGTGTGTGTTTGAGTGAAAATCATAGAGAAAGACACCAAATAAACCAGAATTTGTGAAGTTTTCTATTTATTTACTTTTTCTCAAATGGCTTCCAGCAGCATGTCTTTTTCACCACCTCATTTTAATGGGGAAAACTATCATGTTTGGGCTGTGAAGATGAGATTGGGCTGTGAAGATGAGAGCTTATTTCAAGGGGCTTGGATTATGGCAGTGTGTGGAGGAAAACAGAGTACCTCCACCTCTTAATCAAAATCCAACCCTTCAGCAGATTAGACAACATGAAGAAGAGGTAGGTTGCTAAGGCTCCAAAAGCTCTGTCCTATATCCATGCAGCTGTTGTAGATCTTATCTTCACCAAGATTATGACATGTGAGACAACACATGAAGCTTGGGAGAAGTTGAAAATTGAGTATCATGGATATGAAAAAACTAGACAGATGCAGGTATTTAATTTAAGAAAAGAATTTGAAATGTTGAAAATGAAGGAAAATGAAAAGGTGAAGGAAAGATTATGTTGATAAAGTTATGAAAATTTGTAAACAATTCGAATTGTTGGAGAGAAAGTTAGAAGAGAAGAGAATTGTGGAAGAAAGTTTATGGTGACTCTCCCTGAAAAATTTTGAAGCCAAGATTATCTTCTCTTGAAGATACTTGGGACATTGTTCACAAATGTATGAAGATACTTGGGACATGTCACAAATATCGTTGAATGAGCTTTCAAATGCTCTACAAGCTGTAGAACAAACAAAAGCTTACAGGGAAGAAGAAACCATTGGAGAGAAGGCTCTTATGGCAACTCATAAAATAAAAATCCAAGAAGGAGGTTCAAGCAGCTAGCAAACTGACAGAAAATTGAAAATTAAGAAGAATTTCAGAAAAAAAATGGAGGAAGGACAGATTTCCACCTTGTCCACCTTGTAAAAAACAAACCATACCAAGAACTACTGCTGGTTCAGACCTGGAGCTTAATGTAAGGTTTGTAAGCAATTTGGTCACATTGAGAAAGTTTGTTCTACAAATCAGAATCAACAAACACAAGCTTATCTTGCACAAGTCATCAAAAATTCTAAAAAGCATGAAGACAACTATTTGCTGCTACTGAAATTGAACAATATGGTGTCTCAATTGAAGCTAAAGAAGCGTGGCTTGTTGATAGTGGCTGCACTAACCACATGACACCAAACTTGGTGAATTTCGATAGCTTGGATACAAACTATTCTTCAAAAGTCAAACTTGGAGATGGTAGGCTTGTTGATGTCAAAGGCAAAGGAGACTTGTGATTGTACAACTTTCTTTAGGTTACAAAGCTTGTTTTCGATGTTCTTTACGTTACCAGAACTAAATTCAAAGCTATTTTCGGTTGGTCAATTTGCTGGGATAAGAATTTACCAAAGTTTGCTATTTAAAGAAAAACTTGCTATTTAAAGATAAAACTTGTGAAATAAATGATCCTTCTGGCTCAAAGTTATTTGCTGTCAAAATGAAATGGAGAAGCTTTCCTCTAAATTTAAAAGACTTCGAAGAAGAATCTTGCTTGAGTCATAAAGAAGAATCTGATTTGTGGCATAAGAGACTTGGTCACACCAATCTCATTTCATTAAAATTGCTACAATCCAAGAAGTTAGTTGCTGATTTGCCATCTGTAGTTGAAGACAGCAGTATATGTGAAATATGTCAGTTAGGCAAACTCAGCCAAACAACATTCTCAACTGGTCAAGCATGGAGAGCTTCTATGAAACTTGAATTAATACACACTGGCCCTATGATTGTCTCATCTTACATGACAGCAGGTATTTTCTATTATTTTATTGATGAACTACACCAAGATTCTGCTGGGTATATTCCTCCAATTCAATCTGAAGTTTTCCAAAAAGTTTCTTGAAGTTTAAATCAATGGTAGAGAATCAACTGGCTCCCAATCAAAGATTTTTAAGATCTGATTAATGGGACTGAATTTACATTCCAATCAATCACAGCAAATTTGCAAGAAGCGGGCATTCACCATCAATTAACAGTAAGCTTACACACCTCAACAAAATGGTGGTAGTGAAGAAAGAATCGATCTGGGATGAAATATGGCAAGATGTCTTTGTTTGAGAAAAATCTACCCAAAGTTCTTTGGGGCTCAAAGTTATTTGCTGTCAAAATGAAACAGAGAAGCTTTCCTCTACATTTAAGAAACTTCGAAGAAGAATCTTGCTTGAGTCAAAAAGAAAAATCTTGCTTGAGTCATAAAGAAGAATCTGATTTGTGGCATAAGAGACTTGGTCACACCAATCTCAATTCATTAAAATTGCTACAATCCAAGAAGTTAGATGCTAATTTGCCATCTGTAGTTGAAAACAATAATGAATCCAAAGCCTACAGAATTTTGAATCATGTTCCTAAATAGGTGTATGTCGGCAAGAGTGACAAATTCGATGAGAAAATTCGATGAGAAAGGTGAATGGGATTGGAGTAAAATGGAGCCAGGAAATTCTAAATCAGTTCTTGAACAAGATCATTTTCAGCAAGAGCATGAACTTCTAGTTGACAATGAAGATGAATTAGATGAAGATGATTATGCAATTAGAGGAACCAAATCCCTAGAGGAAATTTACAACAGATGTAATATTGTCTCACTTGAACCAACTCAGGTGGATGAAGCCTTAAAATTGCCTGAGTGGAGAGCTGCCATGGAGGAGGAGTTGAAGATGATTATAAAGAATGAAACATGGATTTTAGTTCCTAGACAATTGAATATTATTGGAACTAAATGGGTATTCAAATTAAAATTAAATTCTGATGGCTCCGTCAATAAGCACAAAACAAGATATGTTATTAAAGGCTACGCTCAACAAGCTCAACAACAAGGGGTTGATTTTTCAGAAACCTTCGCACCAGTTGCAAGAATTTGACCACTATCAGATTGATTTTGGCTACTAGCACAAAGTGAAGGTTGCAAGTCTTTCAATTGGATTGAAATCAGCTTTCTTAAATGGTTCAAGGAAGAAGTGTATATTGAGCAGCCTGAAGGTTTTAATGATGGAAGCAATAGAGTGTGTTTGTTGAAGAAAGCACTCTATGGTTTAAAACAAGCCCCAAGGGCCTGGTATGCCAAGATTGATGATTACTTGCTGAATTTAGGCTTTAAACGCAGCTTGAATGATGCAACACTTTATGTAACTCAACAAGGAATTGATGTGCTTATCGTTTCTGTGTACGTTGACGATCTACTTGTCACAGGCAACAATTTACAATTAATTCAAGAATTCAGATTGAAGATGCAGCAGGTTTTTGAGATGAATGATCTTGGCTTAATGTGTTATTTCCTTAGGATTGAAATTGTTCAAGATGAGCAAGGGGTTTTTATTTCACAAAAGAAATTTGCTTGGGAGCTGCTTAAAAGGTTTGAACTTAGCAAATGCAAACCAGTGAGTATACCTACAACCCATGGAATAAAATTGCAAAAGGATGATGGTTCTCACTCGAATAAAATTGCAAAAGGATGATGGTTCTCACTCTATAGATGCTTCAACTTATAGGAGCATGGTTGGTTCTTTGCTGTATTTATTTGTAACAAGACCAGATATCATGTTTGCAACAAATTTACTGTCGAGATTCATGAATTCTCCAACTGAAAACTATCTTACAGCAGCCAAACGAGTTCTGAGATATGTGCAAGGGACTGGTGAATTTGGTTTGTTTTATAGAAGATTAAATGGTGTGAAGTTGTTGGGGTTCTCAGATAGTGATTGGGCTGGTTTATTGGACGATATGAAGAGCACTACTGGTTTTTGTTTTTCACTTGGTTCTACTGTCATTTGTTGGGGAACAAGAAAGCAAGCTTCAGTCACTCAATCAACTGCAGAGGCAGAGTATATTGCAGCATCTGCTGCTGTAAACCAAGCTATTTGGTTGAGAAAAGTGTTAGTCGATTTGAATTTTCAGCAAGAAAATCCAACTAAAGAAAATCCAACTAAAATACTTTGTGACAACAAATCAGCTGTTGCTATAGTTAAAAATCCAATCTTCCATGGAAAAACCAAGCATATAAAAATCAAGCATCATGAAATTCGTGAAGCTGAAAAGGAAAATGAAATTCAGATTGTTCATTGCAGTTCTGAAGACCAAACAGCAGATATTTTCACCAAGGCATTGCAAAAACCAAGATTTGAATTTCTTAGGAATCGACTTGGTGTTTGTCTCAACTCTTGCATTAAGGAGGAATGTTAAAGTTACAGCTACATCTCTTGAAGCTAAAATTGATGCAAGTGTTGTTGACAGTTTTTGAAGGTATTTTGTTAAAATCATTTAGATTTTGTTGTACTTTTTTGTTGTACTTTGTCGAAGTCAAGAAGTAAGGTGAAACTACCTTGCTCTTTAGGTAGAAATTTGGTGAACAAACTTCCTTGACTTATAGAAGAGATTTGGTGAACAAACTTCCTTGACTTATAGAAGTTTGGTGAACAAACTTCCTTGACTTATGGAAGGTTGGTGAACAAACTTTAGAATAAGTTTAGTAGAAATATTTACATTATGCTGTAATGGAATTAATGAGATGTGAATATTTATTTTTCCACACTTACAAAATCTGCAGATTTTTCTTCTCTGCAGAATTTTCCTTCTCTTCTGCTCTTCTAAACTAACAAATTTGGCACATAAAATTGTCCCTATCTCATTGCATAAAACACAAAAATGTTCCAACGGGCTAACTGAATAACAAAAAAAACCCACTTTCTAAAAAAACTGGGCTTTAAAAGTGAGAGGCAGCCGCTGAAGAAAATTCATTTACTTGAATTATCAAGCAGCAAGAAGCATGGTCATGTAAAGATTAGGGGATTTGATGACTACCAGATTAGGTTGATTAAGTGCACTTTAAAGGTAAGTAAATTGATAGACGTGTTTAATCATGCTAATTTTACTACCACTCCAAAGTAGAGATTTGAGTATGTCAGTTTCATACTCTAACAAATCGCAATGTGCCATCATATTGAGGAAATGCGGAACTTAGCTACTAAGGATGCTGGAAGCGTTTACGATACCATGTTATTTCCTACGATAAAAGAAGGAAAGCTAAATGTGAAAAGATAAGCAAAAGGATTGATTCCCTTGTTAATCTTCATGCTACTTTACAAAATAATGGAATGTGGCGGGTGAAAAAGGTCATGACAACACAACCATGAGTTGGATACTTCCATGTACAAATTTATTCCAGCTCATAGGAAAGTTACCCTTAGCATGAAGAGATTATTAGAAGCCAATGACATATGTGGTATTAGGTCATGTAAGAGCATAAGATGCTTATCATACAAGCTAGATGGGGATGTTGATGCAATCATTCGGCTGTTTGACAAAATGCAACTTCTGGATCGAAACTTTTCAATAGACTTTCAAATGTGTTATAGATTCATCCACAGGGCAGGGCAACTTACCAAGAGTTTCACGATGTTATTTATGACACTACTTATCTTGTCAATCGATATTGAGGCATTTGCCATTGTCGTGGGGATTAATCATCACGAGATTTGCATTCTCCTCGGTTGTGCACTAATATCACATGAGGATGTTGATACTTTCAAATGGTTATTTAGGACTTGCCTTGCAACGATGGGAGACATTCATCCTACATCCATCATGACAGACTAATACAAAAGCATGAAGAAAGCGATTAAGGAAATAATGTCTGACACTACTCACACGTAAAAACCATATGTTATATTACCTTGAATGGAGATTCAAATTTTTTTTATACTTCTTTACTTGTACTGATAGAGTGTAATATTTCCTTTTACAACCTTAAATACTAACTTGAGCAAATATGCATATATGTAGGTTTTGTATTTGGCATGTATTATTTAAGGTACTTGAGAAATTCAATCGGCTTGAAGACTACAAGATAACAAAGAATGAGATTAGAGCTATTATTCAAGACAACTTAAGAATTGAGACATTCGAGACCAATTGGGCGAATTTTTTGACTAAATGGAAAATGGAAAACAATGAATGGTTAGCAAAGCTTTACATGAAAAGGGATAAATGAGTTCCGATCTACCTAAATAGATGGTTTTAGGGAGATATATTATCGACACAAAGAAACGAGAGCATGCACTCGTACTGTGATGGATATGCGCACTTCAGGAGTGATCTGAAGCAATTTGTTGAGCAATACGGGATTGTAGGAGATAAGGCGGAAAAGGAATTTTTGAAGAGCGTAATCGAGATATAAGGTCATTAAGTGTTGTTCTGCTTATCTATTTGAGAGACAATTTCAAAAGGTTTTCACTCATGAGATGTTCAAGAAAACACAAGCACAAATTGTTCATACTGTCACCTGTACCCTCATTTGTCCTAGCAGGGAAGAAGACCTACGAAACCGGACTGAACCTACTTGCAAATTGAAAGAAAGATCTACATAACTATTTATAGGAGATATTGTGTATGAAGTAGAGCACATGAAAAATGACTAATATTACAACTACAACTGCAAGATGTTCAAAAGTTAAGGGATTCTATGCTGTCATACCTTCAAAGCCCTGATGGATTATGATATTATATATGTTAATGAGAGGTATCTGCTACATATATATTATCTATGAAGTTTCAACAAAATAAGTTTGTTGCACGACCACACACACAAGTATACCAAAAAACACCTAGAGTGATATTATTATTAATTTAAAGTTACAAAATTAACATTTAGAGCATTTCTAGTGCTTTTAGGTCAAGATTTTGTTGATGGCCAAGGCATTGTCACACAAAAAGAGGAACATTGCATTCCTGGCCAACATTATAGAATCTGGGCTCCCACTTTCCTTCAACTTGCCCTCGCAGGATTCAATATTGGTAATCGCTGCATTCACCCACGTGAACACTGTATGTCTATTATCTGTTGACAAAGCAGTTATAGAGTTTTCTAGTTCCTGGGAAGCATTTGAATACTGGTCTGCACAATGACTTAGCGCCTGTTGAATCGCAGGGTCCAATGTTTGGTTTCCAAGAACGTGCTGCATATACAAAGACGTGTATGTTGCGTTCTGAGCAGCTAGCTTTAAAGCTAGTACCCCGAGTTGCTCTAGACTCGCTCCCTCACTTAGGCTTTAAAGCTAGTACCCTCCGAGTTGTCTAGACTCGCTCCCTCACTCTCTGGGTTTTTTCTGAGCAGCTAGCTTTAAAGCTAGTACCCCGAGTTGCTCTAGACTCGCTCCCTCACTCTCTGGGTTTGAGTTAAAGCTTTCTATACATTTTGCTTTGTCGTGGGAGTGTTCGCATACTTGTTCCACCAGACTACTGCCTGCAATTTGATGGGGAAAGAGAGTGATGAGGCTAAGGACTAGAGAAGAGAGGAAGAAACAATTTCTAATTGTAATTGTCTTCATTTTCCCTTTCTTCTCTGGCCTCTTAGTTTAGGTTGAGGAAGTGAGTAGTGATTAACGATTAATTTGCATATTCTTAAATAAGAAATTCAAATGTTAATTTGTCTAACATTAGATTAAATTTAGTGGATATTATTATTCGTTAAAAAATTGACCATAAATTTTTTTTTTATATATATATATATATGCACTTTACCACTAAGATTGAGCATTTTTAGTACTTTTTATAGAAAATTTCTTCAATCAATTAAATAACACTTGGTGCATAGAACGATTCCATTGTGGTTGCAACTAAAAATTTATTTATTTTTATGAATTATAGAAATTGGAGCAATTCTTGTCACAGAAATTGTTATTTTTGTTCTTGAAATTTGAAATTGCATAGCGGGCCACTGTTAGTGCCTAAACCCAATTTCTATGTATGCATCAAGCCTGTGAGTGATGTTTTTGGACTCCCCATGGCAAATTCAGCAATAGGCCAACTAGAGATAATTACTTGGCACTTCACAGACTTTTTTTTTGTTTTTTTTTAAGATTAATTGGTGTTTAATTTGAGGGTTTGAATTCACAAGCTAACAATTTCTATCTATTTATTTTTTTTCCAAAAACATTTTTGACATAACTTTCGTAAGCCATAGTGTAAAAGGAGTGAAAAGATTTTGATACCATGGCTAAATCTTTTAGCAGTTTTAGTATGATTGATATCGTGCTTGTAACTGTAAATGTAGACATATTGTACTGGTTAAAATATGACATTAGGGTCGATCTTTTGTAGCTCAAAAATAATAATGGTTATACATTCTCAAGTCTACTGAAACGAGCCAATAATTTACGACACTTGCATTTGCTACCTACAAACTCATCGACCTTTTTTACTTACACAACCGGACCAACCGGTGACCTAGAGTTAGAACTTTCAAGTCTGGGTCGACCAAGCCCATGTCCACCAAACGGTCCAACCTTTTAAGGCCTTTGCTCCTCTGTGGCTGTGGGTACCTCCACGAGTATCGTGACCAGGTCTAATGACTTTCTCTGGCATTCTAGAGCAGATAAAGATAAACTGACCGGCGATGATGAAGCAGAGCAACCTCTCTCATCTCTTTTCTTCCGTCCTGATTCCATCTCTATACCACCATTTCGACTACTGTTGTTACTCTTTCGGTACAAATTTCAGTAACGTTGCCTGATTGAACCGGGGCTTTACAGAGCGGACAGTTAAGAGTGAGAATGAAACCACATGTCGATACAACAAATATATGAAAGGCGTGATTACACTAAGGTAACACTCATCCTTCATCGCCGTCTTGTAATTCCGATAAGCAAACGGCGCATTCTACCACTGCATCCTGAGTTTTCGCGCTATAAAAAGTATAAAGAAATTGAGAATGGATTCTTAGAGATAGCTAATTTGGCATTCAATAATTACTGGACTTAAATGAAAAATCGTTTGAAGAATATTAAGCAAGAATTGCTTTCGATTAACAATGATGGTGAGGTCCATATTCCAACCGCATGCATTTAACAACTTCAAGATGACAGTGCTCCAAAGGGTGGAGTTATGATGTTTAAACCCGCCACTAATTAGGGGTAGAGGGAGGCCATGCATGAATAGATACTGGTCTCACAGAGAAGGAAATCAAGGTAATACAACCAATAAAGTTAGAGGAAGCAGAAGGCGTGGAAAAGGGAGACGCGTAAATCATGGCGGACGAAATAATTCTCAGTTATTATTATAACTAGAGAATTAGTTGACATAACAATACATCCAAGTACACATTTTATTTGCATTTGACAGTATAATGAGTTGCCTATTGTCTTCCTTTCTTTGTACTTTTTTTTTTCCCTACTTAAACAGGCTACAATTCGAGACAGGCATGTCTATGACATCACTGTGGATGACAATGTTGGAAGTTCATTTGACTTTAACAATAGTCCAATTGACTAGCATGCAAATGATGACCAATACGATTTGGATCAAAACCTATTTCCTACACAAGAATTTAGAAGTTTAAATTTGGACTTTAATATGGAATATACAGGCTACGAGTAGTGACTTGAATGTGAAAAAATTGATTTCTTGTGAGTAGTGACTAGAAAGTGAAAATTGATTACTGGTGTTGGGAAGTAACCTTTTTCCTTTCTTTGATAGCATAGAGAAAGCATAAACCTTTGTTCTTTTTTCTTGCTAATAGTATTTAATATAAGAATAATCTTATATTGATAAACTGATTTAATGCAAATTGAGACTAATTCTATTTACAAACCTAATTAGAAGACATAAAATCAACAATCCCAAAGGTTGTTTCATATATACTTTCTCAAACATCTAGCAGTATATATACTTTCATATATAATTCCTCATCTATAACAATGCACCGTTTGAAGTCCTTTGTTGCCTGTGAAAATCATATTGATTCTGCAATAGTATGAATAGATGATTTTGAAAATTGAGAGGTTGAAGAGGCTAAAAGTGATTGATACAAATCAACCCCTTTCTTCTTGCGCAAACACAATTATTTGAAAGTTCAATACTTCGACTAGGGTATGATTAAGGAAGTTGAGGAAAGGAATCATGTTTGACGGAATTAAGGAATCAAAATTGAGGAGACTAATTGTGAAAATTAGTATTAGATATAGGTAAGAAACATAAGATGAGATTTGATTTTGTGAAGGAATAGATGCACTAAGGCAAGATAACTTACGGGTTGAGAAGAATTTGAGAGTCATGGTTTGCCATTAGCACAGAAAGAAACCAAAAGGTTTTCTGGACCATAAAAGTGTTTGGTAAGGATTATCCAGGATTAACACTAACATCAGTATTATACACTGCATAAACAATTACATTCTTCTTTTTTTTTTTTTTTTTTTTTTATTAATCTTCTTTTTTTTTTTTTTTTTTTTTTTTTTTCAAGTCATTATTGATATGATATTAAAATATTACCCTTATTCCTTGTCTGTAAGTCAATTACATATATGTATATTAAAATATTACCATTTAGCATTATACAATTTCGAGGGTTTTTAATCGAGAACTGAACCAAACAAATTCAATTTTATCAGTTTCAGATAGTTATTTTAGAAATTCAGTTATCCATCAATTTGGATATATAAAACCGTTTGATTCAATTTTTAGTTCAATTAAATTTATATAACTAACTGAATTTATTTGACGTCTAAAATAGTAAATTTGTTTCAAAATAACCGAATCCAAATTGAACCAATCCATTTAATTCGATTTGATTCGGTCTAATTAAATATCACAATAGCAGATAATGATAATTGAAAGCATTCCTCAGCTTATTCCAAATCAGAAGAAGAGGAAGCTTTTAATGGTAACCGAAGTCTGAACATTTGCATTCTCACTCTGTACATTTGAAGAAGAGGAAAATGAGCATCAGCATTTATTGCTCCTACAAAGTCAATGCTACTTCTAAGAGAAGCAGTGATGAGTCATTTGTGTGTTAATTTTTATGTCACAACTTGTCGAGAACGTAGCCAAGAGATTTGACTACTTAATTTTTAATTTTTAACTTTTAATAAAAAAATATATTAAAACTATCATCAGCAAAACACATTAGCTCTCCTTGCTATCTTGTGTATTGAATAATCTAGATATTCTCGAACTTTCTCACTTTCCTTTTTCATTTTTTTTATTTTAAGAACTGGAAGTAAAATGTCCATTATGCATTTATATATTAAATACAATTAATTAATGGGACTTGCAATATTTGGCTATGTAGAAAATAGAACTGTGTAAAAAATTGAAAATATAATTATTTTTCCATGCTCAAAAACCAAAAATCAATTAATGTAATTTTTAGGGAAATTGTAGATAGAGGCAAACAAAATTGTATTTTGCCTCCAAATTGATCAAAGACATTCAGGACATTTATACTATTCTAGTTGTTTTATGACGTATGACGTTGGTTGCACGTTTATTTTACTCGTTATATATTTATTTTAACTCGTTTAATTTTTTATTTATATAATATTAAAGTATAATTTTTTATTTAGATTAAAATAAATATAATGATTAAAATAAATATAATGATTATTTTATATTGGGACTTTATTTATATAATAATTTTGTTTTCCACATGTTTTGCGCTCTTAAACATTTAATTAAAAAGAAATAATATTTTCCACTTTCTCCCTTTAAAATTCTATTTTTCTTTCCCTTTCCTTTTTTTTTTTTTTTTGAAACTCTAAAAAATGCACTTTTTATTTACATTCTTTTTAAAGTACTTGTCCATTCTAACGTGGAAAATATTATATTAATAATCATTATTATTATTTTGAAGCTATTTAACTTGAATTAATAGAACATAAATATTTAGGAGGTCTTCATCTCTTTAATTCAAATTTCCTTTTGAATTTGATTTTATATCAAACACCTATTTTAAATATAATAACTAATATTTAATATTCTGCTCATAATTCTGAGCGTATCAGTATGTATGGGTATAAATATATTATTTAAATAAATTTTATTTTAAATTGTATTATTATTTATTTTGATTAAAATAATAAAGATTAACATGTGTTTTTATTCATTTAAAATTAATGATATAAAATATTTTTTTCTTTTAATCTTTTAATTAATATACTTTATAAATATAAAAAAATAAAATGATTACTATTTAAAAAAATGATAAAACTCGTTGAAAAAAAATATATTATTACTCATTAAATTAAAAATATATTAAAAGATAATCAAAAATATTGCAATATCTAATTTTCTATTTATCATGCAACTATTTTCATTCCAATTGTTTCAATATTTTTTCTTTACTAAAAAAGACTTCAAAATGAAATAAATAAATGATAACATGTAACTTAAAAATAAATATGCAAACAATAATATTGGTAATGGAATATCATCTCTCAAGCCTACAAATAGATATATATGACATTAAATTCAAAAATTTCAAAGTCTTACATTTATTTGAAAAAATTAAAATTTTAAATATCTAATTATCTTTATATCTATTTTAATCTTTATATCTATTTTAAAAATTATTTTATAAAAATACATCCAATTATATCATAGAAAAATTAAATAAAATTTCATAAATTAAAAAAAGAATAAAATATTAAATAAAAAGAGAGCTCTTGAATTTCTTCATCATTTTATCTTTAATATAGAAAAACTGAAAATGAAAATAATAGGAAATATGCACAAATAGCCATTTTTCATTAATTCACACACTTTTTTAGCGTATTTTTATAATAAGATTTCATTTAAAAAGGAAAAACTTTTTCATATGATATTAATCAAATACAATAATGTGTAAATAGTCCAAATAAGTGTACATACACCATCACCTCTCAAAAAATCAAAGAGAATTTAATTAATTATAGTCTAATAGTAAAGTGTTCACCCATATTTTAAAAAATTCAGAACATAATTAATTAAAGAATTTAAATTTTATTTTCAATACTTGAATTAAAGTTTTCGATTTACCTTTTAGATAGTGATATCATATGAAAACTTATAATTAAGAACATCAAAATCTATTAACTATAAAAATTATTGAACAATAATAATGCAAGATAAAATAGAGAAAAAATATACACATATTTTCTCTAATTAAAATGCATAAAAAATACAACTAAAAGAATAAATGGTATCTCCAATTAAAATACATAAAAAAATCTAACTAAATGGATATATTAGGAATTCCAAATTAATCTAAGGCTATTATAGAAAATCACATTATTTCCCTCCGTATTCCCACATTTATATGTGGGTCCCGTATATGTATGGCACAACCCAAGAGAGGGGGTAAATTGAGTTTTCTAAAAATATAAATTTTAGATTTTAAAAACAAAATATAGAATACTAAGTGCAGCAGAAAAATAGAGAACTTGTGAGAATAAATTATGGATTAGAACTTCCTCACAAGAACTTCCTCACAATGTTTTCTATAGAAAGAGTATGCAAAGTGCATCTATTTATTAGAACTGCTTCACAATATCTTATTCATATCAGAACTTCTTTATTGACAGAAAGCTATTATATTTAGAAACTCCTCATAAGATTTAGAAAAATCATATAAGACTGTGTGAGAGACAGTTATTGATTAGAACTGCTTCAACAAAGCTTTAAATCAATTTTAGAAAGCTGATTAGAAACTCAAAGTAGTGAAATAATACTGTAAATAGAAGAACAGTTTAGAACTTTGGTATACTCACTTATCAGAATTCCCAGAGTTCTAAATTTAGAGAAGATAGACTTATTTCAGTTTTTAGAACTATCAAATCCATTAACATATTTTAGCATTTCTAAAAATATAAACAGAAGATGTAAGTAAAGTAGTTATCAAGCAAAAACTTCAGAATTAAAAAGATCAACCACAGTGATTTATAGTGGTTCGGCACCTAACTCCGCCTACATCCACTCCCCAAGGACTCATCTGTGAGATCCTCAACTATGTTATTTCTTTCAAAGGGTAAAGAGACAAATAGTACAAGGCAATAGATCAGCACCTAGATCACTCTTTATCCTAACTAGATTTTTCCCAAAAGGTTCTTAGTTAACGCTCAACCCTTTCTGTTTTTTGACAAGAGTACAGAAACTCATTCAAAGACATTAGAATCTCTCTCACGGAGAAGGTTGCTTGATAACTCTTTCCACAATGCTTCTTACCTAAGCTATTACACAATTTGTTTATCAATAAAGACCTGTCTACTAAAGAATTTACAGATCTAAATAGACAGAGCAATAAATGCAAACATAAAGCACAGGAAAAACAGTTTTTCAAATTAGAAAATCGTTTAGACACAGAAACTGTTTTTCAAAAGTAGTGATTATTAAAATTCTTATTTTTCTTTTAAAGATAAAAACGTAAAGTATAAAGATGAAAAGAAAATGGGGGTAGAGAGTAAGTTTTGAGAGATAAAATATGTGAAATCAATAGGTGAATATCTTAAAATGAAAAAACTCTTTTCTTCCACACATTTCAAAGAGTGAAAACTCCTTTTTATAGAGAAGATTTGTGACTCTCCCGTTTTTAGAAAGTGGATATTTCTTTTTGAAATCAGAATATTTGCTTTCCTTATTTTAGAAGATACGAAAAATCTTAGCTTACCAAAAATTTGTTTTAATTCCTTTTGGTAAGAAATAAGGAGATGATCTTTCTTTCCTAAACATAAAGATTTTCGAAAGCAATTTATTTGAGAAATATTTTTTCAAAAATAATTCTACTCACTAAAAAACAAAACAATAATCTTCATTCGTTTTAGGTAAGAAGCAATAAATTAAAATTCTTAGATCTTCAAAGAGGATTTCCGAAAAAAGAAAGCAATACGATTTATACAAAAATTTAAAGCATAAATCCTCTTTACCTTTTAGGTAATTGAATCATTTTCCGATTTCTTTTTAAAGGAATTTCAAAACAACTTTTTTGACAGAAAAGGATTTAATTTTGAAGAATCTATTTTCGAAAAAAATTTTTGGATGAGAGAAAGATTAGTTTTTTGTGCTTATAGAGAATTTTTCTCTCTAATCCTACAATGGAATCCAAAGACCTAACCCTAGGGTCTTCGGATGTCTTCACACACTATGGATTTTGTAGGACTTGCCTTGTTTGTTACTTTTCCATAAAGATAAGTATTCTGCATAAAATATTATTAGCACGAATAATATAATTTAAATTTATTTATTTTGTTTTAATCATCAAAATTCCGAGACTAGAATTTGACCCTTGAGCCAACATTATATATAATATATATTTGGAAAATCTAGAAAAGAGAGAAAAAGAATAAGGAAGGAAAGAAAATAAAGAGAAGAAAATAAGGAAAGATTGTAGATGGTCGTAGCCGGAGAATCCATATATTGGCATTATTTGCAGTAAAAGTTTTTCAATTGATTAGTGATGGAGGAGAAGAAAAAGGAATCGGGGTAGCAATGTTTCCTGTGTTAGGTTTAGAAAACAATGTGTTTTGATTGATTTTATGGGCTTGGGTTAAGTTAACCCAAGTTGGTTAGGTGGGATTTACTTTATTACTATTATATTATGACGCCCTAGCTAATTTTGCATTTAGAGTGACTAGTCTTTTTTATGACATGCGATGCACGTTGTTTTTATGACATGCGATGCACGTTGACTATGCTCGTTATATGCTTATTATTTATACTCATTTAATTTTTTATTTATATAATATTAAGTATAAATTCTTATTTAGATTGAGTGGTTAAAATACATTACACTTTATACATACAATAAAATTTTTTTTATTACATGTCAACGTACTGATTCACATGGTATTTATTATTTGTTAGTTGCTTTCATTTTCTTTTTTAAATAAAAACTAAATTAATTTATAAAAATCATCATACAGCTTCTATTATAAGTTTTATAATTAATTTACATATTTTGTTAATAATTTATACTATAATCTCTTGTAGTAAATAAATATACTTTAACAATAGAATAAGAAATCAATCTAATAAATCAAATTAAATATTTATAAGTAATAATAAATTTGTAATAATAAAAATTTTATTTTTATTTTTTTTAAGCCATAAAAATTATTAATAAAATTATATCTTTAACAGAAATAGGATTTGAATTTATATGAGATATCAATATAACTAATAAATTTGAGATTTTTAAAAAATAAGATAATTTTTTTATCTTAATTTTAGCTAACGATATTAGAGTGCAATTTGTAGTGCAATTTGTAATTAAAAAAAAATTAATTATACCATTTTAAAATCAAAATTTGAATCATTAAGATATATTTATTTAAAATAAATTCAAAAAAATGTAAAAGTTTTCAAATGCCTCATATTTACATATATTATTCATATGGCTCAAGAGGAACTAGAGAGATCCTTCACATCAGAAGAAATTTTATGTGTTGTGAAAGGCATGTATCGTGATAAGGCTTCGAGACCGGATGGTTTAAATTTGGGATTCTCTCAACGTTTCTGGCATGTGGTGGGTAGGGATGTCATACAAGCTTGTTTGAATTTTTTGAATAATGGTGGTACTCTTCTAGTCAATAATCAAACCAGTGTTGTTTTAATCTCAAAAAAAATCAAGCATGTTCGTATTGTTGATTTGCGCCCCATCTCTCTTTATAATGTGGTTGACAAAATAGTGAGCAAGGCTATGGCCAATCGAATGAAGACCTATTTGAATGAGGTTATATCAGAGTATCAGAGTGCTTTCATTCGTGGTCATTTTATTTCTGATAATGTTATGGTAGCATATGAGGTCATGCATTTTTTACAACAGAAGCGGCAAGGGAAGGATGGGTATGTGGTTCTTAAAAATGATATGTCCAAAGTGTTGTGGATCCCTCCAACATGTGGGACCCGCACAAATTTGAAGAAAGAAAAAAAAAATAAAGCAACAAACACGTTTTGTTTTGGGCAGTCAATGAAGTCTGCGAAGAAAGAGAAAAACGAGTTATTTGAAAAAGAATAAAAGTTGGCAATCTTCTTTGACAAAGTATAAAGATGTGAATGAGTTATACACGACTCATTCACTGAACTGCTTATAAAAGGAGGCAGACGAATTTCATTTAAATGTACAAAAACAAAAGATTAGAAATACACAATTAAGTGTAAAGAATTTTAGGAAAGGGTTCCTAAAATTGGGAAAGAGAGAAAACAGTGAGGATGGTTCCTAAAATTGGGAAAGAGAGAAAACAGTGAGGATTATAATTTTTGGGGTGTTTATTTCTGGGAAACACTTAGAGTACCACTATTTTTGTAATCTCTTTTGTACCTACTATTTTTAGTGGAAGAATTAGTCGGAGTTTTTGTTTCGTAGACGTAGCCCATAACAGTTGAAGGGTGAACCATGTAAATCTCGGTGTCCTTATTTTTCATCTGGCATTTAAGGTAATTATTTAATTTTTACCGTGGTTATTATTTCTGGTGAATTCGATCGTTAATATCCAATACGTAATTATTGGAGCATTTTTCCGCAGACCCCACTCGAGATCAGTTATAATCCCAACAACTGGTATCAGAGCCTTTGGTTGGTAAATTCTGTCAGTTTCTACAAAGTTACTATTCGCATGAATAGTGAATTTCGTAAATAGCAAAATTTTGTCATATACAGAATTCGACATGGCTAACGACGAGGCAATGATCAAATTGACGGATTCAAATTACTCAATGTGGAAATGTGGAAATCCAAAATGGAGGACTACCTCAATTGCAAAGATCTGTACGATCCAATTGAAGGTGACAGTGCAAAGCTAGAAGAAATGAAAGAAAGGCAGCGGGAGAAATTAAAAAAGCAGACATTAGGTACAATACGCCAATGGTAGATGCTAGCCTGTAAAACCATGTGAGAAATGAAAAAGATCCCTAAGTTCTCTGTAAGAAATTAGAGAATATGTACGAGGCTACGAATGCTCAAGGAAAAGTCTTCATGATTCGTAAAGTCATGAACTTGAAGCTGTCAGAGGGATGATCAATTACACAAACACCTGAACGATTTTGAAGGACCGTAAACTAAGTTAGCAGTTAGCGGTATGTCCTTAGACATGACATGCAAGCATGCTATGTTGGGATCTCTAAACTGAAATAGTTGGGATACCTCTTGTGGTATCATTGAGTAACTCAGCCCCAAATGGTGTGGTAACAATGTCAATGTAAGAATAGACTACTTAATGAAAACTACGAAGAAGGGTTGCCAGTACCAGTTCACAAGCCCTTATCGGAGAGAATAGGGTCCGGAGCAAGAGTAGAGGTCCAAGGCATGAAAAGTCAGGTGATAGATCCAAGTCCAGAGAGATGAGAAAATGTTACCATTGTGGTAAGGCAACTTTATTCAAAAGAAATTGTCATTTACTCAAACAGGAACATGCAAACCGAAGACAGGAGAATGACAGAAATACATCTGCCACAGTCTCAGCAGAAGATGGTGAGGTGACTTTATTCACTCATGATGCAGATTGTTGTCATGTTGGAAATGCAGATACCGAGTGGATAATAGACTCCGATGCTTCATACCACTGTGTTCCAAAAAGGGAATAGTTTTCCACTTATAAAGAAGGAGATTTTGGCACTATTAGAATGGAAAATAATAGTGTCTCGCAAATGGTGGGAATCGGTGATGTCTGCATAAAGACAAGTTTCGGGTGCACATTAACACTTAAAAATATGAGACATATTCCCGATCTTCAGTTGAACCTGTTGTCTGTGAGTGTACTGAACAAGGAATGTACTGAACAAGGAAGGCCTATCACCACATACAGGTGACAGTAATTGGAAACTCACCGAAGGATCTTTGGTGGTGGCGAGAGAAAAATTATGTTGCTCGCTGTATAAGACGCACACAATAATATGTGCGGGTCAACTGAATACAGTTGCATATGATGCTTCACCAAATTTGTGGCACAGGCGGCTGGTGCACGTTAGTGAGAAAGGGTTGAATATGTTGGCTAAGAAGTCCCTCATCCCGTTAGCCAAAGGTAAAATAAACCCTTGTGATCATTGTTTATTTGGGAAGCAACATTGTGTGTTTATTTGGGAAGCAACATTGTGTCTCATTTTTGAAAAGCTCTAGACGGAGAGACAACAAGTTAGAGTTAGTACACTCTGACGTATGTGGTCCCATGCAGGTAGAATCACTTCGAGGAAGTAGGTATTTTCTAACCTTCATTGATAAATTCTCACGAAAAACATGGATATATTTGTTGCGCACAAAAGACCAAGTATTCAAGAACTTTCAACAATTCCACGTGATGGTGGAAAGGGAGACTGGAGTGGCATTGAAGTGTTTGCGCACGGATAATGGTGGCGACTGTATCTCTAACGAGTTTAGAGATTATTGTAGTCAACATGGTATCAGGCATGAAAAGACAGTACCTGGTACGCCTCAACACAACAACGTTGTTGAATGGATGAATCGCACCATTGTTGAGAGAGTCAGATCCATGCTCAAAATGGCAAACTTACCTAAGCCATTTTAGGGAGAAGCTGTCAATACTATTGTTATTGTCTACCTAATCAACCGACTACCTTCAGCACCTTTGTATTTTGATATCCCGGAGAAAGTCTGGACAGGTAGAAATATTTCATACTCTCACCTGAGGGTATTTGGCTGCAAGACATTTATGCATGTTCAAAAGGAGCAAAGATCAAAGCTTGATGACAAGTCAGTTCCTTGCACTTTTGTTGGTTATGGAGACGAAGAGTTTGGTTATAGGTTGCGGGACCCAGTGAAAAAGAAAGTTGTCAGGAGCCGAGACGTAGTATTCCATGAGAATGAGATCGTGGCAGATACAACTTGTGAAGAATCCACAAGATCCACAAGTGATGGTGTTGTTGATTAGTAACCAGCCAGATGAATGCCACAGGAGGAGGAATGCCAGAATCAGAACGAGAAGAAGAAGAAGAAGAGCAATCGTAGGGGATCAAGAGAACAATTATAGATGAATAACAGTGATGCAGAGGGTGTTGAGCAAGGGGAGCTATGAGAAAACCCCATTCCACCAGAAGGAGTTGAACCTCAACTTAAGAAGGTCAACCAGAAGAACGCCAACCATCTACAAGGTACGCCCTTAGTTCTGATTACATTTTGGATTACTGATTGAGGGGGAGCCAACGAGAGCTTCCCAAGATGTGCAATCTTTGCAAAGACAGAGATTTGCTGGACAAAGGCCATGCAAGAGGAGATGATTCTTTTGAAAGAAATGTCACGTATAACTGGTGAACTTCCAAAAGGGAAGAGAACACTCAAAGAACAAATGGGTGTACCAAACTGAAGAAAGATGATGGCAACCCTTGTGAAGATACAAAGCTCAATTGGTTCAATCAAACGCTTTACTCAAAAAAGAAAGGTATTGACTTTGAATGAGAGATTTTTTTACCAGTTGGTGAAAAATGAAGTTCTATCGAGTTGTGCTAGGTCTTGTAGCCAATTTTGGAATCTTGAGTTTAGAGCAAGCTTGATGTAAAGACCTCATTCTTTGGCTTGGGGATCTAAGAGAAAAATCTATATAGAACACCAGAAGGATTCAAGGTCAAGGAAGGAGGACATGGACATGGTTTGTCGCTTGAAGAAGAGCTTGTACGGGTTGAAACAAGCGTCGCGACAATGGTATAAAAAGTTTGATTCTTTCATGGTGAATCAAGGCTGGAAAGGGACAGATGCAAATCCTTGTGTATATGTCTAGAAATTCCCTGATAGTAAATTTATCATCCTTCTCTTATATGTTGATGATATGCTAATCATTGGACTAGATGCACACATGATTAGCAAGAAAGAGTGATTTGTCAAAAGCATTTGACATGAAGGATTTGGGATCGGCAAGGCGAATTCTCGGAATGGAGATTATCCGAGACAGAAAGTCCTGTAGATTATGGTTATCGCAAAAAAAATATGTTGAACAAGTTCTAGAGAAGTTCAACATGAAGAATGCTAAACCAGTTAGCACTCCGCTTGCCGCTCACTTCAAGTTGGGTAAGGAATCCTACCCATCAATAGAGAAAGAAAAAGGAGATATGTCAAATGTTTCATATTCTTCAGCGGTCGGAAGTTTCATGTACGCAATGGTGTGTACAAGACCAGATCGCTCATACAGTTGGCGTTGTGAGCCGATTTCTATCAAATCCCCAGAAGACATATTGGGAAGTAGTGAAGTGGATTTTCAGATAAGGTGGATTTTCAGATAACTGAGAGGGAACTTCAAAGTTATGTTTAATTTTGGAGGTGAAAAGACTGCAACTATTGTTGGCTACACAGATGCCAGATATAGCCGGTGATCTGAATGAAAAGAAAAATCTACAATCATATACCTATTTACATTCTTGAGGGGAGCTTAATTTCATGCAATCAGATTACAAAAATGTGTTCATTTATCAACAACGAAGCATGAGTACGTTGCAGCAACGAAAAGCAGGAAAGGAAAATGCTTTGGTTAAAGCGATTCTTTCAAGAATTGGGGTGTGCAGAGCAGGAAGAATATATAGTTTATGTATGATAGTCAAAGTGCGTTAGACTTGAGCAATACCTATGTATCATGCACGAACGAAGCACATTGATGATGTAAGATATCATTGGCTTAGACTTGCCCTTGAAGAGAAGCAGTCCCAGTTGCAAAAATTTCACACAGACAGAAATGCTGCGGATATACTGACAAAGGTCGTTCCGAAAGAGAAGTTCGAACTGTGTGTCAAAGCGGCAGAAATGGAGAGTCACATCATGTAGTCAGGACGGGGAGAATTGTTGTGGGATCCCTCCAACATGTGGGATCCACACAAGTTTGAAGAAAGAAAAAAAAGTAACAAACACATTTTGTTTTGGGCAGTCAATGAAGGCTGCGAAAGAAAGAGAAAAATGTGTTATTTGAAAAAGAAGAAAAGTTGGCAATCTTCTTTGACAAAGTATAAAAGACGTGAATGAGTTTATACACGGGACTCATTCACTGAAACTGCCTATAAAAGGAGGGCAAAACGAAGTTCATTTAAATGTACAAAATTAAAAGATTTAGAAATACACAATTAAGTGTAAAGAATTTTAGGGAAAGGCGTCGTAAATGGGGAAAGAGAGAAAATAATGCAGGCATTATAATTTTTAGGGGTGTTTTTTTTTTTTTTTGGGAAACAAAAAATTAGAGTACCACTATTTTTGTATCTCTTTTGTCACCTACGTATTTAGTGGAGAATTTAGTACCTACTATTTTTAGTGGAAGAATTATTCAGAGTTTTTATCCCATGGACGTAGCCCATAACAGTTGAAGGGTGAACCACGTAAATCTCAGTGTCCTTATTTTTCATCTGGCATTTATGGTAATTATTTAAGTTTTACTGTGGTTATTATTTCTGGTGAATTCGATCGTTAATATCCAATACGTAATTATTAGAGCATTTTTCTATGGGCCCCACTCGAGATCAGTTATAATCCCAACACAAAGCTTACGATAGAGTGGAGTGGCTTTTCCTAGAGCGATTGTTGCTGAAGTTGGGATTTGGCGATTTTGGGTTGAGAAGGTGATGTGAATGGTTACCACAGTGGTATACTCGATTCATCATGGAGGGCAGCCCTATGGGCCTGTTGTTCCGGCACGGGGTTTACGCCAAGGGGACCCCCTGTCACCTTACCTTTTTATTATCGGTGCACAATCACTATCGATGTTGCTCCAGAGGTTTGAATGTCATGGTCAGTTGCATGGTTGTAGTATTAAACCCGGAGCCCCTACTGCTTTGCATCTGTTCTGCGCGAACGATGTTTATTATTTTTTTAAAGCTCAGGTGGAGGAGGTGTATGTTGTGAAACATTGTTTGAATTTATATCAATAAGCATCGGGACAGGTTGTAAATTTTTCTAAATCGAAAATGCATTTGAGTGCTAATACCAGCCCTTCTTTACAGGTTGCTATTTCGTAACTTCTAGGCATTACTGTGGCTCCTTGTTTTTCTACTTACCTTAGTTTGCCATCAATCATCAGCCGCAATAAGAAGGATGTTTTTGGATATATTGTCGATAAGATTTTGAAACGTTTGCAAGGCTGGAAGCAAAAAATGCTTTTGTGGGCAGGTAAGGAACTATTGCTGAAAACTATTGCCCGAGCTGTTTCAAATTATGTGATGGTTGTTCTTTTACTTCCTCTTGGTATCTGTGATATGATAGAGAAGGCCATGAACCAGTTTTGGTGAAAGAATGGTTGTACGAATTCAGCTAGTTTTCTTTGGGTATCTTGGTCTATCTATGCAGGAGCAAGAAGGGAGGAGTTGGTTTTAGAAGGCTTCGACATTTCAATCTTGCTTTGCTCACTAAACAAGGTTGGCATTTTCTCAATTGTCCAGATGCTCTTGTTACAAAAGTTTTTAAAGCGTGATATTTTTCGAATTGTGGTTTTTTAGAAGTAGCTATAGGAAGGAATTTGAGTTACGTGTGGCACAGTGTTCATGCCAGTATTGATTTGTTGAAGAGCGATTGTTTACGAAGAATTGGGAATGGGAAGGATACTGCAGTTTTTGGGAGTCCATGGTTATTGGATGTTCGCGACCTTATGTGTTGTCGAAAATACTACTGATATAGCGGATGTCTCCGTTGTAGATTTAATGATTTCTAGTCAGCAGCAATGGGATGATGAGCTCTTGTCTATGCTATTTTCACAGGCTGAGGCCAGTTTGATAAAGCAAGTGCAGCTCCTGTTGATGGAGATTCCAGACACTTGGTTTTGGGTTCCCGAGCACAAAGGCATTTATTTTGTTAAAAGTGGGCATCAGTGCTTGACTGCAATACAAAGTGTTCCTCAATGCCTGAGTTTAGAGTTATGGCAGCGGCTTTATCGAGTTTAGATGCCTCCAAAGATTTTAAATTTCTGGTGGCTTCTGACTTTTACCAGTCTTGCAAAATTTACAACGTCGTCATATTGATGTGGTTCACCTTTGTTGTGTGTGAGGTGGAGGATGAATCTGTGGTTCATTGCCTTTGGAATTGTTTGTTTGCGGAGAATAAATGGAGGAAGGCCAATTTTGTTTAGTGGTCGGAGCAAGGGTTGGTGGCAGACTGGATCTAGGTGTTGTTTGATCGTTTTGATGAGGGACAGCTGTCAAGTTTTCATGATCGCCTGGTAGCTGTGGTTCCAGCGGAATAGGGTCCTGTGAAGTAATAAGTGGAGCTGTGATCATGTGCGAAGGAAATCATCCGTCTGATTTTCATTAACTTTGATTCCTTATATACTAATATGTAACCCTATAATCTCGGTAACTAACTACAACTATACAATTGAGCTATTTAAAATAATAAGATAAACGTCAATCTATTTATATACTTTAACACATCCCCTCAGTGTAAGCGGGGGGGTTCACGAACACTAAGACTGGCCCTGAAGTCATCAAACAGTATTCACGGAAGACCTTTGGTAAAAATATCAGCAATTTAGTAACAGGAAGGTATGTGTAAAACACGAACCTGCCACAAGCAACTTTCTCACGTACAAAGTGAATATCCATTTCAATGTGTTTAGTACATTGATGTTGAACATGATTACCTGAAAGATAAATGGCACTAACATTGTCACAGCAAACCAATGTAGCCTTATGAATCGGGAAATATAGCTCCAAACGTAGAATACAGATCCAATAAGACTCAGGGACAACATCTGCAACTCCTCTATACTCGGCTTCAGCACTAGACCTTGATAACATTGGCTATACAGATCCAATAAGACTCAGGGACAACATCTGCAACTCCTCTATACTCGGCTTCAGCACTAGACCTTGATAACATTGGCTATCGTTTGGAGGACCAGGAAATTAAGTTATCTCTGAGAAAAACACAATAACCAGATGTGGATCGCCTAGTGTCAGGACATATGCGAAATGGCTCCTGTGTCCATGTACCAAGTCTCTTCAGGAGGATTAAGAGACACGGTTTTCATTACAGCATCAATATCAGTAAGTGCATAGCTAGAAGGAGACGCCGGTGCAACATATGCTTGTTATGGACGAGATCCTAGAATTCTGGACTATCGTGCAGGTGGACGTGCCCAAGGAGTTATTGGATATGGACATGGTGGTGCAGTCCAAGCTTATTGACCCCATGAGTGCCATGGTGGATATGCAGACCACGAATAAAATGGTGGTTGCTGCTGCCAAAAACGTTGCTGGCCCCCTTGTTGATATCCATTACCTTGGTTATTGCCATCACGATCTCTACAATGACCGCTATTACTTTTTTCTTTATTATTGTTTCAAGGCTGACCTTGTTTCTGTCCATTATTGCTGCAGTTGTACTAATTACTTGAGCCATAATTTGAGCCACGACCGGAGACAGAATTGTCATCCGAACTACCAGTAGTAAGAAGAGCAGTTCCAGCAGCGTTAGAGGCTATGGCTGTTTGCTTAGCTTTGTGGGTTTCAGAAGAGCAGTTCCAGCAGCGTTAGAGGCTATGGCTGTTTGCTTAGCTTTGTGGGTTTCCTCAAGGATAAGCCTTGAACTTGCCTCATAAAACGGAGGCAATGGATCACTCTGTTGAATGAAAGTAGCAGCACCATCGTAATTCTCATTCAATCCCGCAATTAACTGGAGAACTAACCTTTCATTTGAGACCGATGCACCAACATCTGAAAGTTGATCAACAAGCATCTTAAGTTCCTGACAATAAGCAGAAACGTTTGAAAAATCATCAAGATGAACATAAGTGAATTGATTTTCTAGATCAATAGCACGAAAATTTTTTTTATCCTGAAAAATATTTTTCAAACATTCCCATGCTTGGTGTGCAGTTATATCCAGCTCTAGGATGGTGTTAAGAAGATCATTAGAAATCATGACATAAATACATTGAAGAGCTATGGCGTCTAATCGTGACCATAACTTAGGATTGACTTTAGCTGCTTGTTCCTTGCCTTTTTTGGACGGCTTTGGTGGAATGATACAGTCAATCACCTTGTATGCACGAGAATGGATTTTAAAAAGTTCAGCCTAAGAGGAATACTGTCCTTTTTCCATCTCAAGAGTAATGGGGATGAAATTTTTGACATTATTGCCAGCAAGGGTTGGGTGGCAATTAGTTTTGCTGGCCATCTAGCAGAAAAGAAGAGAAGAGAAAGAAGAAAAATAGGGTTGAAGAAAAAAAAAATAGGCAGTGGAAAAAATTAGGGCTCTGATACCATGAAGGAAATCATTCGTCTGATTTTCATTAACTTTGATTCCTTATATACTAATATGTCTATAATCTCAGTAACTAACTACACCTGTACAATTGAGCTATTTAAAATAATAAGATAAACATCAATCTATTTACATACTTTAACAATGTGCTTTGTGGAGCTACTGCAGGTTTGGAGGACTAGCAACAAGCGAGACAATTTGCTGGTTTTATGGTCTTAGGTCAGCAATTGCAGCACTTGGTCAAATGGCACCCTCCTTAACCAGGGAAAATAAAGTTAAATGTCGATGCTGCATGGTCAGCTACGTTACAAACAGTAGAAGTGGGGTGGTTAGCGTGAGATGTGCAGGGGCAGTCTGTGAGTGGTTGCATGCGACAGTGGCCCAATGTTTCTAGTCCTTTTATTACTAAGTTGCTCGGCATAAGTGAAGTGTAGGGTTGGGTACAATATCATTTTGGACATGTGCAGGTTGAGTTGGAAAGTGACTGTTTATTGGCTGTTAATGCTATTAAAGGTAAGGTGGCTGACTTGTCTTATGCGGGGAATTTAATTGTAGATTGTAGGATGCTTATCACAAGCATTACTAATGTTGTTTTATGTTTTGTGAAGAAATCAACGAATCAGGTTGCTCACAGATTGGCAAGAGCATCTGCTTCTATGACTAGTTCTTTAGAGTGAGGTCCTGTCCCTCCAAACATAATTGATGATGTTTTTCCCTTGATATGAATAATATATAATGCAATTGAATTTTCAAAAAAAAAAAAAGCTAAATTATAAATTATAGTAATAATAAATTATTAAAAATTATTAAATTATTATTAATAATTTACATAATAATATAATGAAATAAAATATAACTAGACATAACAAGATTAATAATTTACATAATAATATAATGAAATAAAATATAACTAGACATAACAAGATAATAATAGTAAAAATTTAAAATTTTGAAATGCTTAATTATTGAAACGACCCGGAAAATGTTTTCAAAATTTTTCATTTAAAAATTTAATTGTAAATTTCAACCAATGAAATTCAGGGAAAAAGTATTTATTTCTTACTATATCGGACTCATAAACTAGTTTGAATTTTTCCAAAAACCAAGTGAAAACTCGTAAACCAAGCAAAATCGACCCAAATCACTCAATTGGATCAAATCGATTTGAATCAAATCGGAATGACCCAAAAAACTCTAGAAACCCGTTTTTTTCCCTCCCTCCCCGTTTTCGGCCACCGCTCGACGAGAGAGAGGTGACGGTCAACTCGTCTGGTGCTGTTGGTCACATTTCCGACCACCTCTCACGCGAAAAGGGCCTTCATTGACGCGAATCAGACCCATTTTCATCGATAGTCCATGCTTTTCGATCTTCGGTGATTTCTCGCCATTTCCGACAGTTTCAACATGAAGGATGGGAACTGATCGACTCCCCTCACTTATGCGATCGTTTCCCCTCAGTCAATTCCGACAGCAAAGCTCGAATGGTAAAACCACCATTAATAGCGGCACCAAGTGACCGTCGACGCCTATTCCAGCCAAACTAGCCACTAACTCAACAAACAGACGACAAAATCGAGCTCCCTGTGAAAATTCGAGTCTCAGGATGTATGAATCGCGTAGTTCTGGGCATAATTAATTTTCCGGCTATTGTGAACAGCGGCCGGTGGCGGCGGTCCGGCGACCGGCTGGTGAGTCTCCATTAAGGCCCTAAAGAGACAGAATCATCCCTTCCTCGCGTTGATCCTGGGATCGTCGTCTAATTTTCGACTGGCACATTCTAAGACTCAATTCCTAATTTTTGGTATAAATTCCAAATTTGAAAAATTTTAGTTAAACAAGTTGGCTTCTAATAAATAGTTAATTAAAAAGCAATCATAGGATTTTGGAATGCATTTATATAATTTCCTTAATTAATAGATGTGATTGATCTATATATAAATTGAAATGGTATATTGATGAAGATGGTTTGGCAAAACACTTCAAGAACAATTATTATTCATTTGAATATTTCTAATGTTAGTTAATCACATAGGTTCATTATGATTAATCCTGTGAATCATTAAGTATGATAACTTGTAAACATTCATGAATTCGATTACTTAATTAAAATTACTTGCAACAGTGCTAAAAGAATATTATTTCAAAGAAATATTATTGAACGATAATACAGTTGATCTATAAACCAAATGAAGTCGTGAATTAAATTCACAGTGCAGTGAGCATAGTATATAAGATTAAGAAAGGGAGAACCTAGTATTTGTTGGATAGTCGCTATTGCAGATAAATTATACCATTTTATATATAGACTAATGTAATAATGGACGTGCATATATTTTCAATATTTTTATATGATTAGTGTTGGTTATATCTAGAAAGGGAATTTTTATGTCAAGACGAAGAAGAATACATGAAGCTTTAATTGATACATAGTTAAGTTGTGAACTGAGTTACTTACATGATGCTTTTATTAAATTATAATTTAATTGAACCATCAATTTTTAATAGCTAGTCTGGAATTTAATAAATGTTCAAGGACGATGTTGATATCTTAAGTAAAGAATGGTTGAGAATATCATTGAGACATGTTGAAAGTTACTTTAATTCTTAAATTTATGATTTGATTGATTGCTTGACGGATGGGCTGTGTGAATTTAGTAAATGATTAAATGAATGAATAATGGTTATAGCGGACGGGACTAATTATTGTGAATTGCCCGATGGATGGGCTTTGAGAATTTATTACTGAATTATAGTTTTAGGCATGTAGTTTAACTCAATTTCTAAGGAAGGCTCCACCGAAATTTCGATAGAATCTAGGCTAATCATATATAGTAATTAAATTAATAGGTTTATTTAGATTAATTCTATACCTCGATATTTTAAAAATAAAGTTCTTTATTTATTTTATTATTATTATATTATTATTTAATACTCTCGTATTTATTTGAATTGGCATATAAATGTTTGTTTGAGCTCTTGCATGCTAGTGTTTGATTACTTGATATGCTTGCATTTATTGCAATATTTGATTACTTGTGTTGTGACATTGCTATGCATTGTTTGTGTGCAGTTGGGATGAAGTGGGTCATCATTGGTTTGTGAGGATGGTACTAAAAAGAATGAAAATATGAAATTTGACCATCGACCAGGTATGGGGAGATCGGCGCCCCCGTGTGCACCTGATGATATGATATGGATGATATGGAAAACCACAAGGTGGCCTCCTGTTGGTATAGAAATGAGGCTCTTGGCATGCTAGTGGTTTGATTTTACTTGATATGCTTGCATTTATTGAAATTGATTACTGTGTTTGTGACAGTTGCTTATGCATTGTTTGTGTGCAGTGCGATGAAGTGGTCATCATTGGTTGTGAGGATGGTATAAAAGAATTGAAAATATGAATTTGACCATCGGACAGGTATGGAGTCGAGATCGGCGCCCCGTGTGCCACCTGATGCTCTTGATATGGCATGATATGAAAAACCACAAGGTGGCCTCCTGTTGGTATAGAAAAGAAAGAAAGAATGGGAAAAACAATGAGACGCTAGTCAAGTTGGAGGATTTAGCACTGGTCGGGGCCATGATATTAGGGATCGGCTCCCTAGTTGCCACCGTTCATTAGAGGATATGGGCCTGTGGAGGAGGACGGCTCACTCGGGTTTTCGCGTGACGCCACAACCAATTTTCCACATGATCTTGTAATTATTGTTGGAGGATGGGCCATGTGGGAGGACGGCTCATCGGGTTTCGGTGACGCCACAAACCAATTTCCACATGATGTAATTATGTGAAGTTGTTAATAATTATGAGTGTTGTTGTTATGCCATTTGTGTGACTGTCAAAGTGATCATATAACTAGTCGAACGACTAGATTGATATATTTAACTTCGTGTGAATGCATGTGTTGTGCAATAATTATTATTCCTTGTAAAACTCACATGTCTTGTTTAACTTTTCAGGAAGTAGGTTCCTTTTTATTCCGATTTAAGCTCTGTTTCTTCTCTACAGAGCTAGAAAGAAATTTTTCTTCGTTTCAGTGATTATTTAACTATATAACTATATGTACAAGAACCTATTTAAATCTGTCTGTTAGTGAACTCCGTAGTTGTAAGATTTATATATCTCTAGTTGTGTATTAATATAGGTGTAATGATTTTATGAGCCCATATTATAAATATAATGTATTACAAGTTGGGCCCGATCTATGAAATGTGTAAAATGTTAAATTTGGGGCCGCAACATAATATAATTATGAGGTTTATTGAGATGGTATTATGTGTTGAATGGTAGAAATTCATATTGAGATAATTGAATTTTAGTGATTCAGGCTTACTACGGGCCTTAGGACTTTAAGCTTACTTGGGCCTTAGTGCCGGTCCGGCCCATGGAAACGGATCATGACAATTATCTATATATATTTGTCTATTAAAAAAGTCAAAAAAAAATATCCAATCAAATTATAGAAATATTATATACATTTTTAGGTTAAAATTTTTAATTAGCTGAGACTAAGGTTGTTTTAGGATATCTTAAATTTCACAAAATCAATATCAGCAATCTCATTATTCACCCTCCCCCTCATTCCCACTTTATATATAGTATAGATAATATATCAAGTTAGCAAGTTAGGGGTCCTGAGGGACGGACGTCAATTTAAAGTGTTTTTGCAACAGGTCGCAAAGGTTGGGATATTTTTATAGATTAGGCCTTTTTTTTCCCTATTTTTCATGTTATGTTTGGATTTGAAGAAAAATACAGGGAGGAAAGAAAATATTATTATTATAACTTTCAATTTTACCTTCCTTATTAAATAATATATTAACTTAAAAAATAAGCTAGGAAACAATATATTATTCTTTACATATAACGTACTCTTTTTACTTTTTTTCAATTACTAATTTTTTTGCATCATAATAACTTGATAATTATTTTCTTAGAAATATTCCAAGTGATGAACAAAATTCATCCTTAATTGATTTTCGTTTATTTTCTCATTAATATTATAGTCCCATCTACTAAATATCAATACTTTCTCTTAAACAGTACAACTAATCTTAGCTTAATATGAGGAGAAATTCTTAGATAGACTCAATCTACCACGTCACTGAATCCATCATGTTAGCTATAGACTCATCCAATGAAATAAATCATAATAGCTGCTTGCTTTTTTTTTTACCTTATCTTTATTAATTCTTTCATGTTTTCCATTTGATTAGAGATAGGAAACCTAGTTACTTTGATTTAAGAGTTACTGACGTTGAATGAGTTAAAACAAGCTGCGGATGATACTATTTTATTTCATTGGATGAGTTTATAGCTGACGTGGTAGACTGAGTCTATCTAAGAATTTTTCCAATATAAGTCAATAAAAAAAGTCAATTAATAAATGTGAAGTAATAGGCACTTTTGTAATTTTAAATAAACAGTACAACTTTCATTTTGTGGATTTCTACTTTCTCTCCGATTTGGAGAGATTATGAGATTGTGGGCTCAGAAGTAAAATAACTAAAATTTTCCTTCCTTTCCTATTTTCACTTGTATTTACAAACACAAGAAAGTGCTTTCCTCTAGTTATTTTTTCCACTCATTTTCTTTTCTCATATTTTTCACTCTTCCAAACACAAATATTAGCATTGCGACAAATTTTAGAAGTAGATCAAGTCCATCCATCAACGACTATTTAATTAATAAAATTTTTGTCTTATTATTATATGACTATTCTATGATTCATGATATAAGAATTGACCTTCTTTTTTTAAAAAATAAAAAATTATTCACTTTAGATAGACTCGAACTTTGGTCATTTTAAAATATTTAATTTTATTCGTTGTCTTGTCTCCTGATTTACATATTAAACTTCAATTTTAATTATTAGCTTGCCCCTATATATATATATATATATATATTTTAAATTAATTAAGCTTTGCCCCTATATATATATATTATAATATATATATATTATATCCTTCATTATTTATTATTACAGTATTTAATTATATTTTTACATTAACTTTTTCTATAGTTTTTAAAGTTGATTTAATTTATGATTTCTAAAAAAGGGGGAAAGAACGGTATTTGATCCTCACTTTCATGGATGAAATGATTAAATATATATCCTTCATATTTATTATACAGTATTAATTATATTTTACATTAACTTTTCTATAGTTTTAAGGTTGATTTAATATGATTTAGAAAGAAGGTATTTGATCCTTCACTTTCATGGATAGAATGATAACAACAACCTCTAAATGCTACTAACCGTAAAGATGAGTGAGAAAACCTTTTGAACGGTTATGATGGTTTCTAAGGCTGGCCCCACATGCACTTGACTTTTAGAGTAGAGAGATAAGAAGTCAAGAGTTTATGGTTGAGTAGGCGCTACGTTATTACCCACGCTGATTTCCTGATTAGAATTATATACTCGCTCTCTCCCTCCACGCGTGTGCTCAAAATTAAAATAAAATTTATTTGCGTTGAACAGCAACTTTTTTAAATAATTTTTTTAACTATTTAAAATGCTAAAACTATTTTTTTATAATTTTCAATCATATAATATTTTAACTAGTTTTTAAAAATTAAAGTAGCATTTTAAAAAAAGATTAACCTTTATAATGTTTAGTTTTCAACGATTTATAAAAAGTTATTCAAACAACTATTAGCTACTCAAATAACTAAATGCTATTAAAACTACCAAAATATCTAATTTTGCCGAATAGACCATTTTTCAATGTCTCAAAATAATAATTCTTTTCAATTTTTAGAAATGATTTTCTTTATTTTATTCACAATTCCCTTGTATAGATCTTCATTATAAATATTTAAACCATTATAGAATTCTAATATCTTTAATTTTAAAATTTTGGAAAAAAAAATTTAAACCATTCAGCATTTTATAAAACTTCACTTTATTTTTTGTTTGCTAAAAAGTTCTGATTATTATTTTGCTATTTATAAAGAGTAAATAGTTTTTATACTATTTATTAGTGAAATTTTCTCTTGTTTAAAATATTTTTAAAAATCCCTTCACTACCTCAATTATTTAAATTTATTTATTCCTTTCTTATTCATATTCTCGTCTAATTAATTATTTTGGTACAGCTAATCTTGAATTTAATTAAAAAGTTTTATGATTAGATGGATTTACTTGGCTTATTGAATTTTTAAATTAGGTTGATACTTATGAAATATTGATTCTAATAAGTGATGGGCATGAATAATGTAAAAATAATAGGAAAAGACCCATCAAATATATTTTAAAATTTAATTTCAACTCAAGGTTAATCGGCTAATATAGTTTTTTTTTCTTTTTTTGAAATAGACATTTTTATAGTTGTTGTTCACTTATATTTTAATATATAAAATTTTAAAATAAAATAGGAGTTTGAATGCATAAATTTTTTTATGTGTTATAGGTTTTTTTAAAAAAAATTAGTATTTGATTTCCGAGAATATTAAATAATTAACTAAAAATTAATTTAATACATTAATATTCAAAAACTTTAATTTTAATTTATTATATAAATATTAAAAAAATTTTTGAAGGAATATATATGTCTCCGAGAGTGGAATTTGGAGGTTTCTGGTTCCTGCCAATATGCATGTATGGTTCTTTAACAACAATAATTTTGAGAAGTGGCTTTTGGATAACATCTCTTGCTTTGATGTCCTGGTTGACGGGGTCCCTTGGTGCATTGTCTTTGGGTTACATGTTGGTATCTGTGGAAATGGGGAAATGAAAATGTGTTTGGTAGTGGTGTTGGAGAAGGTCAGAACTATATTTCTGCCATTTTGAGTTTTGCAAGACAGATTAATAAGGCTAACTTGGAGGGAAATTAGGTTGATCACAATAGTCTGAGGCGAGTGCAGTGGCTAGGGTGGAAGTTTCCGAACCATGGTTGGGTTAAAGTGAATTATGATGGCTCGTTGGATGGTGGAACGGGTATGGCTTCAGCATGTGGTCTTATTAAGGACAATAATGGTATTTGGTTAGGGGGTTTTGCTGCTAACATTGGCTTAAGTTCTATGGTCATAGCCGAGTTATGGGGCCTCTTCCATGGTATGGAGCTTGCATGGAATAAGGGGTACAGGTTAGTGTGTTTCGAAGTTGATAGCCAAGTTGTGTTTAATCTGAATACAGGTGCAACATATAGAGAAATGTATGAGGCAAGAAGAGAAGTTGCATTTATCATTACCTGTACAGCCGAATATATATTATAGAAGTGTGAAGAATTTGTATCTAACCTAACTACATTTAGGTACATCAATTCCTATCTTATAGGAGTCCAAACTAATACATAAACTTATCTATTTACAGTTGGCTTATCACGCCCCCTCAAGATTGGAGTGCCATGATGAACACTGATCTTGACTCTATTGAGATTGAACGTAGCCTTTGACAATGGCTTAGTCAACATGTCTGCAAGTTGATCTTTGGCTGATACATGTGCAATTCTAAGAAATCCCTTGTGAACTAGATCTCATACAAAATGCACATCAATCTCGATGTGTTTCATCCTCGAGTGAAATACTGGATTTTGGCAGGTATATATAGTGGATATATTGTCACAATAGATTGAAGGAGTCAGAATTTTCGATTGAACTCCAAGTTCTTTCAAGAGATTTTGAATCCACATTACCTCGGATGTTGTAGATGCCACAACCATGTATTTTGCTTCCATAGATGACCGTGCAACTGATTTTTGTTTTCTAGATGACCAAGAAATAGGCACGGAACCTAGATACACAATATAACCAGACGTAGATGATCGATCGGATGGATCTCCCGCCCAATCCGCATCAGAAAAAGCATGAAACGCCAGAGAAGATTGAGGCAAGATTAGAAGTCCATAATCAACAATAGATCTGAGATTCCGTAGCAATCATTTAAGTGCATGCCAATGGTATTGATTTGGATATTGCATAAATTGAGAAAGTTTGCCAACAGCATAACTGATGTCTGGCCGTGTCCACGTAAGATACTATAGTGCTCCTACAGTTTGCCTATATCTAGTAGCTTTATGAGACATAACCGAACTTGATGACTTGACAAAAACATCCTTTATAGCCACTGGTGTAGTAATCGGCTTTGCACCCTCCATTCCAAGTTGTTCCAATAATTTGCGAATGTAATGGTGTTATGACAAAAATAAACCCTTGGTTGTTGTTTGAATGTCAATTCCTAAAAACAAATGTAGCGGTTGAGGATCTTTGAGAGAAAATTGACAAGATAACATGTTGACAAACTTGTCAATAAAACTTCTATTATTTCCTGTAAGTAAGAGATCATCAATATATACAAGGAAATAACAAACCACAGAACTCTTGGTGTAGATAAATAATGAGTGATCACCACTTGATTGAACAAAATCATGCTCTAATGCACAACCTCGAAGAGCTTGATACCAAGCCCGTGGTGCCTGATGAAGTCCATATAAAGCTTTGACCAATTTGCAGACATGATTTGGGTTGCTTTGATTAATAAAACTAGGAGGCTGTCTCATGAATACATACTTCTGTAAGGGACCCTGCAAGAACGCATTATTCATATCTAACTACAAAATAGGCCAATTATTTGTGATAGCAAGAGTCAAAACAATTTGAATTGTGATCGGTTTAAGGATAGGACTGAATGTATTGCCAAAATCAATTCCCGGTCTTTGACTATATCCCTTTGCAACTAACCGCGCCTTATATTTATTAATAGAACCATCTGCCTTTTTCTTAGTTCTAAAGATCCATTTAAATCCAATTAAGTTATGCTCTGTGGATGGAGGAACCAAAACCCAAATACCATTTTTGAACAATGCATCGTATTCTAAAGACATGGCCTACCGCCATTCAGGAACTTTCATGGCCTGTGAAACACACGTTGGCTCAATAGAAAAAAGAGGATATTTTGTTACATTATTAATATGCTTAGTTTTGAAAATATTATTTTGAGACCTTGTTTTCATTGAATGGGTACGAACCGGAATGGGCAGAACAGTAGGTACAGCTAAATCCTTAGATGATGACAGAGGTAACTTAAAGTTTGACATAATAAAACTAAAAATCTTGGAAGATGAATGCCCAAGATGTTGATGCTAGAAGACAGAAGACGCACGAACACTGAAACGAGCAGTTGGATGATAGGATGGCAACCGGTAAAGAAAGTTCCTAAGCATTCCCTTTGTGATTATCTCCCGCGTTTAAAGGTCCTTAATCATAAAATAATCAGGAAGGAATTCAATAGATACTCGATTATTAATACACCTTTGAGGAACAGAGATAAAATTTTCTTTAGAATTAGGAACATATAAAACATCATCCAAGGTGCATTGCTTTTTAAGAAAAGAAAGACATTTTAAGCCAACATGTGTTATACGCAAACCTGAACTGTCTGCTAAGTGAAGCTCATCAAGACCATCATAAGGGGCATGAAAGGATAGATTCTGAAGATCATTTTTTATATGATGTGTTGCTCCCGAATCCATCACCCAATTAGTGTCAGAAGACCCAGAGTGACTGATATGATTAGCCCGTGGCCGTGGAAAATTGTTTGCCTTGAAGTAATCTTTAGCATGATAGCACTGCTTTGCACTATGACCCGGTCTATCATAAATCTGGCAATTAATTTTATTCAGTCCCTACCTTAAAGAGAAATCAAAACATTGCTTGATTGGGCACTGTCCTCTAACAGAGAAACCTTCATTGGAACCTGGTCCGCGATGCTGTTGACGAGAACCAGGCACACGTCGAACCTGATTAGCAGAGATGGGTGCTGGATCATAGGATGGATCAATCTTCCGCAAATAGAGCTCATGAGCCAAGAGCTTGTCTTGCAATTCTTCAAACGTGATCATGGTATCACGAACACGAACAGTAGCAGCAATATCACGAAACTCTAGTCCAATACCATTTAAAACATGAAAAATTAAATCAACGTCTGAAATGGGATTACCACAAAGAGAGAGATCATCTGCAATGGTTTTAACAAGCTGAAGATAATCAAAAACACTTTTGTTTTCTCTCTTCGCATCAGATAGCATTTCACGAAGAGAAAGAACTTTGGTAGCAGATTTATTTACGAAGGAAACTTGATTTCTATCCCACGCATTTGCAAAATAGTTTGCTGAAGCAACAACATGCAAAGAGGAAAAACTCGTTGAGGCCATGATGGCAGCGAGAACTAGTTGGTCTTGGCAATAACAAAATTCAAAATCTAGATTAGCAATCTCCTTGCCATCCTTTTGAATCATAGCAGGTTGAGGAAGCAAGGTTCAGCTAACATAACCAATCAGATTATGACCACAAAGAACCGTAGCAATTTGGGCTCTCCATGTGGGATAGTTGTGAGCTGTTAGCTTTAATGGCAATTGAGAGCCATTGATAGATATTAAAACTCTACCAGGAGAATGAGTGATATTGGTCGAAGATGAAGAAGCCATTGATGATTAATGAATCGAAAAACAGAGGAAATGTATAAGCTAAAAACGAAAGGCTTTTTAAGGCTCTGATACCATATAGAGAAATGTATGAGGCAAGAAGAGAAGTTGCATTTATCATTAGTTGTACAGTCGAATATATATTATATAAGTGCGAAGAATTTGTATCTAACCTAACTACATTTAGGTACATCAATTCCTATGTTATAGGAGTCTAAACTAATAGATAAACTTATCTATTTACAATGAATCGGAAAACAGAGGAACATGTACTACGCTAAAAACCGAAAGGCTTCTTTTTAAGGCTCTGATTACCAATATAGAGAAATGTATGAGGGCAAGAAGAGGGGCAAGAAGAGAAGTTGCATTTATCATTAGTTGTACAGTCGAATATATATTATATAAGTGCGAAGAATTTGTATCTAACCTAACTACATTTAGGTACATCAATTCCTATGTTATAGGAGTCTAAACTAATAGATAAACTTATCTATTTACAGTTGGCTCATCACAACATCTATTCCGAATGTTTCCTCTAGTCTAGTGAACGATGTTAAGCAGATGTTAAGGAGGGAGTGGTGTGTTGAGGTTCATCATGTTTACAAGGAAAGTAATCACAGTGCGGATTGGTTAACTCACTATGGAAGTCGGCTCCCTTTGGGTGTTCATTATTTTGAAGCCCCTCCTAATAGCATATCTTCTATTCTTCTTTATGATATTTGTGGTGTGAGCTACCCTAGGCTCACTATGGCTTAGTGTTCTATTTCCTTATGTTTGTTCCTTTCTTATATATTGTTCCTTTCTTATATATATATATATATATATATATATATATATATACTAATATAATTATTTAATAAAAAATAAAATTTTAAAAAAAAATTTTAACAATTTTTTTAAAATTATTTTTTTGGGTTTATCAAATATTAATATCAAAACAGAATCGAGAGTCCCACTCAATATTCTGAGATATATTGTATCAATATTAATTCAAACAGAATCGAGAGTCCCACTCAATATTCTGAGAACCGGACAGGTCATCAAATTGATAGAGGGAGGAGTTCACTGAATCGAAAGGTTTGACCGGATTCAATATGGTTCAACCGGATTTTTATATATAATATTATTAAATATATTTTTCAAAATAATTGATAATATAGGATTTACACATATTAAATAACTATTATAAAAAAAAGAAAAATAACTAAATTTAACACTAAGAAAAAATAACAATTAATAATTCACAACTCTTGTAAGTTAAATTGTAGCTGGATATATATAAGTGTGTGTGAGATTCAATTTTCTATTATTAAAATAATAAATATTTAACAATACTAATATTTTTTAAAAAATATTAGTAGTAGAGCCAATTAATGTGCATGTCTGAAGAAAAAGTTTGGCCCCAGCTCTAGCTTGTATTACTCTTACCTTCTTCTCTCTCTTACGGTCTTTCTTTCTGCATCTCTCTATTGCTAGCCTTGGTCTCTCTTTTCACCTTTAATCTCATAACAATTTGATTAATCTCTTTTCCATCAATTCGTTGTGTACCAGTTATTTTTAATCTCATAGCAATTTGCTTTTCTTTTTCTTTTTCTTTTTTTTTATATTTATGTTGAGTTTGAAATCGAACCGTAATAATTGACCGGTTCGATTCGCCGATTTTGCTCCGATTTTCACCAATTTCCTGAGGTTCTTATCGATTTTTTATGTATCCATTTTTATTATTCAACCCGGACCGGACAACAGTCCGATTTCTGATCAAACCGATCAGACTGGACGGTCCAGTCCGATTTTCAAAACTGTGGTCTTACTTTGTCTCTTCAAAGCATAAACAATATCCATAGTGTGACAATATTTTAACAAGAATTAGGCTGTTAATACCCTTATATAAAAATGAAATTGCAGAAGAGAAACGGAATTTAAAAACAGAAAGAAACCATAGAAGAACAGAAATGACAAGAAATCGTAGAGCAAAAACGGCAAAGGCGATGAACAAATCCGACAGATAGAGGAGAAAGAAAATGAATAAAAGAAGAAACGAAAGAAGAATGATAAACAAAAAGATAAATTGAAACAATAATAATAATAATAATAAGAAGAAGAAGAAGAAGAAGAAGAAGAAGAAGAAGAAGAAGAAGAAATGAAAAAAAGGAAGTGATCATCTGCCATTGAAACGAGAAAAAAGAGAAGAAGAAGAAACGTCAAGAACAAACAGTTGTGTAAAAAACATTCAAACAGAAAATAAAAGCTTATTAGGTAAAGGACAAATAAGTAAATCACTAATAAAACTGATATTATTTTAATTGTTTTGGTCAAAGTGACATATTTTAAATTAAAGTTTCAAAATCTAAAATCTACTACAATATCCCTATACTTAGTTTAGAATGCACATGAAAAAAATTTATTTGTAAACTACATAAAAACTCAATTCCTAAGAAATATGGGATATAAATTCATTTGAAATAAATGTATAGAAGTTTAGAAAAATCTTGGTTAAGAGTTGCAATACTATACTTTGGGTTTGGGAACTCGCGAATTTGGATGCGGACAAGATTACACAATATTTGTAGCCCACGCAGTCAAAATTTCTGATTTTTGATTTAATAAAAATTTAAAATTTTCAAAAATAAAATTACAGGATGTTTCATTTTCCAAGTTATGTCTAACTTTTGTTAGTATATATACTATAAAGAATTTTGAAGGATAGTATTATTAGGTTCAAAATCTATTATAATATTAACTAACAAAATTTAATATATAATTAACTTAAAAGAATTAATTAAAAGTATAATCATATGTTTAATGAAAATGCCAATATATTATATATTTAATTTTACTTTATATTAATTCTAAAATATTTCAAATTAATATATATATTAAATAATTTATTAATATAATTATTATAATAATATGGATTTAATTATTTTTGCAGATTTTATTTAAAATATTTACAAACATTAGTATATTTTTAGTTTTAACATTACATTACAAATAAAAAATTTTGAAAATGTGTAATACAATTCAGTGCTTTGAGAACCAGACCAGTCATTGAACCGGTAAAGGCAAGGGTTTACTGAATCAGCGGGTTTGACCGAATTCAATACACAACCGGATTTTTATACAATAATATTTTTAAATATATTTTTTAAGATAGAATCATATCTATAAGATAGCTGATATACTGGATTTAATTATGTTTTGCGAGAATCTTTATTTAAAAATATTTAACAAACATTAGGTATAATTAGTTTTTAAGTTTTTAACATTACATAACAAGAAAGATAAAATTTGAAAAAGAATGGTGTAAACTAATATCAGAACTGCTTTGAGAAACCCAAGGAACAGTCATTGAACCGGAATAAACAGGGCAAGGGCTTTACTGAAATGCCAGCAGCGGGGTTTTGAACGCGAATTCAAATACAACCAGCTCAGGATTTTTTATAACAATAATATTTTTAAATATATTTTTAAGAATAATAATTAAAATATACGAGAATAATGAAAAATACTAAATTAATTTTTTTTTAAACAACTAAAAAGAAACGTATATGTCAGCGCATATCGAGAAGTATTTGTTGTCCTATTAAGTTTATGTAAACCATTTGTTAAATTAGCCATTCTAACTTATATATCAATTTCAAGTTTTCCCATTTATTTTATTTTTACTGCGACAACAATGTTCAAATTTCTTTAATAATTGAGAGTTCTTAATTAAAAAACTATGAATAAAAAAGAAGGAAACCACGAGCAATAGTGGGAGGCAATGAAAAATCTGAAAATTGATTTTGTTATTTTTTTTCTTTCTTATCAAAGAACCTGAATTAATGGACTTAGTTAATTGTAGGTTAGTAGATTAATTGTATCGTGAATTAGTATTAATAATTATATATTATGAGTATTCCATTGGAAATCCGTGTAAATAACCACCCAAAGGTAAAGATAGCAGTCTTGACACAATGAATCGTTACATGGGGACCCACGTGAGTTAGTACTGGCCATAAAAACCGTGTAGACCACAGTGGGAACACTTATTTAGATTATTATTGCTAGATGACATGTTGAATTGAAACCGTAAGTTAAATACCGGTTTGGTTTCAATATGATTGTTTAACCTAATTTTCCACTGTTTTAAAAAATGGTTCGTACGTCCTTCTGTTGTTTTTTTAATTGTTTATGCCTATTGAACCGCATACGCAATCTTGAACCGGAACTATATGGTTTGGGATTATTTTGATTAAAATTGGTCAGACCGTCAGAATCTGGTTCGCTTCTTCGAACTCAATGGTCTATACCATGAGAGTTATTCATCTATAGAAGGAATAACAAATCAACTGGTTTTGCATGGTAAATTCGAAAGAGTGTGCACAAATGTAAAAATGACAAAATAACTCCATTAATAGCTTTCCCTTGGAAAGAACACAATGTTGATCCGGCTCAAAGGGTCGAATGTTTTATATCCAGGAAATTTTGGATGATTAATTAACAAAACGAATAAATTTAAAATTAATTGTTAAGTTGGTGTGCCTAATTTAATCTATATATGCCAGAAATTTCTTAGGAAAAGAAAATCATGACAGAGGCAAATCCTTAACTTATTGAGTGTGCAGGAAGCAGTATTCGAAGACGCTTAGTAAGCTAGGATATTATAAGGAATCAGCTTTGTAGGACTACGGAAGAGAAATTCCCAAATATGAGCAGCAAAAAATCACTTTGTGTAGTCTCTCCCAAAAATTCTTTTTTTGCGGATAAATAGTTTTTGCCTGTCAAAATACTAATCTCATTTTCGAAAACTATTCCCTTCAATATGCGAAAAAAGATTTACTTTTCCCTAAATACAAAGAGAGATTCCTCACTCTGAGCATGTTGCTTTAAAAATTTATTTTCCTAAAACTAAAGAGATTTCTTCTCTAATGTTTTTGGTAATAAAATCATTCACCTTTTTCGAAAATATATTTTGAAAGATCTAAGTGATTAAAAACATTTTTCTTACCTTAAAAACGAAGGAGAATCTCTTTCGGTTTTGGTAAGTATTTCTTTCCGCAAATAATGTTTTCCAAAATAAATGCTGTCGAAAAATCTCCTATTTAAATGAAATCAAAACCGTGTTTTATTCTCTTACCAAAAAGGGATGAAGTGATCTTTTGGTAACCAAGATTTTTGCATCGTTTAAAAAGGAAAGAAGATACTTTGATTTCAAAATAGAATTTCTTTCCAAAAGGCGACAGCTTCTTTGTTTCCTATATAAAGGAACATTCACGCCTTATTCATTTAGTGAAGTAAGAGTAATTGTTTTAAGAGCACTCTCTCTCATTGAACGAATCCTTTTCTCTCAAAACTTACTCTACCCCCATTTTCTTTTCATCTCTTGAGAACTCCGTATATCATTTTGCTTTTCAACTATACGCTCTAATCACACACCCATTCTTTTTCTTTTTCTCTCTATTCCTTAATGTTTTTCAAATATTAAGTGAAAAGATTTATTATTTACTTTGTTTGAAAAACAAATTCTGTGTTTCTAATCGATCTTCTAAATCTGATAACAATTGTTATTTTCCCCTGTGCTTATATGGGCCGTTTTCTTTCTGTTTATTTAGAATCTGTATTCTATAGTAGACAGGCTCTTTAAATTGTTTTTAAAAAACTTTTGTGGTGTAATAGCTTAGGTTTAGAAGCTATTGAGATAGAGGTTATCAAAGCGACCTGCTCCATGTGTGGGATAGTAATGTCTTTAAATCGAGTTTTCTGTACTCTACGCGAACAAGAAAGAGGTTTGAGAGAGTGTATAGACTAGAACTTTAGGAAAATCTAGGTGGACAAAAGGGGTAGATTCTAGGGTTTTTGATCTAATTGCCATTGTAACTAGTTTGAGTGATATGTGCCTCTTACCACCCAGTTTATAAAGAGAGATGAACTTAGTGGGAGTGAATCTCAAGAGTGAGTCTTGGGAGTGGCGATGATACTGGCGAGTATTTAGGTGCTGAGAAAGCCATATATAGACTCTCGGCGTTAAATTCCGCTCTTTTATTTTGAACAGTTTGTTTTGATATACGTGCATAGCTAGAGGTCCTCGTTTTACAACTCTTGTTTAAGTTTCTAGAAACCGTCTCTGAAATTTGTTAATAATAAATCTCAGATGTTGCTAAACGGCATATAAGTTTTCAATCTAATTCTAGAACCGTTGAACTTTGTATCTAAATATAGTGCAATATACAATGTTCTAAACTGTTGGTCTCTAAGTTTCACGAGTATAATTCACTGTTTTGGGGTTTCTAATTTTGTAGTTATTTCTAAACTTTATAGAAGGATGTTTAATCCGTAATAACTCTCCATCATAAAAGTTACATTAACAATTTGATATTAAGGACTCCTGTGAGAAGTATCTAATAACTAATCTTTCACAGATAATATAGTGATTATTATGGTTTGCTAAACTTTATGAGGAAGTTTCTACAGATTCAAAAACTTTCCTTCAATAGGAGAAGCTTTCTGATATTTGTAGCTAAGTCATGTGTGAAGCTGGTTCTAAGTCGAGAATGAACTGAACTTTGGCACAGAACTTTCTTATATCTGAAATTAGACATTGTGAGGAGATTCCTAAATTACATCATTCGACTCTCACAAAAGTTCTGTGTGATTTTTCCGCTGCACTTAGAATTCTAATTCTTGTTTTAGAATTTACCTAAATTTATTTCAGTATTTTTAGAATAATCTCCAATTACACCCCCCTCTTGGGTTGTGCCCATACACATTCGGCCGACCCCCACAATGTTATAAATACTAATTCTTGTTTAGAATTTCTAAAATTTATTTCAGTTTTTAGAAAACCCAATTCACCCCCCTCTTGGGTTGTGCCATACACATTCGGGACCCACAAATGTTATAATAAAAAGGGAAAATAATATTAATTAACTGTCCTTGAAGTTTACATATGTCTGATTACTTGGTCCTTCCGTTTAAAAAGTGACATTTTTTCTTTTAATTTTATATGAAAATACTAAAATACCCATGATTACCGATCGCATTATCATCTTCTTCCTTTCTTTTCTTTTCTTTTTTTCTAGTTATAATCTTCTTCCTTTCCTTTTATCTGCCATTAAAATAGATTCAATATCTTTTAATAACAAATAGAAAAAAATAAAAAAGTTAAAAGTATTAAGAACGCAGATAGTATATATGCCACCACCAAAAGAAAGATAGCCCATCACCAACTCCACCTAAAGAAGGACCATGATGTTAAGATCCAAATTTGAATCCGAGAGCCATATTTTTGATAACTCGATAAGCAAACAAATCTCTCTAGGTTTGGTATATAGAGAGATTCCACTTTGATGGATACTGTAACAAAGGTGAATTGGACGAGGGAATGAAGAAAATGGATGAGATGATGTTGCAAGGCTAATCTATTGACTTAGAATGCAATAATTTATGGTTTTTATTGTTTTTTTTATTTTTGTACTAAAAGAAATTCTATTTCAATGATAGACAAGAAAGAAAGAAGATGATGATGTGGAGGGTAACTATGGGTATTCTAGCCTTTTTATGTAAAATTAACAGAAAAAATGTCACTTTTTATACAGAAGGACCAAGTAGTAAGACAGAGGTAAACATCGGGGATTATTAATTAATATTGTCAAATAGCAGGGATGAGTTGGTTAATTTAGTCAAATATTAGGGGCTAAATGATTTTTTTTCCTTGTAAAATCCTAAACATCGACCAATTAAAAAAATAAAAGGAGTTTTGGATTTTTGGTATGCTCTTGTAGCATGAGTCTATCTTTTTTGTTACCTAAACCCTAGTCTACCATAGCCACTAAACCCTAGTTCAAAAACCTTTACACCATTCTTCCTCGTTCCCCTTGTTTCCTTCTAATAATCCCTTCCTCCTATACTCCCAACGCTTCTTTTACCTTAACCTTGTTATTACTTCTTTTTTCGTGTTCCACATATCTACAAACCCTAATTTCATTTTGACATTTTCACATCTTAACAAGCCCTAAACCTGTAGATTTTTCCTTGGTTATTATCTTCATCAAGAGATGGACTCTACCCTTGAGTGATTATCCCTGGATGACGACGAGGATGTTGGTATGCCAGTTACAAATGCCCTTATTGATACCAGTTCGACGTATGAGTATTGCCTTGTTGGTATGTTTCTTACACTCAACCCCATCAATTTTAGCTCCATGAAAACCACTTTCACTGACCTTTGGCACCCCCTAGGGGGATACATATTTATGATCAGGGGCTAAGTGATACTTTTTCATTTTTTTAACGAAGTCAATTTAGAATGGGTGATGTCGGGTTCACCGTGGACGTTCAATAAACACTTACTTATCTAGAGTAGGATTAAGGAGGGAGAAGACCCTCTACTTATTCCATTACTTCATGTGGATTTTTGGTTCAAGTCCATGATCTCCCTAAGGGTTTTATGATGAAGTCAGTGATGAGGAGTTTAGGGAATTTTGTTGGGGAGTTTATAGAATATGACTCAAAGGTGCTTATGGCCATGAATCCTACTTTCATGTGAACCAGGGTGCATTTAGATATTTGGAGGGCTTTAAAAGAAAGCAAGAAGCATATAGTACCAAGTGGACAATATTTTTTTGTGTTGTTTAGGTATAAACATCTCACCACTTTTTATTTCTTGTGCGACAAGCTAGGTCACACGGATAGTTTTTGTGAAGTTCGTTTGGAAAAGAGGAAGGAGGATATTCGTCTGGATTGGGATGATAGTATCAGAGTTCTATTTAGACGCGGGAATCAAAAGTCAAGTCCATGAGGAAAAGGTTGTAGTTCTTAAGGCATTGGGTTTGAGAATAGCTTTGCGGTAGATTAAATGGGTAGGAGAGAAGGTTTAGCAGTGGTATGGAGAGACTCCATGAATGTTAACATTTTGGGTATTCTAATAACTTTATCGACTGTACTGTGTTGTTAGGATAGCAAGCCATTCAAGCACGTGCTTTTATGGGTTTTCGGAAAGAAGTAACGGAGACAGTCCTTGAATCTTCTTAAGGCTTTGGCAAATAGGAATTCTAAGCCTTGGATCTGTATGGGCAATTACAATGATATGTTACAGGCTGAGGAGAAAGTTAGTGGCAACCCTCAACCACACTTTTTGTTGGAAGGATTTAGGACAGCCATTGATGACTGTGATTTGATGGAAATCCCTTCGTTCGGTTCAAGTTTTACTTTGTTTCAGAGGCGTCAAGACCAAATTGTGATCCAAGAGAAGCTTGATGGTGCTTTATGAATAGGGACTGGTTAAATCTTTTCCCTTCATCATGTTATCAAATTCTGGCAGTTTCGATATCGGATCACAAGTCGATCCTTTTTCTGTCATCAAATGAATCGAGCTTGCAGGGTAGGCAATAGTTCTGTTTTGATAATTCTTGGTTATTAGAGGAAGGTACTGAAGAGATGGTGCGACTGGGATGGAGGACTGGTTAGACAGGCTCGATGTTAGAGAAGAATGCAAACTGTGCTAAGGTGTTAGGTGAATGGGGTCGTGCTCATAACAGAGACCAATGACATTATAAACAAGTTATTAGACATCTGCTAGGGGACACAGATTGTGTGTTATCGGATCATGAGATCTTTAATCTGCATGCAGAATGGAATTTAATACTTGAACAGGAGGATATTCAAAAGAGGCAGCAAGCTAAGACATATTGGTTGCAGTATGGTGATCAAAACTCTAATTTTTTTCATAGGTATATTAATGGTAGGGGGCATTTGTAACATCCCTTCCCGATCCACCCATTAACCCGAATGAATTGAGCCGAGACGCTACAATCTGGTTAAACCTATGTCCTGTCATGCTGATATCATCCTGTATGCTAAATATGAATACAAAAAACTCACAATTAAACTCCAAACTTCCAATAGCTCCAAGTAATCATCATAACACAATAACACTTTATATATTTTCATAACTGTATAAATCCTCAATAGCATTTAATATCCATCAAATAATTGCATTCATTATATATATGGTATTAGTTTAATGGTAGGCGGGCATTATGTAAACATCCCTTCGCCGATCACAACCACCATTAACCCGAATGAAAATTGAGCACCGAGACGCTACAATGCTGGTCTAACAGCGCTAATGTGCCTGTCATGCTGATATCATCACTGTATGCTAAATATGAAAATACAAAAAACTCACAAGTTAACTCCAAAACTTTCCAATAGCTCCATAGTAATCATCATAACACAATAAACACTTTAATATATTTCAATAACTGTATAAATATCCCTCAATAGGCATTTTATATCCATCAAAATAATATGCAGTTCATTAATATAATTATTCAAGTCCTTCATGAATCTAATCATTACCAAAACTATTGTAAAATATTTTCAATATCAAATCATTTTTATAATATTATATCCCTTAATCTCAGAATACTTATGCAAAATAATTACATGCTTTACCTTATATTCCCAACCACATAAGCCTCTAAAAAATGTAATAAAGTTATACATAGCCTATAATTCTTTATATTACAACTTCTCAATCTACTACTACCAAAATTAGTTCCAACTTATGCTTTGATAGTACTCTTCACAGTTCTTCAAGTAGCAAACCTCAACGAATCTCCAACCCTACGCGTGATAAAAATCGACGCGCTGAGTATACTTCCAATGGTTTCATAATTCACATACTTAACAAAGTGCCGATGGCAAACTTACTTAAAAAATAGGACATTCATAAAACGCATTGATTAATCTATAGAATCAGTAAAATTTTCAACATAAAGTATTTTTATAGCGAAAGAATAAACTTCGAAAAGCGATAACATGAACTTTACATGCTTAAAATCACAGACCTTTCGATCTCTGATCATTAATGTGTTCATATTAGAAACTGTTCACAAGTTTTAATTATGCATGTAGCCCTACATTAATATTTTCATTGGTCTTACTTGCTGGTTTTGGCTGTATTGCTGCCCTTTAAGTCACATCACATAGTTTTATACAGATAATAAAAATCTCAATAACTGTATGGCTTCCATAAGAACTAAATAAAATAAACCTAGTAAGCACACATAACATTAATCTATTCATGATCTTAGACCTGATGTTCCTTATGCTGTCGTGAATTCTGGCAACTTTTTAATTAATCTCAGTGAACTATCACGAACGAAATTGAAGAACACATATAAGCAGCATACACTATGTAGAAATAAACATGTAATCACATACTGGAATGTAAGCACACATAATCCAATGAAAATACTTTCATATACATAACTATGGCGTACTTTGTACACACACACGACCTATAAGCTCGTTGATTAGTGCCAAATTGTGAGTAATATAACTGTAATAGGCTCTATAAGGTTATAGGTGAATGAATCCAATAGTGATAAGTAAAAATTGTATGAAACGGATGAATATTGTAATGACTGGGCCCTGCTATGCGCATTATATAATCAAATCAGTCCACTCACCCCTCACGCCCAACGCTCACAATGAGGAGGGTGCCGGCAGATACTGCTATCCGCCCTACGGTGTTCCGCGAACATAATAGTCCTTAATCTAGCAGTGGTTTCTACCTAATCCCTCATGGAGCATATTATTCGGTTAAATGTCCAATATATATTGAAACAAAAGGCATATTAACATGGCTTCATAATTGTCAATATAAACCATGACGTGCTTACAGCTGCATAGCTGATAACGCCTCCGCAAGCGGCAACTTGTGTCATGTTAGTTTCCAACATCATTGTGCACATCCTTCTGAGTCGATTTCCGTTGTGTGTTATAAGGAACAGACTAATGTGTTGCAGTACGATCTGTCTTTTCTTTTGTGTTTTAAAATGAATTTAGGGAGAAGAGCATTAGCAAGTTGAAGACGAAAGAGGTAGACTAATATTGCATAGAAAAAAGAGATAAGGTCGCAAATGAGCATCAAAAAACCAACATGTTCTCGCTGAGGGCCGCCAATGAAAAGTCGCGAAGCGCGAGAAGCACACAATGAGGGTTCCAGTGAGTTTTACAAGGTGAGATTTTTTGCGAAAGCGTGGAGAAAGCACAAAATGAGAGTCAGAGAGTTTTACAGGCACAATTACGCGAGCTCGGAACATGAAAATTTCCGCGAGCACGGTGTCGTGTTTTCCAAGCCTGCAACAGTGCTGATACTCTTCTTGGTCATATCATTCACTCATTATAACTCTGGATTTGGTGAATTCAAAAACCCATGGAAAAGCTAACACCAGGTAGAAGGAAAAAGATAAATCTTTCTAGACCACTTCCTAATATCATCGTTAAATAGGTTCCAAAATCAAGGTGAAATTACTTGGTTACTTTTTTCCTACGGCAAAACCTGTTTCATATAAACTCAACATATCTACTTGCATTTATTCATTTCATCCCATGCTTTTCCTCACCAATTTTCCAGTCCCTTACTCAACATTAAGCAACACATATTTTCTCCTTATCAACACACCATCACAAATTCCTTCATAGCAAGGAAATTAATTAAACTTAAAAAAAGATAGCACAAACCTACTTACAAAAGCTTGAGCTCTCTTTAGCTCCTTCCTACCTTTTGGCTCACCTCTCCCTATACATAAGAATTCTTATGAATCATCTAAAATACACCAAAGGATTTAAATTATGAAAATTCAAAGATATTTAACTTACTTGGATAGAAATAGAAATTTGAAAGTTAAAGGCTTAACTTACCATTTAAAATCTAACTACCATTAAAAATTGGATGGAGAAAGGAAGGTGGAAGAGGAAAGTATGGATGAAGGGAGATGAGATAAGGATGAAGAAAGGAAAAATTGAAAATGGAACTCACGGGTAGGCTCCAAAATAAGGTCAATGATTTTTATGTGAAAATTAACCAGATGGTATCTTCAAAGTTGTCAATATGTTTAAACTTATACCTAAGCTTATCTTTGATAAGTTGCAAGTAGTCCTAAATCCTTATAAGCTTTTGATCTGTTTTGCTTTTCCTATCACAATAAGTCACTTTTCTCCTTATTTCAGTCGTTACAGCGATCCATTCCTAACAATCCAACTAACTGGAATTCTAATTTACATCCCATTCTACCCCACTCTGGACTCTAATGGCTCGAACCGGGTTTTGGATCAGCCCGACTCGACTCTAAGTAACAACTCGATTCAGTAGGATGTCACAACTTACTATTGCAGACAGAAAAATGGGACGTTACAGAATTTAAATAAAATATGTGGGCTTCGAGCTAGTGATTGGTCATGGAAAACAGATGTGTATTCTTTGGCTAGTATTATTAAGGATTATTTTGCCCAAGTGTATGCCTCTAATGAAGTAGGGACGGAAAGAGTACTTAGATTAGTGAAGAAGAAGGTGACAGATGCAGATAATAATTTTTTATTACATCCTTTTAGTGATGATGAGTTAAGGGAGGCTGTCTTCCAAATGCATCTGGACAAATCTCCTAGTCTAGATGGCTTAAATCCAACATTCTATCAGAAGTTTTGGCATGTGGTTGGCAAAGATATAGGTGGGGGCTGCAGGCAGGGGTTGGAAAGAGGTATTTTTCCTAGTTATCTCTCTGAAACTTTAGTTGTTCTTATCCCCAAAAATAATACCCCTGAGTCCTTCAAATATTATCGTCCCATTGCTTTGTGTAATAATATTTATAAAATTTTGGCCAAGGCCTTAGCTAATAGACTGAAGAAAATACTGCCAAAATTTATTTCAGACAGTCAGTCAGCCTTCATTCTAGGTCGGCTTATCCAGGATAGTGCCCTTTTAGCTTTTGAGTTATTGCATAATATGAAACGTAAATCTAGAGGTGGGGTATGAGTTTGTGCTTTAAAGTCAATATCTATAAAGTAAATTGGAATTTCCTTAGGGATATGATGACAAGTATGGGTTTTCATGCTACTTGGGTGAATTGGTTGATGATGTGTGTGATCGATGTGAAATAATCTTTCCTTTATAATGGTGATGTTGTGGGACCTATTATTCCTAGTGGCGATTCGACAAGAGGATCCTCTTTCTTTGTATTTGTACCTGATGTGTGTCAAAGAGCTTTCTTTGCTTTTTAAGGAAGTAGAAAGTAAAGGGTGGATCCACAGTTATGGGCAGAGTCAGGTGCCCAAAGGTATCTCACTTACTTTTTGCAAATGATTCTTTCTTCTTTTCAATGCCAATAGTAGAGAAAGTCAAAATGTGAGGAACATTCTTGGTGATTATGAAAGAGCATCGGGATAGGCCATCAATTATCAAAAATCGGGTAGTATGTTTAGTTCTAATATGGGAGGTAATAACAAGTTATCTGTGTCCAATATTCAGGGTTTTACAATTAGTTAGACAATAGTAAGTATTTAGGCCTTCCTTTATTAGTTGGGAAGAATAAGAAGCAAGCGTTCAATTTTCTTAGAGATAAAGTGTGGAGTCGCATCAATTTGTGGAATAATAAAGAGTTGTCTATAGCAGGCAAAGAAATTTTACTCAAATAGTTGCTCAAGCTATTCCATCATATTATATGAGTGTATTTTTACTCCCTATGTCTCTTTGTGACAAATTACAAAAAATGATAAATTATAAAAAATGAGGAATTCCTTTTAGTGGGGGTCCAAGCCAGGGGATGTGAGGGGTATGCACTGGTTTTCTTGGGGTAGAATGTGTCAAAGTAAAAGGGATGGAGGAATGGGTTTTAGGGATCTTTACTATTTCAATTTAGCTTATACTAGGTAAGCAAGGTAGGCTCATGACCAAACCCAATGCTCTTCTTTCATGAACTCTCAAAGCCAAATATTTTTCAAAAGGGGACTTTCTATTAGCTTCTTTAGGGAGGAATCCTAGTTTTACTTAGAAGAGTGTATTGCTATCTAAGGACATCTTACAACAGGGGGTTAGATTGAAGGTAAGGGATGGTGAAAGTATTATGGTGCGTTCTAACCCTTAGATACTAAGAGATGGGTCCTTTATGGTGGAGGATACTATGCATTTTATAGACTCAGAGTTGAGAGTTACGGATATTATACAAGGGGATAGGAAGGCATCGGATTTTGAGAAAATTATGGAATTATTTAATGCTTGGGATACTCAAGATATTCTCCACATTCTTTTAGGGGTGGGTAATAGGTGGGATAAGTTGATATGGCACTTTGAACGCAAGGGTATCTATTCGGTTAAATTCGAGTACTATTTAGAATTCTAAATAAAGGGGGTGAGAGATTAGACGGAGGTGTTTGAAGGAAGCTTTAGGGTTTAGATATACCACCTAAATTGAAGGATTTTACTTGACGGGTGTTAAGAGGTGTGTTACCTACAAAGGTAAAACTTAAAGAGCGGGGGTGTTATAGAGGATAGTAGGTGCATTTTTTGTGGTTTAGATAAGAATATTGATCATGTATTGAACATGTGCTATAATGCTAATATTATATGGAGGGGGAAGGGGCTTATTTTTCCTAACGATGAATCTCCTTTTTCTTTACTTTTACAATAGGTTACCGAGGTTAAAGATGAAGCTTGTATCCAAGATGTGTTGTTTATTGTCTAGTCACTATGGAGAGCACAAAACAAGTGGACCACAACACTGCCGATACTCTATTGATTGCGAATCGATCACTTTAGGAATGGCAAGGAACTCTGTAAGCTCAACAGGTGCGATGTCAAGCCAACATGCATGGGCCATGTGTAGTTCCTAATAGGGGTCTATTTGACGAAACGGGTCGACAATGCTTTATAGACAAAGCTGTTTTCAAGCATCTCAGATTGGCGGGCTTTGGTGGAGAGTTTGAAATGGTAGAGGGCAATTTTATTCAGGCCATTTCAGGGTTGGAAGACTCTTATAAAGGCCTGTTGCTTATGGAGGCACTAGCACTCAGGAATTGCTTGGTTTGGCTTCAAAATAATTTGGTTTCCCATGGTTGTGTGTTTACAGATTGTCAAACTTTTATTTTTGCTTTGCTTTGCTTTTTATTACCTTAGATGACTCTGAATTTGGGCTAATTTTGAGTGATTGTCGAGCTTTATTAACATCTAGGTCAAATGTGGCGGTTATATGTTAGGAGATAAGCAAATTAGGTGCTCATACTCTTGCTTAAGCATTCTATTCCTATGCTCGTCTCCAAGTGTGAGACACCATTCCATATTGTTTATTATCTTTTTATGGAAATTAATGAATGTCTTTGAATTGCTTTCAAAAAAAAAAAAAAAAAAAACAAAAAAAACTGCTTTTTATTACGCATTGATGCACTCTGAATTTGGGCTAATTGAAGTGTTGAGTTGTCGAGCTTTATTAACATCTAGGTCAAATTGTGGCGGTTCTATATGTTAGGAGAATTAAAGCAAATTAGGTGCTCATACTCTTGCTTAAGGCATTCTATTCTTATGGCGCTCGTACTCCCAAGTGTTTGAGAAACCATTGCCATGATTGTTTATTAAATACTTTTTATGGAAATTAATAGAATGTCTTTGAAAATTGCTTTGCAAAAAAACAGAAAAAAAAAAAAGCAACCAAGAAAAAGATGAACAAAATCAGAAAGATAGATGACTACTCTGCTCTTAAACACATGCAAATATGCTCTAATTTCTTTTTTCGCGATGATGAAATCCAAAATAAACAAATAAATGAGAACAACGCATAGTAATTGCAGATTATATAATCGATAGCCCCTCAGTTTCAGATGTTGTTTATCTGATCTAATGCCTTTATTGATTTTAAATGAATAACTTGGGTATTGATTATTCCGAGACAAAAAAAAAAAAAAAAAAACAACAAAAAAAACAAAATAAAAGATAATATCTCTTAAACATGCAATATGCTCTAATTTCTTTTTTCGATGATAAATCCAAAATAAACAAATAAATGAGACAACCATAGTAATTCAGATTATATAATGATACCCTCAGTTTCAGATGTTGTTTATGCCTTTTATTGATTTTAAAAATAACTTGGGTTGATTATCCGAGACTTAATCCTCTCCTTTATATCAATTATTTTTTTGTTCCTTCTCTTCCTCAAAATTTTACTTTGAGTAGGAGTACGCAAACAGGTGGTTTGGTTTGGAACCATAAACCGAAAATAACTTTCCCTTTAAAATGAACCAAACCGAAGTAAGTTTGGAAACAAAACCGAACTGGTTAGTTTGTTTTTGCATACATTGGCTCAACCAAACAGTTTAGTTTTACTCATAAATAAATGTGTTATGATAACCAATCCAAAGACAAAAAATTGAAAATAATTTTGCTTGGTTTGATTTTCAATTTTTTTTCCTAAGTTTGCTCACTCCACTCTAAGCTTCATCTTCTTTTCTGCATTTTATTTTGTTTTGCCGCTCTATTTTTCTCTTTAGTGTTAACTCTCTTTTTGTTTGTTATTCACCTTCACTACCTCCTTTTGTTTTGTTAGGGTTTTTTATATTCTCCTATCTCTTCTATTTCTTAGGAGTCGTTTATTTGGGTTGAATGTTGGATATGAATTAATAATTTATTGAATTGAATAATTAAGGAATGGTTTTAAAAATTTATTGTTGAATGATTGAAATTGTTTGGTAAATTAAATATTTGAATAATTTGAAATAAGTGTACTTTTATATATATATATTTGACCTTTTACATTTTACATATTACGTTTTTTTACATAATAATAAAATTGATATTACATTATAAGATAAAGTCAAACATATAAATTTAACTTATTATTCAACTATTAGCATAAGGTATATTATTCATATACAATATAAAATTAATTTAATAATGAATGTTATAAATTAGCTATGTAAAAGTTAAAAAATAGTTCATAATAACTTAAAAAATTCACTGCAAAATATAAAATTAAAGTACATCATATATAATCGACTATATATTAAAATGTAAAGTTAAATTATATCAATTTCTTCTTAAAATATATGGCCCAACATAACAAAATATAAAACTAAATATATCTAATATAAAGTTCCCTTTATAATAGGATATAGTTTATGATTTTAAATATTAAACGAAGATATTTTTGTCTCTTATGTGAATGAAAAATCAGTTTGTGAAATTTTAAATAACCTTATTAATGAAATTTTCTATATTGCCCTTAGTGAAATTTTAAATGTTATAAAATAACCTTATTAATGACTAATTAAATTTTATTTTAAATATTATGCTTAATAGATAATTAACGTTATGATAATACCCTAAATAAAATTTAAAATGTTCCAAAATAATTTTAATAATGACCAATTAAATTTTATTTTAAATATTATGCATTATATATAATTAACGTTAACTATATACCAATTCAATTTTATTTTAAATATCATGCTTAATAGATAATTAATGTTAACTATATAATTTTTAATTATTTTAATATTATATAATAAGGCTATATATTAAAATTAAATCTTCTTTTATTTACTATATATGTTTTTAATTTTAAGCTATATACAGATTTTTAATTATTTTAATATTAATCATTTAATAAGGGAGGCTATATATTAAAATTAAATCTATCTTTTAATTTAGCTGAATATTAGTTTTTTTATATTTATTCAATTCAGAGATTTAAATAAAATGTTAGAGGCTAAATATCATAATTACATATTTATTTGTACTTATTCGTATAATATAGTTATTTGACTGTGCCTCTATTTTAAAGCTTAAATAAAATAATAAAAATAAAATTATTTAATAATCTATAAATCTAATTCTATTTTAATGCTATACGAGGATTAATAAAGAGTGAGGAATGAGGGAGAATAGATGAGCAAGGTAATTTGTTAATAATATGTGAGATGCTTCATTGCGATAAATTGTATGAATACTCTAAAAATGAACATTATTTACTAAACCAATTAAAATTTTTTAATCATAAACATACTATATAGAATAGTTCTCCATAATTCTGATTGGATGTTTTTTTTAACCTTTTTTAAATAAGAAGCATAATATAACACATAAGAGTAATTATAGCATTTAAAATTTTAAAAATTTTAAAATATTATTTACTTATTAAAGTCTAATTAGTGTTTTATTTCATTATATTATTATATAAACTAGTTAGTAAAAATTAAAATAAGTGTATAAATTATTTTTTTATTTTTAATTTTACTATTATTGGTAAATTATATATCGACATTATTTTTTTGAAATGAATATGGTTAGAAATATGCGGGCATTTGAAAATTTTTATTTTTTTAAGATTTATTTTGAATAAATATATCTAGTATAATTTTGGATTTTGATTTTAAAAAAGGGTTTGGTTAAATTTCTTTTATATTACAAATTGCATTTCTAATTTGGTTGGCCAAAAAAATAAGATAAATTAATTATTATTTTTAAATATCTTGAATTGAATTAATCAAATATTAATATCTTATTTTAATTCAAATCCTATTCTTTTTTATTAAGGAAATATAATTTTTTAATAATAAAATTTTTTAAATGAATTTAGTGATTTTGATTGGCTAAAAAAATAAAAATAAAAATAATTATTTTTATAAATAATTTAATTTGATTTATTAAATTTAGTTTTTTTATTCTATTGTTACAAGTATCATTTTATTTAGAATATTTAATTTGATTTATTAAATTAGTTTTTTTATTCTATTGTTAAAGTATATTTATTTACTTAAAGAGATTATAGTGAAATTTATTAATAAAATATGTAAATTAATTATAAAACGTAAAAAAAGCTATATGATGATTTTTATAAATCAATTTGGTACTTTAATAAAAAATAAAAGCAACTAGCGTATAATAAAAATTATATGAATCAGTATGTTGAAGAGAATATAAATGATATACTTCATATTTAAATTGTTATTTTAAAGAGATTAAACAAAAATATCAACTTTTTTTCAATGAGATATTAGAGTACAAGATATATAATTAAAAAGAATATTTTACTGTATATATAAAAATCACTATATATATTGCAATCTAAATAACAATTTATACTTCAATCGTATAAATAAAAAAAGTTAAACGAGTATAAAAAATGAGCATATAATGAGTATAGTCAATATGCATTGCACGTCATAAAAAGAACTTGTAAAAATATAAAACTCTAAATGTCAAATTTATTTGTATTACCTAGCCCTTGAACAACTCAAATACAAAGATCAGCTTTTACTTCAACTACTTCTGTTACAAATAGATCAACCAATTACCATAATGCCCGTACCGGTGCATCATCATCCACAATTAATTATCTTTATGTTAATAAGGATATATATATGCCAATTACCTTGCTCAAAAGTTATTCCTTTTTAATTTCCATTTTGCTTCCGAGTCACTTTCAAAAAATAAAAAATTTTATAAATTTATATTAGTTGATACAGATTTTATAATTCTGGAACATATTCATAATCCAGAAAATGTTAAAAAAGTTTTATATTAAAAAGTTCAAATAAAAAATATTTTCTCTCTCTGATTGGAATCAGAATCCATACATTGAGAAAAAATTTTGTCAAAACTTTGTACCGAATTCTTTTAACTATGAGCAATAAAAAAACTTAGTATAATGCGTTTTATTTAAGAAATCATATATATTATAAATATTTTAATAAATATACTAAATACAATTTATAATACATAAATTAAAATAATTTAGGGAGAAATTATATATTTAATATGCATTTACATTTATATAAACTATTAAAAACATCTCACTTAAACCAATTTAAAAAACCTGTGTATTGTGTGATCCTTGGACTGGTTAAAAATAAAAATATGAGGTTTGAAGAATAATTTTAAAAAATAAAAATAAATAAAGCAAGGATTTCGGGTTTGGTCCGTCCTTGATTAGAGCGTGATACAAACTGTACTTCATTGAGCTAATTAGAGCGTGTTCCAAACTGTTCTTAATTGAGCGTGAGCGTGTTTTCCGTTTAAAGAACTACTAATATAATATAAAATAATAATTATCCAAACAAATAAATATAGTAAAACAAAATAAATAATTTAAATTTACTAAATTAGGGAACAAGACGGTGCCGCTTTCGGATAGCCGCCTGAGAATCAAAAAGAAGAAGAGGAAATAGAAAGGAAAACGCATTGAATTTGTAGCCTCATCCCTCAAATTGGACCAAAAGCCCATATCTCTCTCTCTCTCTCTCTCTCTCTCTCTCTCCCTCCCTCTCTCCATCCACCAAACGTACAAACCCTCGAAATCTCTTTCTTGCGCTAATTCACCATCCGATGCTTTGATCCCCGAAAACGAAAGCTCTCCAGATCTGTTTCAACAGGTATGTTTCTTTGTTCTTCTGTTTAATCTTAATTTGATTTGCTTTTTGTTTATTTATTTTTTTGGCATTTGAATGTGTATTTTTTTTTTATGTTTTTTAATGAAATTTGTATCTGTAAACTGATTGATGCAGAAATCTTGCCGGATCGGATAATAGTCGCTCCTTATTGTTTTTGTTATTTTTTTGCAAATAAATTATTTTCTTTTGGGTTTTGAGATTTCTTGGGGGATTCATTCTTTGTTTGATTGGGGAGATTAAAAGGAAAAATTGTGAAGCGATATCTGTTTATGATTTTTACTTTCCGGATCGCGAATAGGTTGAAATCGAGGTGTTGACTCTTTTTTTTATTTTACCTTGTTATTTGGGTTGTTGTTTCTGTTGATTTCCCTGAGCGGTGGGTTTGTGAAAATTTTGAGGAATAATGTTTTATTTTTATGAATTTGGGAGATAGTGTTTGCATGTTTTTGAGGGTTTTCTTCTGAATTTGATCCTTTTAATGTTTATTGAGATATCTGATTTTTTTTCCCTCTTAATTTGTATGATCTTTGTTGTTATTTATTAGTTCTAATGCATCTTATTGAATTCATATATTTGGATTAATTTTTACACGTTCTAAAAACCAAAACATCTGTTATAAGGTGAACAATACAGGCCCGCAAGTACATCCACTTCAATTCATGTTGCGGTTTCTCTTTTCTTTCTTTAGTTGGGGCTGGCTGATGTTGCTGTAAATTTTCTTGGTGGGTATTATTTGTTTGGATTATAGTTGGAGGAGTCAAAAATTATTGCTGATGGATTTTGCATTGGGACACTATGGTAATGGATTGTATATCATATTTTAACAATCGGGTTAATCTTTTGTTTTTGGCCAGAGGACTTTGCATCCTGATAATGGGAAGGTGTAAATCAATACTTAAGTAATGTGAATTTCAAAGGATTGTATGATCTAGTTTATGTGGTTAACAAACTGAAGATGTGATGTGATGTGTTTTCTAAAATGATATTGTTTGTAAAAAAATGTGTATCTGGATCGTTGTAGTTTTGGTTATTTGCTTCTCGTGTTGCTTGTAAAACTTCTCCATCTTGTTTCTAATGGTATTGGATATGTGAATTTTCTTTTAGCGGTTCTCTTGTTAAATATCTTCATCACGAATTCCACATTCAATTATTTTCTTAATTTTTCGTTGCTTGGAATCTGAAATTTTCTTGATTATCTCTGGCTATAAGTTGATGCTTTGGCTTTGTGCAGATGAATGCAATTTGAAAGTTGTCAAACTATATTTGATGGATGATGATTATGCAGATGGATAAAATGTCTGCTCCTTCATCACGGGAGCGTGCTCAACGGCTTTACGAAAAGGTATCTCCTTCTGCCTTCTAAAAATCCAGCTCGTGTACATCTTTATTGACTGAAAAGGGAGGCTCCCTGCTGTTCCACCTCTTCTCTCTCTCTCCTGCACATCACTTTGCAATTTTCTTTTTGTTGTTGTTGTGGATATTATGATCTCACACTTTTCCTTTGTTTCTTGTCTAGAATATTGAGTTGGAGAATAAGCGTCGGAGGTCAGCTCAGGCAAGAATTCCATCAGATCCCAATGCCTGGCAACAAATGCGTGAGAACTATGAAGCTATAGTTCTGGAGGATCATGGTTTTTCTGAGCAACATAATATAGAGTATGCTCTTTGGCAGTTACATTATAGGCGTATTGAGGAGCTAAGAGCTCACTTCAGTTCTGCACTGGCTTCTACTGGCTCAAATACATCTCAGGGTGCAAAAGTTCCTGCCCGACCTGACCGTATCACAAAGATAAGGCTTCAATTTAAAACATTTCTGTCAGAAGCAACTGGATTTTATCATGATTTGATCTTAAAAATCAGAGCCAAGTATGGGCTTCCTCTGGGATACTTTTCTGAAGATTCAAATAATCGAGTCGTCTTGGAGAAAGATGGGAAAAAATCTTCTGACATGAAGAAAGGTTTGATATCATGTCACCGCTGTTTAATATACTTGGGTGACCTTGCAAGGTACAAGGGGTTATATGGAGAGGGTGACTCGAAAACACGGGAGTATGCGGCAGCTTCAAGTTATTACTTGCAAGCTGCATCTCTATGGCCATCAAGTGGGAATCCTCATCATCAGGTTTGCTCTAATGATACTATATGCTATTGTTATATATATATATCTTACATGTCATAGTACCTTTTGCTGTGATATTTTTGTTTTGTGCTTTCATCTTGTTATTTTGATGATGATGAAGAAGCTCATCGAAGGTTTGACACTGTTCTGCTTGTCTCAGCTTGCAATTTTGGCTTCCTATTCAGGAGATGAATTGGTGGCAGTATATCGGTATTTTAGGAGTCTGGCAGTCGATAATCCCTTTACAACAGCAAGAGATAACTTGATTGTTGCTTTTGAGAAGGTGCCTTATCCTCCTTCTCCCTCTTCCTTTTTTTATTTGCTGCAAGTATGGTACCCTCTGACTTGGGCGATCGGATTTGAATGAAAAATGCCAAAAAGGTTTAAGGATACCATAGCACTGTTTGTTTAAATTGGTTAAATGATACTCTTTTTACCTTTCTGATGTTATTATGCTTCTGTTGAAATAAGATTATGGTGTCGAAGACTTAGATCCTCTTCTGGTTTTTGGCAGAATCGTCAAAGTTACACTCAACTGCTTGGTGATGCTAAAGGATCAGTGGTTAAGGATTCATCTGTGCGCTTGACCAGCAAGGGAAGAGGGAAAGGGGAAACAAAAACTGCAGCGGTTAAAGATGCAAAAACAGAAGCCAATGCTATTAGCGAAAGGATATCTGATACTCGTGAGATGTATAGATCCTTTTGCATTCGTTTTGTCCGCCTGAATGGTATCCTTTTCACACGCACCAGGTATGCAATTATGAATACTAGCTCGTTGAATGGACTATTCACCTAATTCCTTGTGTTTGTTTTCTTACTGTGTCATGTTTTGTCCAGCCTGGAGACATTTGCTGAAGTTCTCTCTTTGGTCAGCAATGAATTCTGTGAACTTCTCTCTTCTGGGCCAGAAGAGGAGCTAAATTTTGGCACTGATGCTGTGGAAAATGCCCTTTTCATTGTACGCCTGATCTCCATCCTTATCTTCACAGTTCACAATGTGAAAAGAGAGGCTGAAGGTCAGACGTATGCAGAAATCGTACAACGTGCTGTGCTACTTCAGAATGCATTTACAGCAGTTTTCGAGTTAATGGGACACATATTAGAGCGGTTCATTCAGCTGCATGATCCTTCCTCAAGTTATCTCTTACCTGGTGTTCTGGTTTTTGTCGAATGGTTGGCCTGTTGCCCTGATGTTGCATCAGGCAGTGATGCAGATGAGAAACAGGCTGCAGTCAGATTAAATTTTTGGAACCACTGTATATCCTTCCTTAACAAGATCTTGTCATTTTGGTCAGTGTCTCTTGATGACAATGAAGATGATACATGCTTTTATAACATGAGCCAGTATGAAGAAGGGGAAACTGGAAATCGACTCGCTTTGTGGGAAGATTTTGAGTTGAGGGGATTTTTACCTATTCTTCCTGCACAAACCATTCTGGATTTTTCAAGGAAGCACTCCTTTGGAAGTGATGGAAGCAAGGAGAAAACAGCTCGTGTAAAAAGGATTTTAGCAGCAGGGAAGGCTCTGGCAAATATTGCTAGGATAGATCAAAAAACAATATTTTATGATTCTAGGATGAAGAAGTTTGTTATAGGTGTGGAGCCTCATACGTTAGATGATGGCTTGTTGACTTTTGATTCTGGTTTGCCTAAAACCAATGATGTTATGCAAGAAATTCAGCCTGAGAAAGCAAATAATATCGGAATTTTGCAGCCTAATGCACAGCCTTTTGTGGAAGGGGATGAGGAAGATGAAGTAATTGTTTTCAGGCCAGCCGTGACAGAGAAGCGAAATGATGTTTTTAGTCCCAAATTGGCTGCTTATGACGGTATGAAACCCAATCAAGATGTATCTGCTGGTGATCTGAAACTTTATGGTGGTGCAGTTTCTTCTCCTCTCAATATGCTACAGCATTCTGCTTTTGATGCAGGTGCTGAAATACCTGCATCTTCTGGTATTAATGCTCCCCGGCATCTGCAGCCATTTCAACCACACACCTCAAAGTGGTTAATGGAAGAAGCTGCTTCACTAGCAAGTAGCTTGAAAGCTGTCAGGTTTATGGAGAATGGACATGTAACAGAAAATGAGTTGCCAAAAGATTTGGGAATGGGTTATCTTGGCACACATTCTGATCCTGTTCAGTTTTACAATCAGATGAAGGTGCCAGAAGTTGTGATTCCATCAAAAGTTGATGTTATTGCATCTTCTGGAATTAATGCTGAAAGCTTGGCTGTCAAGACATCTGCAGGCACGAGGAAAAGCCCTGTCAGCCGTCCTGTGAGGCACCTTGGGCCTCCCCCAGGCTTTAGTCATGTTCCTCCTAAACAAGTGATTGAACCAATTTCTGGCTCAGATTTGATGATTGACAATTCACTAGCAGATGACTATAGATGGTTGGATGGCTACCAATTGCCATCATCAACAAAAGGCTATGGGCTGAATGGTGCTGCTAATATCAGTTCTCAGGCAATGCCTCAGTACATTAATAGCAGTAATGGCTTGACTGGGACAGTTAGCTTTCCTTTCCCTGGAAAACAGGTACCACCAGTGCATTTCCAGACAGAAAAACAGAAAGGTTGGCAGAATTACCAGGCCCTGGAACATCTGAGAGTCCAGCAAGATCAGCAGCTGCAACAACAACTCATAAATGGGAATCAGCAATTTACTGCAATGCCTGAGCAATATCATGGAAAGTCCATCTGGAGTGGTCGTTACATAGTGTGAGATGAGTATGAAAACATAGATGGTAAGATAAATACATTCTTTTCTATGGCCAGACTTCTACCATTCAATCTCCTTATCTAATATCCTTTTCATTTATACAGGTTCCGAGAATGACTTCGGTGAATGTACTGCGTCCTTTTGCTACCAAATATGAACTCCAACTTTGCAGCCTTTGTCAAATTTCAAATTTATGTTTTTGTTGGAGCATGGGTGGCTGTAGCTCCTTGCTGACGCATGCTACTGAACAAGTGAGTGTCTGGCTGTTGATCTCCATCACTTTCCCTGCTTCCCTCCTCTCTCTCTCTCTCTCTCTCTCTCTCTCTCTCTCTCATGCGTGCATACATGCAAATTGTGTATGTCTTTTTCAGTGGTTGACACTTGATGATTAACTGGTAGGATAATTTGTTAAGCTGGTATTTGTCACTGATCACATGCATGATTCTTTGCATATGATTTATGTATAACCCCTTGATATCTTGGAGATTATGAACTCATTGATTCCTGCTGTGGTGCATGTTCATTGATCCTCTTCATGAGCCTTAATTGAGAATTTTCGCATACCCTATGTAAAACATGTATTGGGTATTCTGGAAAACAGCTTGTTTGCTGAATTTTTTTTTTTTTGTTTTTTGGTAATTATTGTGAAAAATTTATTGGTATATGTCCATGTATGTCTTCAAATCTCCATCTTAAGCTAAGCCAGCAGCTGGGGCATCCATTTGATCTGAGGATTACCCTTAAAACTTCTCCTTAGGCATATGAGGAATGCATTCAACACAATCTTTGTCAGCTTTCTTCCCCAGCCTACAGTGACGAGTCTAGCTTAATGCTTTTTTTATTAGAGGATTCAACTAGCTCATGAGTCAGAAGAATGTTTTCACTGATGTTTTTTGCCTTCAAAGTTGACTGACACTGATATTTAAATAAAGCCATGCTGCATCAACAAATAGATTCCATGTGGAACTTGTTTGTTTTTGCTGGATTGCTAAATGCATGTATGCTGATTTTCTCTCTTGACACAGATTTCGCGGAGCTCTCCTGCCAGGGGAAGACAAAAATTGAAACATCATTATGATGCAAAATTCCTAAGAAGCTAATGCCTTTATCTGGTTACATGGGTTGGAGATAGAATGTTAACTGTTGGTTTTGGGCTTATATTTGGAGGAGTTGATGGAATAAAGCTATGGTGTATTCGCCATTTAATTGACTTTCATCTTGCCCTAGCTGTCAGAACTGCTGATGCTATCATCGGTTGGCTGGTGATAATATATAGTGTCTGTCCTTGATGGATCGGTTCTGTACCAGACATCTCCAGAGCTTTTGTTGGAAATGGTGCTTAGATATGATTTGGGCATCAGAAGTTGGACAGTGGGGGATTAAGAAGTATTATGGAAGTTTTATGCATATGGTCATAGTGTCTTATATCAAAAGACTTGTTATGTTCTATGATGCTGTTTTGTGATATTATACTTTTATGGGTACGAGTAATATGGAACAACTGTTTGCTTCGTCGGGGTTGGGGTTTGATCCAACTTCCTAGAATAAAACTACGAATTATATGTTTAGTGTCGTACATCTGTGTGTCATCTGTGGTCTTGCTCAAAATAATTTTATAACGGTGGTTGTATGTACTGCCTTCTCTATGTGTTGTGCTTGGCATGCTTTTTTTTCCCTTGTTATTCTAAGTTACTTACTGCAGCTCAGTTGGGCGATGGTTAGATTTTTCAAGTGTAATAGTTTACACAAGCTGTCTTTTTAATCATAGGAGTACTCGTTCTAACTCGATGTTTCATCGTTTCAAAGCAAAAAAGCAACAACCGGAAAATAGATTGATTGAAAAGCTCCAACTGGGAAAGACACACTTTTGACCCAAATCGAACAATCCTTAACAAGGTTTTGAAAAGTATATCCAGAATGTTTTTCTATTCTTTTTTCTTTTTTATCCTGAACGACAGCGAAGGGGACTGTTGGGATTCGAGCCCAAATCGCTCGTCCCTGGCATGAGTACCTGCCGCTTGGGTTGGAAGCCATTCTCTGAAAACCATTCTTTCAACGCCAAAATAGTTCGACAACGAAATATTTCGTTTTCAAAATAGCTATCAAAATGGTATTAACAACCTTAGTTTTAAAAATGACAAGAATTAAATATTTCAACATCAAAACAAATCGTGCCATACGTTGTATCAAATTAGGCCAAAAAGTTGATCAGACCATCGAGAGGAGTGGAATATAGATTTTATGTCACAAATCTTCATTTATATTTTATGTCACATGCCTTGCAAGAACATATGATTTAATGTGGTGCAATCAATAATCTTGAAGGAGGTACCAATAATTGCAGGATTAATCATTAGAAGGAAATCTTTTTTTTTCCCAAAATTTATGTTCTTTAATTTTTAGATTTTAAAATGCCAAATTTTGATCTTTATTGCAAAGTTTGTTTATTTTGTGAACAAAAAAAAAAAAAAAGTAATTTCTCTTAAAAAATTTCCATGAAAACTGTTTTCATGGAAAACATGTTCAAATTTGGTTTTTTCCTATTGTTTTTCAAGGGAACATTTTTTGTTTTTTGTTTTTTGTTTTTTTTTTTTGGAGCATAAGATAACATATTTTTAGTTTTCCAATTTACAAAATTTTCATTTTTTGGAAATGAGATTTTATTAGTTTTCCATTTTCATTTTCTTTTCTGTTTTGCCTAAATTCTCTGCAAGATGGGCTTATGGTAATTTAAAACCCATTATGCCAAACATTCAAATGAACATGGTTTCTATTTTTCTAATACTCTCTTTTATTTGCAATTACTATAAATTATTTTTTACAAGAATACTTTTTTCAAAATTTCTTGAAATAATAAAAAAAGTAATGCTTAAATAAAATAAGTATTAAAATTAAATATTATGTACGAGTAATAATTACTTATAATATTAAATTGGACTAAATTAAATTTCATTACATCATTCAATTTAGTTCGATTCTTAGATAAAAAAATAGTTTACTTTGCAATTTTGTGAAAAATAGTTTTAAGTTCAGCTTCAATTGTATTTAGAATAATCACATCAAGCCATAGTGTATATATTATATAATACTTATTAGTAAATAAAAACAAAATTTTTTAGTATTTTAGTTAGTATCATATAAGAAAATTATGAATAAAAGGGAAATAAAAATATTATTTATTATTTGTCTTTATTTTGCTTGGCTATTATTTATTATTATCTTGATATATTGTTTCCAAATACAATTTGAAATTATAATAAACTTCTTAAATATTTCCAAATATAATTAAAAGCACCAATAATCTTCTTAAATATTTTTGTAGTTTCCAAATTAATTAGTTAGATGAACAAGATTTTTACACCAACTAAAGATAACTATTATGGTAAATGTTACTATATATATAATAATAAGTAAAATTAATAATTAATTAATTAATTAATTAATTAGGGGGGAATGTGAGTGATATTTATTTACATGAAATTTATTATTTATATTTCAACAAAAAACAACAAGTTATTATATTGGTGTTTGTTATTTGTTTTTGTTAAATTATTATGCACAATGTGATATTTTAGGAAATAAAAACAAACGAATTTTATTTAAAAATATATTCTAAATATAATTTTATAAAATTCCTTATTTTACCCAAAAATAAAAATAAAAATTCTTATTTAACATACTAAACAAGAGAAATTCATCTATAAGTAAATTTTCTATCCAGCATTCATTTATTTGAAATCAAAAACTAATAGCAGAAGGAGGGGCTAGAAATAAAAAGGTGTAGATTTTTCATTGTCTAGGTACATATTAATGGGGAGTTAATTTTTTTTATCTTTTAATAAGTATTTTAATGATTAAAATAAAATTTTTTACGTAAAAAGATTAAATAATTTAACGATGAATAATAATGTATTTGTAAAAATGAGCAATTAAAAAGTAATTTATTTATTTATGTTTTTGGTACCAATTTACTAACGAGAATAATATATTGTCATTTGTCATAAATCTTATCTCTGAATACGGAAATAAATATCTGTATATGTCATAAAAAGACAACGAAAGCACCCTAAACTGACCTCACTGTATAAATGCTCATTCACGGGCATACAATTCCTAGCTTCAACATAGAAATTATCACTCCTCCTCTCATGCAATAAAATAAAAAATGGCGACAAAAAAAGCTGCAACTTCTTCTTTCTTATTCCTTCTCTTCCTCATAATCCTTCCCCATGACCAAACCCATGCAAGCCCGATAAAAACCATAGTTGTACTTGTAATGGAAAATAGATCGTTCGATCATATGTTAGGTTGGATGAAGAAGCTGAACCCAGAAATCAATGGTGTTGACGGGAGAGAGTGGAACCCACTGAACACAAGTGATGTAAATTCAGAGAAGATATATTTTAAAGAGGAAGCTGAGTTTGTGGATCCTGATCCTGGCCATTCATTTCAGGCAATCAGAGAGCAAATATTTGGGTCAAATGATACAAAGAAACCTCCATTGATGAATGGGTTTGCTCAACAAGCTTTGTCTATGGACCCATCTACTAATATGTCCAAAGATGTTATGAATGGGTTTGATCCTGATATGGTAGCTGTTTATAAGACTTTGGTATCAGAATTTGCTGTGTTTGACAGGTAATTACTATTTTTTTTTTTTAATTTGAATTTCTCTGTATTGGGAAATTTTTTATATTTCATTTAAGGGACTTGGATTATTTTTGGCAGTTTGCCTTTGGATAGAATGAATTTCTTTTTGTTCTCTTTGTTTTATTTAGTATCTATTTCATTTTTTCTATTTTAATTTTAGGTATGTGAATTCTTCTTCTTCTTATCTCCTTCTTGATAAGATGCATGTTTGTCCATTACTTGCATTAAGTGAGTTCAGTTTCTACCAAAATTTGATTTTCTTTTCTTTTCTTTTCTTTTTTCAAACGTTTCTGCACCTTACTTTTTCTATTCTGACTCCAAAAATTAAATCTTAATTAATAAGGTAGATAACAGTTTTATGTACATTGACCTTTATTTTTTGTTTATTATTTTATTCTTTATTATCTTTTTCTAATTTTTTTTTAGTATTTTTTTTAATTTTTGTTTCTATTTTAATTGAAGTTTTATATCAATTAATTAAATTAATTGTAAAATTTTCCATAATTTAATATTTAATATTTAGTTTAGTGTTGATAAAGAATTTTTTAAATTCTTGCTCACAGGTTTTAAATTTGAGTTAATTCTCTTAATTACATGAATGTATTCATTCAATAAAAGAAAAATTTTCGAGTTTGAATTCTTTTAACTACACGAATTCTTTTAACTACACGAGAGTTTTTATCATATATCGAAAGAAAGGAGATTACCAAAATTATTTTTGTTGTGCATCTTGTTATTTTTTAATCCATTGGATGTCCAAATAAATAATTGAAATAGGTATCATGATGAAAACAAAAAAGATAAAATATATATAATATTACAAATGTACTAATAAGCTGGTTTAAAGAAATACACGTGTAGGCTACTCTTTTAAAGAAATACACGTGTACTTTACATTTTAATAATTAATATTTTGAATAATTTAATTTTTCTGCGTCTTTTTACCATAAAGTATTAATTGTTTGATAGGTGGTTTGCATCCGTTCCAGCATCTACACAACCCAACCGGCTATATGTGCACTCCGGCACTTCCGCCGGAGCCACCAGCAACATTCCGGCATTACTCATCAAAGGTTACCCTCAAAGAACTATTTTTGAGAACCTCGATGACGCGGGAATATCATGGGGAATATACTATCAGAATATTCCGGCTACATTGTTCTATAGGAACCTAAGGAAGATAAAGTACATTGGTAATTTTCATTCTTACGATTCGACCTTTAAAAAACATGCACAACAAGGGAAGCTTCCTGGATATGCTGTTGTGGAGCAGCGGTACATGGACACTAAGCTAAAGCCTGCTAATGATGATCATCCTTCCCATGATGTCTATCAAGGCCAGATGTTTGTCAAGGAGGTGTTTTTTCTTAACCTTGCCACTTCTCTTTTTTTTTTTTCTTTTTTTTATGAAAACATATTATTACTATATTAGGAATATATTTGAGAAGAGTATTTTAAGATTTTTTTTAATGAGTAACTTAAACGTTCACTAAATTAGTGATAATTTTTACGGTGAAGATCAATGATGAACCTTAAAACTATAATTTGATTAATAAAGAGGCCAAACAAAAATTTTTTTTATCAATTTGTTTTTATAGTGGGGCCAGGGCCCCTTTCATTTCTTTATATGTCCCTCTCGGTGAATAGAATTTGAATTTGAGATTTCTCACTCCTACGTCTTTTACATGACGTGAAATTTTGATTTTATTTATATTTCCATGTGCGTTCGTTTAGTGAATATGAATTAAACCCGAGACTTTTTACTCTGATATCTTCTAAAAAGCTTTTGAGAATACTAGACCACATTTAATTGCTAGATTTCAATTTTGATTGTATTTATATTTTTATTTTTTGTGTGTCTTCTAATCTTTTGAGCATGAGATGAATCTCATTTTGAAGTTTGTATCTTTCCCTCTTATTAATTGTTTTTCCATGAGTTAAATCCTGCATAATAAAGTTTAATTTTTGTTAATGATTAACAATTTTATTACAGTTAAAAGTACCAATGGGTCCTTAAATTTTATATATATATTGAAATCTTGAAGGGAAAGATTTTGAATTTTAATTTTACATATACAAAAATGTACAAGCAGCTTGATTGAAAGAAACTGGTTGCAGGTGTACGAGACACTAAGGGCTAGCCCACAGTGGAATGAAACTCTGTTGGTGATAACATATGATGAGCATGGAGGGTTCTACGATCATGTGGCGACACCTGTGAGTGGAGTACCGAGCCCAGATGGGATAGTGGGCCCAGAACCATTTCTTTTCAAGTTTGATCGATTGGGTGTTAGGGTTCCCACCATCGTGGTCTCGCCTTGGATAGAGAAGGCCACTGGTAAGTGCTATTTCCCTTTCATTCCAACTCTTTCTTTTTTGGCCTTATCTCTTCTACAATTTCGTTCATGGGAATATATTATCGGTTTTTTTAAAAGAAATCAAATTAGGATTTTATTAAGAGAAAACTGTATATAAATATGATATAGATAAGTTACGTATATAAATAATTAAAAAAAATTTGATTTAAAGTTTTTGATTAAGTTGACAGAGCAAAATATTTATGTCATAAGCAATCACTTACTCTAATGAATGGCTATTCATGACCATCGTTCAATTCCATGGTCTTTCTACGAGTGCGATCTGATTACCTTAAAATTTTTTCCTTCTATTAGAGAAGAGACCTACAGTTCTTTCTGTATAACTATTCAAATAATAAAAAGTCCTAGATAAAATCACCATGGTGACAATGGTAACTTAGAACTAAATCTCGAGCAACAGTAAATATCAATATTTGGACGAGAATAACAAAGATTTATATACAAATATAAGAATTATTTAAAAAAAATAAATAGAAAAGGGAAAGGGACTACCAATGAGAGATCACCGGTTACTGTAGAAGAAGAAAATAGAGCTTTTAGATTTTGAGAGATATTTTTTTTTTATATATATATATTGTCCGGTTTTGACCTTTAGGACGTAATTTTTTTTTTTTTTTTTAAACTCATACTTGGAGTATTCTCTCATAAACTACTATAACAATAATTAAGCCCTCTTAATTGTAAACCAGCTGGAGTGAATTTTATACATTCTTTATTTTTGTTCCTTCATAATTAAGTTTATACTAATGACAATTTGTCTCTATGTGGTACCGGATGGACATCTTCCTTTTTGAATTTTTTTTTATTTTTTTTTTTGTGTAAATCATCATTAGCAGGGACCGACTAATTTAGCTAGGGGCTTAGTTACAGTTAATATTCTTCACCTCTCCTTACATGTGTGTTTAGTGGATATCGAACTTGAAAGCTCTTCTTATATATCTAACCTGTGTTGCCAATTGAGCCACAACACATAGAATTCCTTTTGAATCTTTTGTTTCTATTCGGCTACGTTCATAACTAAGACTGAACTAATGTCAAGAAGTAGAAGATATTTTGGTACAACATGTCTCTCCATATGATACAAGATCCACTTCTTCTTATTTTAACATCATCCACCATTAATGAATTGAATCCACAGACCGTGACATGTTAGGACTCTGAATATTTTAGTTTAGTTTAGTCATCAACTTACTATAACCCTTCTTCTTTACTCGATTTGGGGGATATGTTCTATCGGGCTCACACAGGCAGAGTTATTCTCCAATAAACTAATAGGGCTAATTTTTTTAAAATAAAAAAAAATTATAACAAAAATATTTATTTTTTAATTTGATCCATAAATAATTTCAATCTCACTGAATTGTAATTCATTATTAAACATAACATTAGATACTAGTATTACTTGAAAGTAGAAGCTTTAATCAACAGGAACACTTTGGGGAAGAGGGAGAGAAAGGGGATTTGAACTTAGATCTACTGTTAAGGTTGAATATGCACTTACCATCATAATGTAATACAAAAATGTAATAAAATAAGAATAATTGGTACGGACTTTAATAGAAGGATGAGTTATACAGAATTAAAATATATGGACTCTTAAATTAATTTTTAAAATGTAAGTCTTAATTAATTGAGTAACTAAATAATAAATTATCCTGCTCATTTTTTTAAAAAATTATTAAATGAGGTGTGAGTATGGATTGTCCTATTTATAGAAGTGGATCCCATTACATAGGTTATATAATTGAACCCCTATGTAATGTGAACATACCCATATATTCTCATTTAAAAAAAAAAAAAAAAAATAATAGGCCCATCTCATGTGCCTCAAAATGGCTACAACACATGTAATTAGAGTTATATTAAAAATTAAATCAGATGTAATTTGATTGATTTTTTCACTTCTTATAAATATAAGGAGTAAATTAACACTATTAAATTGAAGTACTCTCTGTTATATAAACTTTGGTTGTGTTCGACAATAATTTTTTTAGTAAATTCTATTTTTTATAATATTCGGTAACATGACGTTTGAACTAGCTTTCAGAGGTTGAGATATTATTTTATAAAATGTTAGCTCATATAACATTTAGCTTGTAACGTTTTATGATAAGCTACTAAAACAGCTAATAATGCCATTGAAATAGTCAATAATTATTAAAATAACTAATTTTACTGAACAGACTCTTCCATTAATTTATAAGTAATTTAATGAGTATTTTTTTCAAAGAGAAAAATTATTTGTGTTATATATACTTTTTACATATAGTTTAGAAGATAACCTCTAAGATAAGTTATTAGTTTATCTGAAAAGAATAATACTAGTAAGAATAAAACAAAAGAAGTTAATTTATGTATGGGGTTATAATCCTTTACACATTGCTTTTTTGAAAAGAAGAGAATGTGAAACCTTTTAAATTATTATGTTATCTTATTGAAATTGTCAAATGTGTGATGTGAAATGTTCTTCTGTAGGAAGTAGGCTCAACCAATAAATACCAGCCAAAAAGTGGCAATTTTTTGGTCTCTTTTGTCCTTTTTCCCAACCAACTATGCATTGCTTATTGTGAGGAAATAAATGGGTTGGTTAGGACAATAGGCTTTTTCTTTTAGAACATAAACTTTGAAAATTGGAAATAAAGGGGTAAGTGACTTTGAATATTGCCAAAAGCTAACATGGTTGGCACTCAAAAGTAAAAATAAGGGAGAGAGATTCTCCTATCTCATGTTGATAAAGCACCGCAAAGGTACCAAAAAGGATAAATCAAGAGAAAAAGAAAATGAGTTTTGTTTTTCATTTTCCTACGATACCCTTATTTAATAATCTTGTAAATAATTAATACTCCCTCCGTTCTTTTTTTATATAGAAAGTTTTTATTTTTTTGTGTTCTTTTTATATATGAAATTTTACCTAATTTAGTAACTTTGGAAATCATGTCAATTTGAAAAGTTTATCTTACCTAGTTTTAGACCTTTGTGAAGCTTTTAATATGAGAGATTCTCAAGATAGTGGCAGACAAATAAATAGATGAACATTTAATATGAATAAATTTTGGAGAATTAATTTCTTACATTAATTTTCGTTAAAAAAAACTCATATAAGTGATTTGATTGTTGGTTAAAATGGAGATTAAATAGAAAATGGCTATAAAATTTTTAGATGGATCATAATGAAAGGAATCCTTATGGATTTCGCTCGAATATTTGAAAAATTGCATGTTATTTAAACTATGTTTTCAATAGTCAAAAGCAGTTGGAAAATTAAATGAGTACAAATTAAAAAATTTCACACAACTTTCCTAAATAAATGACTAAAAAAAATAAAATTTTTTCCACAAGTCAGAACATACACTTTATTTTTTGCAACTATCTTTATTTTTATCTCCAACAAAGCATTTAAAGCATCATTGAAGATCAAAACATAATTTAAGGCATGTATTGATATTAGAGAAGGAATAAATGAGATATTCGGGATGAATTAAGAAAAAAAAGGGCAAAAAAAGTTTGTTAAACTACTTTCTTAATTTTGGTGAAAAATTAGTTGTTCCTATATAAAAAGAACGGAGGGAGTATTATTTAAATTTGCTAGATAGTGGGGAAAAACGTTTTACTATAATTAATTTTGAAATTTTAAAATGTTGGTCTTCATGAGAAGTTTTCATAATCAATTCCAAAAATTAAATCATCAATAAATTATTAATATACAATTTTTAGGGTCTATATATATATATATATATAGAAATAAAGAAAAGTTATAGTTAAATTAATTTAAGTAATTATTCTTAAATTGTGTGGAAAAAAAAAAAGAACTTAGACTATAATTTTTGATTGACTATATAAGTTCATCCTTGAGCTTCGTTATTTCAACTCCTCGATTTTTATTTTGACATATTAAATATTTCAACTTGAAAAATTAGATCAATTAAATAAATTTTAAAATGTTGGTCTTCATGAGAAGTTTTCATAATCAATTCCAAAAATTAAATCATCAATAAATTATTAATATACAATTTTTAGGGTCTATATATATATATATATATAGAAATAAAGAAAAGTTATAGTTAAATTAATTTAAGTAATTATTCTTAAATTGTGTGGAAAAAAAAAAAGAACTTAGACTATAATTTTTGATTGACTATATAAGTTCATCCTTGAGCTTCGTTATTTCAACTCCTCGATTTTTATTTTGACATATTAAATATTTCAACTTGAAAAATTAGATCAATTAAATACTTATTGCATAGTTAAAAAATATGAAAATTATTATTCCAAAAGTTACGTTAACTACACATCAAATCAATATTTTGCATATAAATATCTTAAAAATTATTGCTATTATTATGTAAAGGTGCAATGTTATCAAAATTTGCAAGTTCAAATGCATAATAGGTTATTCACAAAGTTCAGGATATCACAAAGTTAAAATTATAAAGTTAAGGGGTGAATTTATGTATTTGGCATAATTTTGTAAAGGAAGTATGTATGTATTATAGATTACAATTAATTAATTAGGGTGGAAAATACTTTGAACTTTACATGTCAATGAAATTGCACTCCATTTTTCCTTTAATTTCAATTATAAAGTGTAATTAATTTCATTTTCAGTCAAAAATAGGGTGCAATACAAACTTAGTGTATTGTTGCTTATTAATTCTATACATGTATCATTTTCAAAATCAAATTCATCTTAACACCATTATTTGTTATACATGTATATAAAAGTAAAGTTTATTAAAATAAACAATGTTATAAATAATAATTACCTCTGTTTAATTAGATTTGACATTTTTTTCTATTTACACGACATTTTTAAAAAAAAATCAAATAATATCTATCTGTTTATATAAATATATAATTTCTAAGGTATAAATGCTTTTGTGGTAACATATTAGAATATAGAAGTGATGATATGATAGAAGTGATGATATGACATTTTATTTTTCTATTATAATTAATATTTTTTAATTTTTAATAAAAATTAATTTTGATTAAATAATGGAGTTATAAACTAATAAATGTAATGATGGAGGATTTCATTATAATTAATATATATTTCTATTTAATAAATATTAAGTTTTTTATTAAATAGTTTTTATTCAAATTAAAGCAACACAAATATAAACTACAATAATTTTTTTGAAAATTACGTTCAATTTAATTAAAAGACAGAAAAATATATAATCCATGCGTTGCGTAGGTACATGACTAGTTAATTATTATGCGTGAGATGTTAAAATGTGTTGGCATGTCAGGTTCGACACAAATTCGCCTAACACACGATACAATTAGAGTCAGCACGAACACGACCCATTTAATAGTTGTGTTGTATATTTAAACACGATCATGATACAAAATTAAATGAGTGACATGATTATGACACGAAAATTAAACAAGTGACACAAACACGACACGTGTAACCCGTTTAATTAAATGAGTGATATATGAGTAAAAAATTTAACCAAATTTAATTGAATGGATTGTATACGAGTCAGAACACGACATGCGTAACACGTTAACCCCCATAACTCACTTAATATACATATTTTATATGAAATTATATTTTTATGTTTAAATAAACGGGATCTATTTAAACTCGTGTGATATACGGGTGATTTGTTTCCCACATGAATCTATTTAAACTCAATCCTAACTCGTTTAATTTCTATATTAGGCGAATTGTGTTCCCGTGTCAATAATCCATTTTGATACCCTAAATACAATCAGGGTATACTTCCTTAGAAGTAACTTTTTTATAATTATATTTCTCTGGAAGTGAACTTCCCAGGAAATTGTTAATTCGAACCAAATGTGGCTGAACTTAGAGTAAAATGAACCTACATTGGCAGTTTAGAGTCTTTAGAGTAGGGGATCAAACTGATAAAATTCGTAGAACTCTAAAAATTGTAGGTCTTATTATTAATTAAACATTAAAAGTACTATAGTAAATCTTTTTTTCCTTTTTTGAATTTTGGATAATTGATAGAACTGATTTGCCTAATTACTACCTCTTTTTCATAATACTTATCACATTTGAAAAATTAGTTCATTTTAAAATACTTGTTACATTTGTGGTTTCAAGGAGTAACAAAATTTTTTTTCCGTGTTTACCCTTTGTACATGACCAACAATTATTACTTCAATTTAATGATTTTTTAGAGAATTAATATTAAATTAAAGGTAACATGGTCAATTTACTCAATAATTTATTGTAACTTAGATAATTACTTGTATCACATTTGTGGTTTCACGGAGTAACAAAATTTATTTTTCCCGTGTCTTACCCTTTGACATGAACCAAACAATTATTTACTCTCAATTTAATGATTTTTTAGGGAGAAATTAATATTAAATTAAAGGTAACATGGTCCAAATTTACCTCAATAATTTCAATTTAATGATTTTTTAGAGAATTAATATTAAATTAAAGGTAACATGGTCAATTTACTCAATAATTTATTGTAACTTAGATAAATTTACAATTTTTTTTAGGGGACGTCAAAGAAATTTCAATTAGAGATATATTTATACTATATATAAATGTGGGAATGGGGGAAATAATGAGATTTTTGATATCGTCCTTAATAAAATTTGGAATATCCTAAAATAGCCTTAGTTGTAGTCAATTCGAAAATTATATTTTATACCAACGAGTGTCTGGATGAGTAGTTTAACACTCTTCTCTCTAAACTGAAGTCAAGAATTCGATCCTCATGGTTTAAACAAATACTTACTTAGAGCACTTTACTCTTTCGTGGGTTGATCTAGTACGAGCAGGACTTAGATCTAGTCCAATTGGCTCGGGATACATGTGGTTAAGAAAAAAGAAAAATTCTATTTTATTATTTGATTAGATATAATTTTTAAAAGTTATTTTTTGAATAAAATATACATAGATAATAATAATAAGAAAGTATACTCTTTTTTTTCAAGAATTTTTGTGTATGTTCATATATTCATTTCTCTAATGCACTGGGTAAGTAATACTATTACTATAGCCAAAATGACTACTATTATTATTTCAAATTATCTTCTCATTTCTTTTCTTTTACCTACAAGTAAAAAATAATTCATTATTACTTTCATTATAGACGGTATATAAATATTGATTTGAAATTGAGTGCAAAGGGTTGAGGATTGAGTGATGACTTGATTTTATTTTTGGGCATCTATCAGAGTTTTAAGAATATGCATTTATAAATTAAAGATTGAATGATTAGGTATAGGAATTGGATTGAACTTTATTTTGATATCACTTCATTATGTAAAATTAGAATCAAGTAAATAAGAAATAGTATTATAAATAGCTTATATATCAAAGTTTAATACAAATTAACCAATTGTATTTATTTTAATCTAAATAAAAACTTATGCTTTAATATTATATAAATAAAAAAATTAAACCCAATTGTATTTATTTTTAACTCTAAATTAAAAACTTTATGCCTTTTACCATACTTACTATAAATAAAAAAAATATCAAATAAAACTATAAAACAAAGTAGAATATACCACGAGTAAATACAAATTAACCAATTGTATTTATTTTAATCTAAATAAAAACTTATGCTTTAATATTATATAAATAAAAAAATTAAAAAAATATAAAAAATAGAATATAACGAGTATTGTCAAGACGCAATATAATGTGGTAGAAAAGACTAGTATATATTAATAATGGTAATTATGCAGTTGTTCACGGCTCAAATGGATCACCATTTCCGACATCGGAATATGAGCATTCATCGATTCCGGCGACAGTGAAGAAGCTCTTCAACCTGTCCTCTCCTTTCCTGACTAAAAGGGACGAATGGGCTGCCACCTTCGAATCCATTATTCAGAAACGGACTGAGCCCAGAACTGATTGCCCTGGTTAGTTCAAAATCTGAATATTACGTCTTTCTCCAAATAGTAAAAACATTTATTTTCCAGAAAACGATTTTCTTCTAAAACAACGTAAGATTTTCATCTAGTTCTAGAATATTATCAAGATTTTCATTTTGTGTTGATAAATTTTCCCATCTTGATAGTGCAACTACCAACTCCATCGAAGATCAGAAAAGGGGACGCCAATGAAAATGCAAAGCTTAGTGAATTCCAGCAAGAGCTAATGCAGCTAGCAGCAGTGCTAAAAGGAGATCACATATTGACAAGTTACCCTCAGAATATAGGGAAACAAATGACAGTGAAGGAAGGAAATGCATATATGGAGGACGCTGTGAAACGTTTCTTTGAGGCTGGACTTTATGCGAAAAAAATGGGAGTCGATGAACAACAAATTGTTAAAATGAGGCCATCTCTTACTACCAGATCATCTAAACCAACCATCAATAACCCATAGAAAAATTTTATGTTAGTATACATCAGTCATCATATGTAAGCACAGAAAATAGAAAGTAAAAGAGAAGAAACAAATAATGTCATCTCCATATTTACTGGTAATGGCAGTGCTTTAATACTGAATCAATCTTAACAAGGAGAACGCCACAAGTAAATGATCAAATTCAGATTAAGAGTTTATTCTCAAATTTTCTAATTGAGACGACTAGGGGTGTGCAAAACCACCTTTGGAATCGAACTAAACACCGAACCAATCCAATTCAGTTTGATTCAATCAGTTAGTGAAGGGAAGTTCGGTTTTTGATTTGAACCAAATATGTTGTTTGCTTCGAGTCGGTTTTATAGAAATTTATTGATTGGATTTAAAACCGAATTAATACGGCAAAAATCAACCATAACTGATCGAACCGATCGATTCGATATGTTTACTTCAGATACTAATTCTGATTTGATTCGGTTTGTTGTCCAAAAATTTCAGTTTATATATATATATATATTTTGCCTTAGTTCGGTTTAAACTGAACCAACCATTTGCTCACCCCTAGCTCCCCTAACTCGACTAGACTCAATTGCACCTCTGAGAAACCTCTATTCTAAGTCAACGTGAGATGTCCATTTCAACCCGATTCATTTACAAATGGAGCAAGTATACAGACTTATCAATCCAACTTGGGAAAATATGAATCTAACCCGATTAATTTTCCTTTTTATATAAAAATAGGCTCTTTTTAGTGATTTTATGAATATTAACCCAACATGACCCAATTCCATTTAATCCCATGTGGATGCCTGATGGATATTATTTTTTTATTACTGGATCGGATATTGTAAAATTTGATCCAAATCAGATCTATGAGCATCTCTAGTCAACCGGCGAGAAATTTACTAGTAAAAATTCCTCATAATCCACATAATGAACTGCAAAATGCTGATAGTACTACAAACCTTGACAGCAGAGAATTTTCCATTTACAGGTCTAAAACATTGGAAGATACAAGATTCAACACTAATTTCAAACGTAGCAAATGTGTACAAAAAGAATTCAGAGGTCTCCATGATTAAAAAATGTCAAAATCCCTCCTATAATCTTTCAACAACTTTCCTATTTTTCTATCTATACCACTCTTCTTTTACTGTGTAAATGGTATCATAGCTCCCCTAACTCGACTAGACTCAATTGCACCTCTGAGAAACCTCTATTCTAAGTCAACGTGAGATGTCCATTTCAACCCGATTCATTTACAAATGGAGCAAGTATACAGACTTATCAATCCAACTTGGGAAAATATGAATCTAACCCGATTAATTTTCCTTTTTATATAAAAATAGGCTCTTTTTAGTGATTTTATGAATATTAACCCAACATGACCCAATTCCATTTAATCCCATGTGGATGCCTGATGGATATTATTTTTTTATTACTGGATCGGATATTGTAAAATTTGATCCAAATCAGATCTATGAGCATCTCTAGTCAACCGGCGAGAAATTTACTAGTAAAAATTCCTCATAATCCACATAATGAACTGCAAAATGCTGATAGTACTACAAACCTTGACAGCAGAGAATTTTCCATTTACAGGTCTAAAACATTGGAAGATACAAGATTCAACACTAATTTCAAACGTAGCAAATGTGTACAAAAAGAATTCAGAGGTCTCCATGATTAAAAAATGTCAAAATCCCTCCTATAATCTTTCAACAACTTTCCTATTTTTCTATCTATACCACTCTTCTTTTACTGTGTAAATGGTATCAATGAATCTTCTTCACAAGGATGCGTCATACTGAACAAAGGATCAACGAATTTATAATCCAAAATTCAATTTCAACCGCTGTTTATTGGATCCCAACCTGGAATATTAGCAGTAGCTTCATTTACCATCTTTACAAGTCTCACCTGCACATAAATTCATTCAAAGAGGGAGAGAAAGCCCATATGTTATCTTCAAATTATGATTTTAGTTTCAAGAAAGTGGGAAAATATAGTATTATTAAAGAATCATAGTTCAGACAAGAACATATTGCTCAAGTGTCACTTTATCAGCAGGCAACACACTAGTTACTATAAATGGCAACTAAATCACAGAATCCTCATCTTTGGCACAGCAAACCAAATCTGGGTGAAATTTGACATTATTTAGCACACCAAACTAAATGTATAATGAGTTTATTTAGTTTACATACACTGGCTGACTAATGAGAAATGACACTGCATATGCAAGATAACATTCCAAAATGGTTTCTGATGATGTTGTGGAATAAAAAAAGGAGGAAAAGAACGGAAAAAAAAAAAAACAAAAGAAACTGCTGCATTTATTGGACATCAATTAATTCCCACAAGTAATTTTGCAACTGAATTTGAACGAGACAAACCTAGTGTTTTGCTTTATATTCACGAAGAACTGTGGAAAGGTTAAACATGTACGAAAAAGGATTGAATGATTAGGATAATGGTCAGTGTGGTTTGGTTCTCGGTTAGAAACTGAGAATTGCTCACCACTAGGGCTGGGAGTATTCCTGGTTCAAGTTATACTTACTAAGTTCACCCATTAAATATAATTTAGTTTCAAATGTCTCCAAATTTTGATTTCGCAAAAGGTCCTTAAAGAAAGAAATATACTAAATAGACATACCACACTTTCAGGAACTCCTGGTGGGGGTAAGGACAGGTTCTTTGGCGGAGGACCACTTAGATAGGATCTCTTATCGAATCGCCATTCTCCAATTGTTCCATATGTTAGTTTTCCCTGGGTGACAACCGAATTGCAATAAACAGAATGAAAGGTTGGCTAAGTTTAACAGTAATTAATCTTGTCAAAATTTTCAAACAAAAGCAATCAAGCAAAAAAAAAAAAAATTTACCTTGAGATCATAGTCACATCCATAAGTATAGTGAATGATAAACCTCTTTCCAACTTCCAGATCCCATGGTGGCTGAAAAATACACAACATTATGTAATAATTCAATGTAAATAGCAAAATTAAACAAGAATTGAGTATCATGGATACCTGTATCATGAAGTCCTTCCGAAGTATATGCCGAACACCATGCAATGCTGATGCTACAGCGTATGCATACCTTAGTACAACAAAGACATATCAGAAATGGGGAAGCATATTTCAGCCATTCAAGATCAACATTTCTCAATAAAAAAGAAGTGATCTAAAATATTACTCACATTTCTAGCACCCAACCAAATGCCTTATCAGTCTCTGGATCATCTTTCATTCTCAATGAGATATTCACCCATGTTGGTGAAATTTCCTCCAGTAGGGACTGGAATAGATAGTTTAGTTCACATGTTAATAAATCAATATTGTCCCTGGTGAAATCAAACATTTCAACAGGAAAAACAAGAGTGACACATCAATGAGGAGAAGGAAGCAATTCTTTATAAACAATCATCTCCACCTCCTTGATTCCGCCTTTGAAATTTTCTCTCTTTCTTTACTTTTATTTTTCCAATTCTTTTTGAGCTTCTGATGAATGAAAATTGAATGGACTATAATGTAATAGCAACAAAAGTTCTACCTTTTTTATAATCACAGGAGAGTTGCCAATTGGATCAACATTTGTCACAGGGCCCTGTTGTTCCGGATAAAATTTTCTAATAATTTTTTCATGTTCAGTTGGCTTAATGTAGAAAAATGGATACCCAGCTGGATGTTCTCCATGTGCCAAGTTAGGCAAAGGATTTACAAATATGTGGTCAGGCTCAGCCATCAAAACATACCTGCATAAGTTATAAATGATTTAACATTCAAATGTCATAAACAAGTAGTAAGAAAAACATAAAACACACAAAAGATAATGACCATAATAATAAAAATAATAATAATACTAAAACTCCGTTTGTTTCCAAAAAATAACTTACTTTTAGAAAATATTTCCAACAAAAATGTTTTCTTATAAAATACTTCTCAAACAACTCATTTTTGTTGTTTGGTTGCAATATTAATACTTCTCAAACAACTCATTTTTGTTGTTCGGTTGCAATATTGAAAATTAGTCCAAAAATATTAACAAAATATTAATTTATTGACCAAAAATATTTAGCATTATAGTTTTCATATTTTAAAATTTATTGTTAAATATGAAAAAAAAAAATGATAAAATGACAAATGGCCAATGACTTGGTGGTGGTTGGTAACTAATGTTGATTTGCAATGATTGATAATGGTGACCACTAGTGATCAATAGATTAATAAATGTGTGTTTATAAGATTATAGTAAGTTTATCAATATTTGAAAAATGTTTTCTTCTTTCAAAAAGAAAAATTCATTTTCCTTTAAAATGACTTGGTTTTCCTTTTGACCAAGAAAATATTTTCCGTTGACTATTTTCATAAATATCCTAAATATAAAAAAATCCAACAAAACTTTTCCAAGTAAATTATTTTATGGAAACAAACGGAGCATAAAGGTAGTGAGTTTAGAATCTCACTCTTCATCAATTGTTGCTTTTTCCAGCCATTGCACAAAAGCCCATGGTCTGTTTAAGACAATATAACCCTGGATACAACATGAACTACTGCATCAGAATGATTAACAAACTATCTAATAGCAATAAACTTAGGAGCAGTGACTGCTTTCTGCAAAAAGATAGAGAAACAGAAGGGTAGCAAAAAGGATGTGGCAGAATTTAAGCTGTCTAATATCCTTTGGTCAACTTCAACGTAGAAAAAATGATATGTGTATGCTTCTCAACTTTTGGTGGTTCTGTAAGTAAAGCTAGATGCATCAAAACATATATATGTTTAATTTAAACAGTGATTCCTTCTTAATTCAATTACTTTTTCATACTCATGTTATTGCACCTTTTGAGCAGATGAGCTTCTCATCATTTTTTAAATAGCGTAACTTAAATCATGTGAATCTTTGGTATACAATAATATTGCAAAACAAATAATATCGCTCCAAAAAATAAAAGTACTTATGGCAGAAAAATTTATAATGTAAATCATAAAGTAAAAAAAGTAGTCCTGCAACATAAAGAGGAAATCTTAAGGAAAAATGCAAAATATAACTCTCAATATCTTAAACTCCAGTGATATTACTGCTAAGGCTAGCCATAATCTAGTGCTTTGTAGACCCTCCAATATTAACTTCTTGGAATCTTTGACAAAATTTTCAATGGGAACAAAATGCAAATGTTGGAAGTACTTTGATATTGAGTTCCAACTTCCCTTAATGGACATTAGCGATCTAAGGTGTACAGTGAGAAACTTGGAATTGCAAGAAATAAAAGGAAGATGCGGGATTAACATATCGATTTGCTTTAAGCCAGCAATCTATTATCGTTCATTCAAATATGACTTTTTTGCTGCTGTTGGGACTAGCCATTATAGTTCATTCAATTCATACAATCAATTCGTAGCCATATGACAGTTAAAATCATATTAATGGATAAATGAGCTTATGAGCAAAATAAAAATCACAGAAGTGAGAATGATACACATAAATTCTAACTCGCATTATTTTGTTATCAATATATGGCATTTAAATGTAAATATGAGAAACTGAGAAACTGAAAAACTGATCATAAGAAGACTAACCCGATCTAGCCCCTCTGGAAGAGGATCAACAACAAAGGTTGGAATCTCATCCATCAATTGGTCAGCTTTTCCAGAATGGAGAATTCGAGTGAACTTTCCCATGTCTGATCCAGGCTCATCTTTCATCTTCTTATACCAATAGAACATAATCCGGCATTGCCACTGGCTATAAGGAGCATCAGTAGCTGTAAGGGCAACATGGTATCTTGAATTTGAATTCCCTAATCTCTTCACTTCTTCAGGCATCCTTGTAATGGGATCAGATAACTCCAATTCATCTCCTGAATTTGAGCTATTATGCATTACGAATATTAACAAGTTATATGTGGCAAAGAAAAACCCAAAGGACAAAAGCACCAAAAAGAACGGCGATACTCGCCCCATATTTTTCCTCCCAATCATCTTGAAGTCCAGAGTTAGAAAATGAATTCCAACTCCTCAGAAGGTTAGAAAATGATTGCCAACTCCTCAGAAGTCACAATTCAATAGAACCTAATTCTGTTACAAACAACAGCATTTAAACTAAAGACAGATTCCACTTAAACCCATTTCATTTCACAGCTCCAGAAAACAAATTGTAGCAAATAAAACCTCTATATCTTCATGAAGAATGTCCAGCGGAGCCTATGAAAACCCGAAGAGAAACAAAAAGAGCATGCACCAATCTGCATCACAATCAACATAAAGAAATTATAAGACTCAATGTTACAAAACAATAGCTAGAACAAAAACCCAGTTACAAAACACAACTAAATCAAGTGCCAAACAATCCCAGTTGTTAAAGAATCAAGAAAATGAGAATCCACTTATTACCCAGAACTCAAGTTGGTGAATAAATTAGTATATACAGATCTGATATGGCTACTTAAAAAAGGTGTTATCTCAATGAAATTTGACATAGAAAAAGAACTAAAAGAATCCACAACAGCGAAAGAAAGATCAAAGAATTAACAGGAAAAAAAAATTCCGAAAAACAAAAAATTAAAGAATGCAAGAGAGGAGAAAGCGCATTTTCACCTAAAGGAGTAGTGAGTGAGGCTTTCAAAGACGGAGAGAAAGAGGGATTTTGGGTTTTTGTCAACGGTTTGCTGGACAACGCGGATGTTTGACAAATTGCAACCGAAACAAATTGAATCCAACGTTTATCATCATTTACGGTGCCATTTTTATGGTATGTCCTATTGGGCTATTGTTGAGTTTTATGCCTTACTTATAAAAGCTCGGGGCGGGGGGTAGGTTGGTGGAAGGCTGACTTGGAGATGATGAGGGATGTGGCGACAATTGGATTTGGTGAAATCCTCCTTTGTCGTTTTCTTCTAATCTAAATGATTTTTCAAAAAAAGAATTTGGGAGTTTGCATTTCGTTCCTCTAAATAAGGAATGTTAGTTTCAGTGCTCTTTATATGAACTGTTTACCGCTCTTTTTGCTATCAATTTCATATCAATTAATTTTTTTAACATAATTTAGTACCTACTAATGTAAAAAGAGAAAAAAAGTAATTTTTTTGATAAGTGAATTAAAACTATTTTTGTATTTTTCAAAAGAATTTTATATTTTTTATATAATATCACTTGACAACATATATTTTTATTTAATTTTTTTACAAGAGTTAAAAAAATTCCGGCTATATGCGCCTAGAAAAGTCCCATGCCTAAAAGAGGAGGAGGGTTGGTATACTAACAGTCAACGCAAAGATCACTAAAACACACGTCGTTATGAATCATTTCTTTAATTCTACAAAACACAGTTGGATTATGCCCATCTAGGCACGTGCTACATTCACACCTGGATATAATGTTAAATGAACAAGGGGTTCCATCATATGAGCAAGGGTTATCACACCAAAGACAGGTTTTTAAGTTTTCTAAATTTTTAAATTTAAATTTGCTTTAATTTATAATAATTAATCGACTATATTAGTTTACTAATGGAGAATATGTTGCATAGAAGGTGTTTGATGTTAGCAATTCTTTTTTTTAGTCTATTTGGTTTCTTCTGTAAATTAACGGGGTAGTATTGCTATATTTCATCGTTAATTTTTAAATAATTTCTTGAATGAGACAAATATTGCTATCCAAAAAAAAAAATTATTTCATCTTAAATCAATGTTTTGGATGGTAATTTTTTGAAGGAAGGGTGCGATATATATTTCTTAAAATTTTTTGTTTAAATAGATAATTAAAGAGATTAGAATTTGACAAGTGAATTCTGGTATTTACAACTTGAAAGAGTGAGAAAAAATAGGCTTTTTTAAATGAGTAGCTTTATGAATAATCTATGTCTATATTCTCCTCTAAGAAAGAAGGAGCATTGTTCCAAACATAGAAGCTAGCATAGTTACATGCTAATCCTTTGAATTTGGTACCACCGGGTATCATACTTAACAACATTTGCTACCTAAGGTTATTCACTTCCATATGCACTGGTCCCGATCTTGCATAGAAAGTCATTTGACAACCTCTCTCAAAACAATATATTCTGCTATAACTGGAACCACAATCCCGGGGAAGTAACCAAATTTGGCAATAAGGAACAAATCATCCTGGTTTGGAAATATAATAGTAAAAGAGTATCTTTATTGCTGCAGAAAAATTGCCCTTAACAACTCCAGTCAGAAGTCAGGTCTAGGTGTTACAAATGACTCGTGGTGCAGTATGACCTTGTTGAACAATATCAATCTGCCTTGAAGATGTGACAATGTAGTATGGAGAGCACTACCTTTGATTCCATATATAATAATTCCTTGCATTCCATATATTCCATGCAAGCATTGCAAATGTGGCATCTCAGGCCTAGTAAGATATTGTCCACTTTGGGCTGAACCCATTTAGGCCCGCACGGGTTTGTTCCTGGGCTAAAACCAACTTATAGCCCAAAAGGCCTCTTACTAGTCTAAGACCAGCCCTTCCTTATGTACTTCACTTCCACCTTATACTTAACCGATTACAATTCACCTAGGGTGTCACGGTAAATTTTTCCAACTCGTCATTGCCCATATCAAAAAAGTGATATAAAGACATTATAAAATGATTCATAGTTTGATGGCACAGTAACATCATTATCAAGAAGCTAATATGAATGCACATGAGAGCAATAGAAGATGGCATGGCACAGATCTTATCAACATTGCACAAAGGACATGTCGGTAATATATTAACATTTTTATCCACTAGTCTAGCATTATTAGGGACAATATTTTTATAGGCACACCATATGAATCTCATGGCCTTAAGAGGAAGCTTCAGACTCCATAACCATCTCCATACAGGCCCCCTAAGATATCTGGCTTGCGAAAGAAAGCCCATGACAACACATTGATATCCTGACTTGACATTATATCTAGCATGAGTCGTCCAATGCCACACAATATTGTCTTTCTAAAGACCTGTGATATGCAAGTAACGATAGAATCTTGATAACATCATAAGGAAGAAACAAACCCTTTATCATCAATTTGTTCCAGTGCCCTACAATATCTTTTAAACCCGCCACTTTAAGATCTTTAAAACTAGAAATCATTGGTGAACTAACCGAGAATGGACCATCATTAGCTAACCAAGGACATTTCCACATATTAATAGAGGTTCTTGAGCCAATCTACCACCGAACACCATGCTTTAAAACCTCAACAACTTTAACAAGATCCTTCCAAACAAAACTAGGATTTGAACCTTCAGTCGCGTAAAAAAAATCCACTTTTGAAAAATATTTTACTTTGAGAACAGAAAATAGAAGGGTGGTTGGAGAAAAAAGTAGTCGCCAACCTTGTTTAGCCAAAAGAGATAAATTAAAAGCACGAAAGAGTCTAAAGCCAACACCACTAGAGACCTTACTATGACACATGCTTTCTTATAATAGCCAATGGATGGATTGACTACCATCAAGCTTTGAACTCCATCAGAATGAGTTCATCATCTTCTGCAACTCATCAGCCAAAGAGAGTGTGAGCAGAAAAACTCTCATAGAATAAGCCGGTAATGCTTGCGTGATAGCATCTTGAAGTACCATCTTACCACCTTGGGATGATAACTTTTGCTGCCAACCACATATAAGAGACGAATACAATCCCTAAGAAAAGAAAACACAACTCTTTTATCTCTACCAACCGGAGATGGAAAACCTAAATACCGACCATGATCAAGCAGACTAAAAATTTCCAAGATTTGAGAAATCCAAGCACATCTTCCAGCATTAATGTTTATGCTAAAAAATATCCTACACTTTTACAAATTAGCAAGTTGACCCTAAGGAACCTCATAAATTTGTAAAATCCTTTTAATACCTAAAGCCTCCTACTCATTAGCTCGAAAGAAGAAAAAGCCATCATCGGCAAATAATAAGTGGGTAATACTAGGTGCATCCCAAGCCATAGAACATCCATGAATACTTCCATTACTCATTGCATGCCCCAATAAAGCTGACAAATCCTCAGCAGACAAGATAAACAAATAAGAAGAAAACATGCAACCTTAGCGAAAACCATGATGGGAATAATAGGTCATATAGCAGAGACGTTAAAAGAAACACAATAAGTTATAGAATCAATACATATAGCAATGAGATTCACCCAACACTCTGAGAAACCCATATGAATCATAATAGTTCGCAGGTAGTTCTAATCCATATGGTGATGTGCCTTTAATAATTTTTCATTGTGCTAATAAAGGATACATATTAACTATAAATATTAACTTAGTTATAAATATTAACTCATTAAGAATGTTAACTGTGACACCCTAGGCGAATCTCATATCAGCTAAACACAAGGTGAAAGTAATGTACATAAGGATGAGCAAGCGTTAGACTAGCAAGACGTGTTTTGGGCATAAAGATGAGGCTTTGGCCTAGAAACATAACCATGCGGGTTGAGCCCAAAGCGGGCAACATCTTATTGGGCTTGGGATGTTACAGACTTGGTATCAAAGCCAAACCTTGTCCTTATGGCTGGTGGTGAAGGAAAACTCATGCTGAGTACCTACCTAAGGAGGGTGTTTGTGACACCCTAGGCGAATCTATAAAGATAGACAAGTCTTAGACTAACAAGATGCGTTTTAGGCTTAGAAACGCTTAGAAGTGAGCCCTGACCTTAGGACCCAAAGAACAAAATCACGTGTGTTGGGCTCGAAGCGAACAATATCTTACTAAGCTTGAGATGTTATATTAACTCCATTAGGAATTTTAATTTTTCTTATAAACATTTTGGTATAATTTTATTTTCATCTTTATGTTCTATTTTTGAAATTATATATGAGTAATGTGAACTAAATTTAAATAACTCGTAATGTAAAATAGTTATTAAATTTAGAAAAACCTATTGTTGAATTAGTTTATTAATTTTCCTTTATTTTTTATAATTAGTTATGATAAAACTTTATAATCTATAATGTTTTTCTTTTAACTTTTCAGTTAGTTTATTAGTTTTATGTTTATGTGGTTTTTCTATCTATATTCTAAAAAATTAAATCATGAGCACAACACTATAATGCAATGCACATTAAAAGATATAGAAATAAGCGGACATTAACACTACCAAGAAAATAAAATATATTAAATTTAATAATGATAAATTTCCTTTTGATTTCGTTAAAAAAATTTAAAAAATTATTATTTAGAAGTTTTAATTTAATTTAGTTAGTTTAGATTTGTATATAAGGATTTTTATTTAAATAAATAATAATATATAGAAAAATAAGTAAAAATATTGGTAAAGGCTTAAATAACTTAGTATGCATGTAAATCATTTAAAAATTGCAAATTAAATAACGACTAATTGCAATGAGTCACAATGCACAAGTCACATTGCTTTCTTTCTTTTCTTTTTCTTTTTCTTTTTTTTTTTTTTTTTTCGTTAAAAAAAATTTAAAAAAATTAATTAATTTAGAAGTTTTTAATTTAATTTAGTTAGTTTAGATTTGTATATAAGGATTTTTATTTAAAATAAATAATAATATATAGAAAAATATAGTAATATTGTAAAGGCTTAAATAACTTAGTATGCATGTAAATCAATTTAAAAAAATTGGCAAATTAAATAACGACTAATTGCAATGAGTCACAATGCACAAGTCAACATTGCTTTTCTTTCTTTTCTTTTTTTTTTCTTTTTCTTTTTTTTTTTTTTTGAGAAAGACAAGTCACGTTGTTAAGTACATGTAGGCATGGCCACTGTTCCAGAACTGCCGATTTCGGTTCCAAAAAATTTGGAACTGGAATTGAATCAAAAATTTTCAGTTTCGATTTTGGTTTGGAACCGAATGGTTCCGGTTCCTTAACGGTTCTAAAACCGACGGTTCCGGTCGGTTCTCCGATCGGTTTTCTGGCTAATCGCATAATTTTAAATTTTAAATTTTGAAGATCGGTTTTCAAAATTTTAAAATTTGTGAAAATTATTTCTAAAAAAAATACACTTAAAAAATTAAAAAATGCTTCAATTAAATTTATTTTTTTTGAAAAGACTTGAACTTATTTTTTTTGAAAAGACCTTGAAACTTAATTATTTTTTTTAAAAAAGTCTAAAAAAGTCTTCAACTAAATTTATTTTTTGTTTAAAAAAGTTGGAACATAATTTTTTTTTTAAAAAAAGGGCTTGAACTTAATTTTTTTAAAAAATAAAAAATTAAGTTGCCTACGTATCCTCTTGGGGTTTAAAGGAATCAAAGCTCATGTAGTTCTTACTTACCTTATACCAATTTCACCCCTTTTGCATTATTCGCTATTTCCACCACCGGTTGATGTTCCCGTTGAGTACCCATCGTAAAGATCTTATAAATCTTCATATTCTTTTAGATTTTCTTATGCTTTTAGTTCGGCCTTACTCCAATCATCCACGCATGATTGTGCTTCTAGTGAATCGGGTGGCATACGAGATCGTGTTTCATCAAGTATGTTTCCTCCTTGACTAAAAGCTTGTTCAACCGCAACAGTGGAGACCGGAGCTGCTAAAACTTGTTAAAACTTGTTTTGCATTAAAGAAAGTATTGGAAAATGATTGGCGTGATGACTGCCATGCAATCTAAAAATTGGAAAATTTATTATCTGCATAATTATTACCAAAACTCCAAAAAAGAAATTGGTTATAATTATCAAAAATTCAAAAAAAAGAACCGGGTTTCCCCTTGGTCCTTTTTTGGTCTTTTTGTAGTTAAAAACCCGTTCAGACAACACCAACACTACTTACCCTTTGAGTTGGAAATTGTTGAAATATTGAATGAGAAAGAATTAAGTAAGTAGAATGAACTAGAAAATTGAACAAATTCACTATATATAATTCTATAATATTTTGTCTAACTTCATGCAATACTAAATTTATATTAATACTATCTTCCATATCAAGATTTAATAATTCATAATAAATAGTCAAATATTCACATAAAACTTCAATTTTACATCTAGAATCAAATACAATAGCAACAAGATAAAGGGATGTTATATTTTTAAAATAAGATAACTATTTTTTTTTCATTGAAAAAACACAATATTTTAATATAAAATCATTTTCAAATTCTTGGAGTGCACTAATAATATTAATACACATATGTAAAAATAAATGAGATGTGGGATAATAAACCTTACTAAATTTATAGGTAGCATCATTAAAAATTTTTAAAATATCTAAAATTTTTGCACAAATAATATCTAAAAAATTTTTTGCACAAATATTCCAATTTTTGTGGATAATACGAATAATTCTTCAATATTATTAGTAACAAAAATGCACAATAATTCTTTTATAAGAAAAAAAGAGCTCGTTTTAAATAATTCATATGTTTTGAAATTCCACACGAGTTGGAAACATCCCTTGGAAAACATTTTTTGGTCTTTTATTATTTTCCCTTACAAAATTTAAGCCCAAACTTTTCATACCACTTGGGGAATTTCCCCTAAAATATAAAAAAAATTAAAGCTTTTTTTTTTCCTAAATTTTGGAAAAAAGGAAAAAAAAAATTATTTAAAGAAAAATTCCCCAAAAAAAGAATTTTAAAACGATCTTGTAGCACATAAATTTAACATGGCAAAGCACATCTTATATGAAAAAATTTTCTTACCAATATTGGTTCACAAATATTTTAAGTTTAATAAAATTGATTTAGTAATTAGGCAGAAGCATTATCAAATGATAATTGGAAAAAAAATTTTTTTGTCAACTTATATTCATACTAAAAATTAAAACAATTATTCTATAATATTATTTGCAGTATGTTTTATCAAATCAAAAAAGCCACGAAATGGCAATAATTCTTTTTTGAATTTTTTCAATCATTTATCAATTCCAGACATGTAATAGCCCCAATTTAAGAATTGCATTTGCACAAATGATCACTCCAAATATCACAAACAAATTGAAACACGAATTTTCATTTCAGAAAATAAAGCTCAAACTTTTTTTTTTTCTTTTTTATACCCAAAGAAAGAATAATAGTTTCGTTTTAACAAAGTAATTTCTTGGCACTCTTTAGCAGAAATGATTTAAAGCTTTTTGACAAATATTTGATTAGAAACCTACTTTTTCACAAAACTAAAAGATAAATGTTCCATAGATAATCAATTTTTGCTAAATTCTTCTTTTTAATTTTTTTTTCAGAATATTGACAATAAAAGAAAATGTTAGAAGAATGCGGTACCCTGAAATTTTGTATTTGAGACCGATCAAACTCCTGTTTTTTGTTTTGGATGTTATTTGTCTCCAAAATGCTTCCAAAATGAATCCATAGCCCGCCCGATTGTTTAAATTTATTAAAGAATTTTCCAACAAATAATGCCAGAATTACTCGAATATTTTGTCACCTTTTGAATTTTTTTGTGAAATGAATAACGAATAATGTTAAGAACTCGTCTTGCTCTTCGAAGGAAGTTGTGTACCTTGCTCTTCCACTCTTCCTCTTCCTCCTTGTTGTAATTGCTCATTATTAAATTCAGATTCTTGAGTTGGGAATTTATATTTTTCATTTGGATATCCCTCCAAAATTAAAATCGGTTTGGAGTGAAATCGAAGAGTCCCAATTTGTAAAGGACAGATGAATATTGTGGGTTTCTGCCAATCTTTCCCTTGCCCTTAGTAAGAATTTGAGTTTCCTCCACTTGTTCATTATATGAATAATAATATAATTTGGAAAAAATTGAATAAAAAAAAAAATAGAGATAATAATTAGAGATTGAATTAGAGATTGGAATTTTGAATAAATTAATTCAACCAATAAATTGGTGAATGGAAATTAGAGAGATTGGTAAGAGTAGAGAAAGAATAATAATAAGAGTAGAGTGTAAGAGAGAAGTAGGAGATTTTGTGTGAGAAAAATTGTAAAATGGAATGGAAAGAGGTATTTATAATAAAATCCAAAAAAATAGTAGAGTGTAGAGAGAGTAGAGATTTTTGTGTGAGAAAATTGTAAATGGAATGGAATGAGGTATTTATAATAAATCCAAAAAATCATTTTTCCACAAATACGCTTGAAACTAGCCGTTATGTAGCCGTTTATAGTTGTTGGGAGGGGTAATTAAGAGATTTCACAACAAAATTTCAAAAAAAAAAAAGAGCTTCTGACAATTTGTAACGGTTAGAATCGCTGGTTCGAACCGGCGGTTCCATCCGGTTCCAACCGGTTTTTGGAACCGCCGGTTTGCGGTTTCCAAAATATTGGAACCGGAACCGAACCGTATACCTCCGGTTTCGGTTCCCACCGGTTTCGATTCCGATTCGGACCGATTCCGGTTCTGGGAATCGTAATATGGCCATGCTTAAGTACATACAATGTATAAGATCATATATTAATGAAGCACAATATTGAAACGAGACTTCCAAAATAATAAATATTTGTTTAGGTTTTAAATTTGCGATCTATTACTCTATAAACACTTGATCACTTTCAAAATATTTTCATATTGTAATTATTGTTATTAACTAAGTGATTGGCAAAAAGACTAAAAAAAGCCTCAATTTTAATCTTTTTTTTTTCCAATTCTAACTATTTTTATTTAATTTTATCAATTGATATCGTAAATTGTTATTATTAATATTATTTTTCACAACCGTGACCTCTATCCACTTACCATTCAAAACTTTGATATAGCCGTTAAGTATAATAATTGAGTCCATATATAATTTAGTTAATTATGAGTAAACAAATAATAAAGTTCAATAATAAAAAAGAGTGTTAATGATTTTTCAAACTTTTTCGATTATTTGGCTTTTATTATTTGCTTATTCAACACCAAGTAAGCTGTATGTGGAGTCCACTCGTTAAATTTAATGACCACATCTCCATGTTTTGGACAATATATAAATGGGGGCTATGATTTATGGAAAAAAAATCATGATATTTGTTAACTATCATAATTAAGAATTGAGAGTATTTGAGAATTCGTTTTCGCTTGGAGTAAATTTGGGTTATATATATTGGAATAAGGATAACTTTATTAGAATAATGATCATGAGAATCTTACATTATTTGTTAGTTAGAGTTTATTTGAGAGTTTAACATCCTTTAATGTATTTATATATTGTCCTTTTAAGTATTTTATTATCGTACATTATCAATAGTCCTCCAAAAAATGTTGGTCATTTATGTCCAACAAATGTTTAAATTTAAATGGATGGACTGCTTAAATATGAGTTGTTCGACTGCTTATGTCCGAGTTAATGGACTATTTATGTCCGAACTGATGGACTGTTTATAGACCGCTTAAGTCCGAATTGGAAAATTGGTTATGTCCGCACTGATGGACTATTTATGGACCGGTTAAGTCCAAACTAGAGAATTGGTTATGTCTGAACTAATGGACTGCTTAAGTTCATTTTGTTGAGGACTGCATAAGTCCAAATTTATTGAGGACTACTTAAGTTCGGATTTATTGAGCTTTATTTGATTGTGGTACCTGCGCTTTTATCATGATAAAAAGAATGAAAACTAATTAATAAAATTGCTTTATCTTATTGAAATGGAGACAATAAATAAATATTGTTGTCTTATAAATTCAACTTAACATTTCATTAGCAATCAGTAAACAGTAAAGAAGATAAAATATGTAGCTCAATTTTAAAAGCAATGATATATTCAGCAAAATAGTAACGAGATTGTAATATAACATTACAAAAGATATTGCATGTTTTAGATACTATTTTTTATTTTTTATTTATTGTATTAGTCATTTATTTCTATTACGTTGTTGTTCAATTTGTTAAACTCTGGTCGATCTTTGCTATTCATGCAAACTAAAAATCAAAATTTATTCTTTTCTTTGTTAGAAAAAAGGGAAGGAAAGAAAGAATCAACAAAATCGAAGGACTCAACATATTCAACCAATCACCATCCTTGGAGCAAATTACTAAAATATATGAAGAAAAAAAGTCAATATGAAAATTGATAAATAAGTTCACCGTAAAAAGTTCATGTTCCTGCAACGACACTTCCTGAAAGTGAAAAATATTTCTATCTTTAAGGAGTTTAAAGACTTAAACCAAAACCTGAAGTTTCAATGTTTCTTATCGGTCAGGTCATAATATTGTGTTAAATCATCTTTAGTAAGTTCCAAAAAACGAACTCCCAACTCCTACATTCATCTCAACCAGTAATTACAGTAAGAGTTAGAAAGGTTTTCCCTGCTTTTAATTCTAAAGTCCAAATCAAGAAAGATGTAAATCACATCAAGAAGACACCTCAATTGCATTAATACTAAGATTTGCTTCACATACAATAATAAAATATATTAAAATAATAATACTAGACTCCTAAATAAACTCTAACTAACAAATAACGTAGGATTCATAATTCTTATCCTAATACGACTATCTTAAATCCAATGTATATACTCCAAAATTACCCCAAGGAAGGGTTAATTCATAATTTACTACACCTCAAATTCTGAGAGTTTAACAATTGGTGGTGTGAGCATGAAACATACCTTCAACCCTAAAAAAAAAAAAAATCCCAACAGTTTCGATTTCTATGGCTAACGATTTCACTAAATGCCTCAACATGGAAGGCCAAGACAATACCCACGACGAGGCCAACCAACAACCCACATTCGCCCCTCTACAAACCACTGATCCCCAGGCAGCTGCTCTAGCTCAGGCTTATTCACAATTCACCATCATGCTGAAACGCCTCTTGGAGAATCCTCAGCCTAGTGGCGAACTAATACCACCCACCAGGTAGGCGAATCTTCCCCACCAAGAATATAGCCTCCCTCCAACTTACCTAAATACCAAAGTCATTCAGTATTTGATCGATACCATGAGGCGGAATCGGAGGTACACCCTAGCGCGACCATCCCCAATAGCCAAAAGCTAAGTCACACCCAACCAATCTTGGACAGAGCTAATCTCCAAAATGTTGTCAAGGAATTGGTTCAAGAGTGTAGAGAGACAGGAGAAACAGGGGATTATGGTCTCCTATAAGACTCGTCTTTGTCAGCTGATATTTTGGTTGCCGCTTTCACCAAGGTTCAAACTTCTTACTTTCCAATTGCATGAAGGATCTACCAATCCTCGAAGCCATCAGACGACCTTCTGAACTATGATGTACCTTCAAACCAATTCGGAGGATCTAATGTGTAAGGTGTAACATTCCCGAGTTGAGTCATTTCATAGAGTCGAGTTGAGTCGAGTTGAACCAAACCCGGTTGGGGTAGAATGAGATTAGAAGTGGACTTATTTGTTCAAGAGTGTAGAGAGACAGGAGAAAAAACAGGGGAATTATGGTCTCCTAAATAAAGAACTCGTCTTTGTCCAAAGCTGATATTATTTGGGTTGCCGCTTTTTCACCAAGGTTTCAAACCTTCTTACTTTCCAATTGCAGGAAGGATCTACCAATCCCTCGAAAGCATCAAGAACGACCTTTTCTGACTAAAATGAATGTACCTTCACCAATTCGGAGGATCTAATGTGTAAAGGTGTAACAATTCCCGAGTTTGAGTCATTTCATAAGAGTCCGAGTTGAGTCGAGTTTGAACCAAACCCGGTTGGGTAGAATGAGAAATTAGAAGTGGACTTATTTGAATGAAGAGGAAAAGAATCAAAGCATATAGGAGAGGATTTCAAATTGCATTAAAAAAGATCAAGCTTGGGTATTTAAGTGTAACCTTGCATAAATTGAGGTGCCATGTAGGAAAGTTTTACAATCTATTTTGATAGCCTACCCGTAAAAATCATTTTCCATTTTCACTTTCCCATTTTTCATGTTTATCTCCATCTTCTTCATCTCCTTCCCTTCCCTTCATTTCATTTTCATGGTAGTTGTGGTAATTAAGCATTAAGCATTAAGGCAACCTCTAGTTCTCCAAGTAAGTAGAATTTCTTGAAGCTTTATGCTATTCAACCTCTAATTGAGTTATATCGTAGATAAGTGATAAGAATTTTTATTCTAGGTGAAGGAAGTTCAAAGAGTGTAGAGAAGAGAAGTTAGAACAGAGCTCACGCGTTTTTGGAGTAAAGGTCTGATATCTCTTGATTTTTATTATTGTCCTTGCATGAGAATTTTTGTGGTGTGTTGCTAAGAAAACAGGGGAGGTATTGAATAAGTGAAATAAAGATGGAGTTATGCTGAAACAGGGGTTGCTGGAAATTTTACCAGTAACTTCATCTTGATTTTGACCCCAGTTAATGATGGAATTCGGAAGTGTCATAGAAGAGGTCATAGAAGAGTTATTTGTTCCTCTATGTGTTAGCTTTGCATGGGTTTTTGAATCACCCAAATTGGATTTGTATATTGAGAGATATGATCAAAAGAGTCCAGACTGCGCAGGCTGGAAACGCGTCGCGACCTGGTACACGCGTCGCGACCTTGCACTGCGCAGGCTGGAAGCACGTCGCGCGCTCGCGACTTTGCACTGCGCGCGCGCGACTTTCACTTCAAACTCACTGACTTGCATTTTGCATATTACGCGATCACGACTTGCAAGACGCGATCGCGAAGTTGGCCCTTGGCCTGGAAGCGCTCGCGACTTGCACTGCGCGCTCGCGTAGTTGGCATGAAAACTCTCTGACTCTCAATTAGCATATTACGCGATCGTGACTCTCAAGTGCGCGCTCGCGTAGTTGGCATGAAAACTCACTGTCTCTCATCTGGCACACTACGCGCTCGCGACTTTCAAGTACGCGTTCGCGACTTGTGCCTGATAACACACTGTCTCTTATTTTCTGCATCTCGCGCTCGCGACTTCCACAGGCGCGCTCGCGACTTGGTTTTTCTTGCATTTTTGGACTTTCTTTTTCTTCCTATGTAAATGGATTCCTTGCTCAACTTGTATGCATCCAATCATTGTAAAACAAAAAGACAACATTAGAATATGGATTAAAACAACAGGCAAGCATGCAAATGATGTGAAATCATATGAACATGATGATTTATGAAGTGATGAACTATTACTATGATGTTGTGTTATACTTGTGACATACCAACATTATGCTCCATGGGGGTTAGGTAGAAACCATGTAGATAAGACCATGTCGCGACATAGGATAGCAGATCTGCGCCTCATATGCGCCTCATACAGTTTGTTACTCCGGCTACAGGCCGTTGAGTGGATATGATTATATGGGCCATAGCAGCCAAGCATACAGTAGTCATCCAGTTTCAGACAGTTTTTCTTATCACTTCGGTTTCACTATAACCTTATGGAGCCAAACAGATATCTTGACATAACATTTCATGAAGTATACAGTCTTATAAACAGTACAAAAGATAATCAAGGTATCATGAAAGTATCATAATGTGTGAGCTTATATGTGCCATATATATTGTGCTTACATAATGCTTTTTGCTTATATGTGTGCTTATTGTTGTTTTATGTTGAGATATCCACTGAGCTTTATTTGCTCAGCTAGTTACCTGTTTAAATCGCAGGTTTTGAGACTAGTTCGTAGAGGGTCCGTTTACAACTGCTGCCATTCATCTGTAGAAGACTCGGTCTTCAGGGTAGAAACTCATTTTGTTATTCTTTTATGGCATGTACGAGGCACACAGTTGGGCCCAATCCATTTTGTAACTAGTATCATGTCTTGTAAATATTCAGTACATTATTACTATAAGCAATCTCAGCATGATATTAGATTCAATGTTATTATTATTCAATATATAGTATGTTTTCAGCATGTCAAGACCATACAGTCAACCAGTTTGGTAAGCATCTCGACTCGGTTATTCGGGTTTTACGGGTGGCCGGGAAGGGGTGTTACATAAAGGTCCTTTCCCTAAACTACCCCTGAGGAAGCATCTCAAGAATGGTATCAAACCTCCAAACATGATCCATTCATTCCTTCTCCTAGTTAGCCACAACATTCTGAAGCTCGTTTCATAACATGTATACTATCTGAGGAAAATATTGTCCTGACTTGGTAGATTTAAAAAGAAGAGAGGGAGCCTAAGGCAAATACGTATCCAAAATTTCAAATCAGCATGTCAGACCATACAGTCAACCAGTTTGTAGCATCTCGACTCGGTTCATTCGGGTTTACGGGTGGACCGGGAAGGGGTGTTACATAAGGTCTTCCTAACTACCCTGAAAGGAGCATCTCAAGAATGGTATCAAACGCTCAAACATGATCCATTCATTCCTTCTCCTAGTTAGCCACAACATTCTGAGCTCGTTTCATAACATGTATACTATCGAGGAAAATATTGTCTGACTTGGTAGATTTAAAAAGAGAAGAGGGAGCCCTAAGGCAATACGTATCCAAATTTCAAAGAATGGCGATGCAAGTGGAGAACTTGAATGATGAGTTGGTCATTAGCTCTATGGCAAAAAATTACAGGTACTAAGAAATCATGGAAAGAGAAACCTTGGTTTGCCTAAAACATCCTCAGCTTAAATAAACATAAATGCAAAATTCATAGTTTTGGAAAAAGCCAGGACAATAGAAAGGTAGAATAAGACATGCTTGGCTCTGGTGGCTGATGAGACAGTTATTGTGCACTTCCAGTTATGGGGAGATGAGTGTGATGCTTTTCAAGCTGGTGACATTGTCCGTATTTTCGCTCCCTCAAATTAAATTTATAAAACTTATTATTTCTTTCTCTTTTTTTTTTTTTTTTTGATATTATGTAATGGCTATGGAAGATACTCATAAAAAATAAGGTAATTTCCCATGTCACCATATGCTTCCTTCCCCATATTTAGTTCATGTTGCAAAGTGCCAATATATATAGGGGTGGCTATTTCACGTTTTTTGGAACCGAAATCAAAACTGGAACCGTGAAGAACTGGAATCAGTCCAAACGGGAATTGAAACTAGGGGTTTGTGGTCCGATTCTGGTTCCAACATTTGAGAAACCATGAACCACGGTTCCAAGAACCGACCGAAACCAACATTTTTTCAATCGATTAGAACCGACTATTCCAAACAAATTTGAATTTTTAGGTTTAACAGCTAGAACTGGCGGTTCCATCCGGTTTCAACAACTTTTTTTATTTTTCAAATATTTTTGTGAAATCCCCAAAATAACCGTCCTAACAACTATAAAACGCTATATAATGGCTAGTTTTAAAGGTATTTGTGGAAAGTTTATTTTTTGGATTTACTATTGATACCCATTTTCATTTATGCTCTCAAATAAAATTATCTCTACTCACTACTATCTACTCTATATTACTCTCTACTCTACAATCTCTCTAATTTTCATTTATAATTTTGTCAAAATTATTGTCAAATAATTTGTCTAAAGTCCAATCTTCGATTATTGTCAAAATAAGTTCGAGCCTTTTTTTTATTTTTTCTTAAAATTTTTTAAAAAATTATTTCATAAATATTTAAATTTTAAATTTTCAACAAGAAAATATTCCCCAATTTTTGATTTTGTAATTATGCGATTCGCCGAAAAATCAGCCGAAATCGTCGATTTTGAAACCGTTAAGGAATCAGAACCATACGATTCCACAGCATAACTGGAACTATCAGTTTCCACTTCCAAATTTTTGGAATTTGAAGCCGAAACTATGACCACCCCTAAATATATAGGTGTCATGATTAATTTCCTCGATCCATTTCATCAACCACCATATGTTTTGAAAACATTACATGACAATGGGAATGGCCTTCCAATTAAACTAAATTTAAGTTTTAAGCATGCAAAGCTTTCGGTTTAGATTCTTGCAATTAAAATAAATTTGCTCTTTGAACCGTGATTTAGTTTAGATTTTTTTGAAAGAAAGTATTTGGAGCGGTATCAAATTAGGGTGAATGGGTCATTTTGTAGATTTTGCTATGCTGTAAACCTACAGATTTTGCTATGCTGTCAACCTACGTGGAGAAAATGTCAGTCTACGTAAATAGACACATAAGCGTCTATGGATCCCAATTAGTCCCATTAGATATTCCCGATTGTCCATGTACATCATGAGATACCAAATTAAAAAAAAATTATAAATTTAGATACTCAATTGTCACAATTTTCTATTCACACACCAAAATAAAAAAAAATATAACATTTTAATACCAGATTAACGTTATACCTTTATTTTATGTTTGTCTCTAATAGGAAAGAATGCATGACATTTAGTTAGTGTAATAATGGATAAAAATAATAATCCCTTTATTCTAAAAGAATAATTTTCATTGTTTTTACATTTTTACATAAATTACGAATAGGTAGTTAAATTAGTTCAATTTTACACGCATTTATCCTTCTTTTCCTATATATACCCAATATATTAATAATTTTTTGATTAAATTTTGAAATTGTTTATAATGTTTTTCAATTAAAAATTAATATCTCGGCATATGTTTCAATTACTTTATATTTATATTTGACTAAATATTTAGTAATTCTATTAACATTAATTATTGACACAAATTATAATAAGGGTATTATAGGAAAATTAATAAAAAGACTATTTCTAAAATGGAAATGAGACTATTATTTTGGGACACCATTTTGGATAGTGAAAATATTTTTTTAGGATGAAGGGAGTAACTTATTAAGGGCGAAAGATAATTGAATGGATTTCATCGCACCTGAATGTAACATAATAACAGAAAAGGGCAAAGCCGAAAATCAATAAATGTTTATGAAGGGTTACAAATTGGAATTCTACATTCTCATATGGTTGTTTTTGAAGCCCTTCTTGCAAGAATGACCCAACAAAGAACACGATAGAAAACAAAGAAGCCCAACATAACCCCCACATTAATCCATCTATTGTCTTTTTCAAGTCCTCTACTCTTCAACACATCATTCCCAGTAACCAAACACTGAGAATGATTTTCTTGATAATGCCAAGAAAAACACTCATTTCTCAAACTCCAATACTCATTTACCAGAAGACTATCTAATGGGTATCTGTATAGAGAAATGTAATACATAAAAATCCAATACTTAGGAATATTTTCTTTGGGTATAAAATACCCAGAGAAAAGGAAAAAAGCACCAAGAACTGTGCATATTAAAGAATTCCCTGAAATAAAATCAGGAGAAATAGCACTTAGAAAAAGAACTAAAGAAGAAGCCATCAAGACTATTAACCAAACAATAAAAGTAAAGAATGTGAAAGCCGAAATGGAAGGGTTAAGCCCTACAAGCCAATAAATTGGAATAGAGAAAATAACAGCAACAGCAAGCAAGAAAGGCAAGAAAATAATTGTATTGGCGATTATGTAAGAGGAAATGCTATAAGCTGCTCTAGAAGCTTCTTTCATTAGAACTCTTCTTTCTTGAAGAAATATTGGAAGAGCTTCAACTGTAGAAGAAAGAAGAAAGCTAAGGCTGAAGGCAAAAAGCCCTAATCTTTCTGCTATTCCTTCTTCATCTTTTTTAACTTTGATATATACACTAGCTAAACCAAACCCACCAACTAATGCTTGCAGTGTTCTTGCCAATAGTAGTTGCTTTGTTCTGTAAATGACTTTCGAAAATCTCGAGCAAAGATAAATAATCTCATGCAAATGTAAAAGAGAAGAAATACCCTTTTTTTGAATACCTTGTTCTATTTGAAAAGCTGATTCCTCTTGCCAAATTGAGTATTGCAAAGGAGATATATAAGTTATGGATTTTGAATGCTCACCAAGTGTTTGTATAATTTCCATAGAAAACTCGAGAGCATTGAGTTGCATAGGAACTTGAAATCCCAAATTATATATTGTCTCCTCCAGTGATTCTAAGCTACCATTATAAACCACACAACCATTAGAAAGGATTAAGAAGTTATTAATAAATCCAAGTATTCTATAACTTGGTTGGTGTATAGAAAATAAAATTGTTCTGTGTTTTTCTTTTGCCATATTTGAAAGTAACTCAATAACTTGAAGAGCTGAGGTACTGTCTAGGCCTGAAGTAGGCTCATCAAGAAGCAAAATTGGCGGGTCATTAATTACATCAACGCCTATGGATACCCTTTTTCTTTCTCCACCTGATATGCCTCTATTCTCTTCATCACCAACAAAGCTATTGGCAACATGCGATAGGCCAAGCTCTAACATTAAACTCTCTACCCTCTTCTCTTTATCTTTTGTACTCATTTCTTTGAGTCTAAATTTTGCACCATACATTAGAGTTTCTTTCACTGTCAGTAAAGGAAGCAAATTATCTTCCTGTGCTACAAATCCACATATCTTCCTTAACTGAGCTGGCTTATATATAAACCGATCGTTTATGGATACACTCTTTGGATTAAAATCTTTGTCTTTAACTCTTCCAGATATTATCCGAAGAAGAGTAGATTTTCCAGTCCCACTTGGACCAACAATGGCAAGAAGTTCAGAGCTTCTTGCTTGAAAAGAAACTGATTGAAGTATGTTAATAGGCTTAGGCTTTTGGCCTACGTGAAAGAATGAAGCAAACGTTGACTCACAAGAAGAAATGGTATAGGAAAGATTTGTTACAGTAAGTTTGTAAGGCACTTGTGAATGGTGTTGAGGTGGCGGTGGTGAGTGGCGGGAAGAGGAGGAGCGGCTGGTGGATTCCTCAGAAGTTGAAAAGAGAATAACAGAGTCATCTTCTATTGTTGGTTGATTGAAACAAGAAGGCACTTTTGTTAGCTCCATTTAGTGGATATGGAAGCATATGCAAATGCAAATGCAAGTGGAGAGCCTTTTAAGTGGGAATTTTATTGAGATTATGTGAAGTATGGTGTGGGAGTTGGGCCAACCAAGTTAAAATTCTTGATTGCTTGAAGAATTAATTAGGATTTGGTTAGTGTTTGGTGATCTGGGAAGGTTGACTATTTTACATTGCTTATCAGAAGTTTCAAAGTAATATTTCATTTCTATACATTTCAAATTTCTTGATGTTGGTGATGATTAAGGTGCTATCTCCATTAATGATAATGGTTCAATTTTTTATAAACAGGATTATTTTTTTACTTCTAATAATTATGGATTTTTTGTGTTTTATGTGAATAATTTATTTTTAATTAGACTGAACTACTTAATAATATACTCAAAAATTAATTCATGATACTATCTAATATATATATATATATATTCTTAGGCCGTTTATATTGTCATTGAACCTAATACGTAATTTAGTCTTTGAATATATAAAACCATACGCTAAAAATGGTAGGTGAGAAAATACTCAGATTTTCGCAAGGAAGGAACCACATTAACAAATGGGTTTTCCCTCGAAATACAAAAAAAAAGAATAACAATAATGTTTTCAAGATCAGAAGTGAAGTGAGACAATGACTAACAAAGCTTGGGCCAGTGTCATATAACAAGTGGGCCGGACCGAAGTGATGTACGCAAGATGAGCCCATTGGCTCTTACCAGTTTCTAATGGGCTCTTACCCGAATCTCCACCGCGGTTGTGGAAAGTGAAAGTAATCATTCCCCTCCTATCAAACTTTAAAAATTAGTAAGGGAAAAATAATTATTTGGTCCCTGACGTTTGGTCAAATTAATTAACTCGTTCGAGCAATTTGACAATATTATCTTGAGGTTTAACTCCTTGAGGTTTAACTCCATCAGCCTACTTAGTTTTTCTGCTCATTTTTTTTTGAGTTAAAATACGTGAAAAAATAAGAAAAATGTGAGACAATTAATTTAAAATGACATTACTTGCCCTTTAACCTAACCTACCTTTTTTCCTATTTCTTGCGCAAACAATAGCGGTATCTTACCCTTCATATTATGATGGTAAATCAGATATTGGAGCCTAGGTGTTCAAATTCTACCAAACCTGAATTGGCCTATACTGGCATGCTCATTCCACGAAACGACGATTCAAGGATGCATACTCCTCTATGACAAGAGTTCGTTGTCAATTACTTCACGATACTCCTTGATGCTTGGGTACTAAGCTTTGGTCCATTTCAACATAAATTCCTGAATTGGATTTCGATAAAGTCGTTGTAGCTCCCAAAATCATTGAAAAATTATAGACATTTGTGTCTTCTCCCATTTTAACAAAAAAAACTAAGCTGCATATAAATGATTTCAGAAACAAAAAGGAAGAAAGTAGACTTTTAAGACTTGGCATTGTGTATATGGTCAAATATTTAATATTCATGCTTTGAAATCTAGGCGTTAGTTAATATCTATTTGTAGCAAATGTTTTGATTTGAATGTATGGATTTTTTGGTGGGCTGTAGTTGTCACACAAGATGTTTGATCAAATGCCTGGTACAGATTTACTTTCTTGGGACTCTTAATTAAAACGTTATGTAATCGGTGAACAGTTAAGAAGAGAGATGATAAGGATGGAGAGAAAGAGAGTTGTTTGATTGTTTTGGAGAAAACAGATAGAGAGGAGATAGAGAGGGTTGTTTAGTCCTCTGCATGTTTGTTGTTGATGGTGCATTGGTATGGACGGAGGAAGAGATTGACAACGTTATTTTAGTATTTTTATTACTAAATATCAAGGTATTTTTCGTCATTTCCCGTGATTTTAACAACAAATTTTGACAATTTGGACGGAATGACTAAATAGTCTAATATGGTTAATCCTCAGGAATCATTAATTAATATTGTTAAACTGCAGGGACGAGTTAATAAATTTAGTCAAACGTCTGGGGGATGATATAATTATTTTTTCAATTATTAATTACATTATTTTTGGATCACTTCCAATGTCAATAAAATTAGGCAGGTTTTTCGCTCTTGGTTTATTCGGATTTCTCATATTTTTATGTAATAAATTTTGGTCAAATACGAAAAATTGTCTACGAAAACTTTTTCTATGAAAACTTGTCTGTCACATAACCCAATCCTTTTGTCTGTCGCTCTCTTATCTTTACCAAAACTATTTCCATTGGTTAACATGATTCCATTTTTAGACTTTCGACAGCAATCAACGCTTATGGTTAAATAACTTCCAGCCATCATTGACAATGATCGAATTACCCAAAATTTATTCAAAATCTGGAGGAAATATATCTTAGAATTTTGGGGAATATTTTTGCACCGCTTTTATAATTTTTCGGGCAGAGGAATATTTATCGAATATTTATTTATTTTTTAATTCAGGGCTAAATAAGGTGTAAATAAAAGATAACGTGCTATTAGATGTCACCAGGTAAACAATCTATCATTTTCGAAAAGGTATAAAATCACTCGTGGTTTAGAAACTGTTCTGCAAAATTACCTGTTTTAATATCGTTTAGTTGTTTGATGTTTGAGTAACTTTTCATAAAACGCTAAATGTTAAACGTTACATGAGTTAATTTTTTATAAAACGTTACCTTAACTTTTAGAAGTTACTTCAAACGTTAAGTTATCGAACACTATAAAAAAATAGTGTTTAGTGTTTTGACTAAAAATTATTTAAAAAGTTATTACCGAACATAGATTTAGAATTATATGCCGGCAAAGTAGACGGGTAAGTGGTTGTGCAAATTTGATTAATCCAATATAAACTTGTCAAAAATATAATACCCCTTAACCTTGTTAGCAATTTCTTCTGCAGAAGGGCGGACAAACGCCTATAAAAGCGTTTGTATTAGAAGTAAAAGGGTTCGTCTTGGTCCCTATATATACCCATGTATTTGAAGTTTTATGATATAGTAGAACACCACAAATTAAGTTTTTCTTTCCTCTTCCTTATAATTCTAACAAAGGGCTTAGACCATTGGTTATTTGGCTTTAGGAGACATAAATGGCTTCTCATTTCAATTCCTTCGTTTTACAAACCGATTTCTAGTCTGGTCTGATATGGTTCTATTTTTTTCTGCAAACTGGACAACTTTAATTTTAAACACAAAAAGTTAAAAGTTTTATTCTAGAAAAATGGATCAAATGGCTGAGACGTAAAATCTTTTTCAAAAAGTCATTGGTTTAAATCTTGAAATCCACAATTTTTTTCTTTAAAAAATCATACCTTGAAATCCACTAACTTCTTTTTTTTTTTTTTAAATTTCAAAAATAAAAAGGTCAAAAAATTACAAATTACTGATAAATGGCCTAACCAACAATTCACTAACTTTCAATTTCAGTCTAAATGACCTTTGTACCTTGGACATCCTGAACTTATCAATTCAGTTGTAATTACACTCTAATTTGCTTTTAGGTTACAATTGCTCCCTAAAAGTGAATTAAAGCACCATGAACTTATCGATTTGTTGTAATTTCACCCTAAAAACAAATTAAGGTTGAAATTATAAACTAAGACAATATAAAGATGGACTCCATAACCAATCCAAACTTAGTGCAGTATATAATATTTGAATTAAAAGAAAGAATTTATAATTTTGCGTCTTTTGTCCTTCGACTTATTGTCTTTTTTCCTTGTAGGAAATTAAATATCGGCTGCAACGACAATGATAAAAAAATCTCCATATTTTTCTCACCATCCTAGAAAGTGTAACCTTGAATTAGTATCCAACTCATTACTTTTGCATCTTAAAATTTGTTTAATTTTAAAATTAAAGATGCAATCTTGATTTTTTTTTCGAATTATATGAATACTTGCATTTTTTTTATTTATTGTTTAAAACACTTGAATTGGTTATAGACTCTATTTTTTATACGTTTTAATTGTAATTCCAATCTTAAATTTATTTTTAGGATGAAATTATAACAAATCGATAAGTTCAGGGTGCTCTAATTTACTTTTAGGATGTGATCAACAAATTGATAAGTTCATGGTACTGTAATTCACTTTTAGGGTACAACCCTAAGCAAATTAAGGTATAATTGCAACTAGATTGATAACTTTAGAGTGCTCAGGATATAAAGATTGATTTAGAATGAAATTGCAATTACTCAAAAAGTTCAAGGTGAAATTGTTTGTTAGGCCCAAAACAATAGTCTAAATTTTCTTAAAAATCAACTTTAATATGGTGTAACCAATTTCTAAAAAATTCTTATTTTGTAACTAATAGTTATTTTTTAATTTATTTAATAAAATAATAAAATTTTAAGTTAATTAGCACACAAATACTTTTATATTTTATATGATTTATGAATGATTTAAATATTACAATAACATCATATGTATTTTACACAAATATGATCATTGTGTGTATTTATGCAAGCTACAAAAAGAGCATACATGTCAAAGGTTCCATATGCGAATACTATTGATAGTTGATGTATGTTATAGTGTGTACAAGGCCTGACATTTCGCAGGCAATTGAATTTGTGAGCAGGTATGTGAATGATCCTACTAAGGAGAATTGACAAGTTATAAAATGGATTCTATGATACATTCTGAACATCAGGGATGTTGGACTGATCCTTGAATAGGATAAAGAAGTCAATCAATGTGCAGTTGGTTACTGTGATTCTGATTATGCTAGTGATTTGGATAAACGTTGGTGAACTATTGGCTATATATTTACTCTTACTAAAGCACCGATGAGTAGAAAGTCTACTTTACAGTCAATACAAAGGCATATTATATGGTAATTACAAGGCTATTAAGGAGGCATTTTGACTTCAAGAATTGCTTATTGAATTGAGAGTTAGACAAAAGCACATAAAAGTGCATTGTGACGATTAGAGTGCTATTCATTTAATAAAGAATCAAATTTATCAAGCAAGGCCGAAGCTTATTGATGCTCGATATCCCTTTGTGCTAGAGATTTTAGAAGAAGGTGTTATACTGTTTGAAAAGATCATGACAAATAGAAAATCATGCTGATATGAAGACAAAAGTAGTGATCCATTTTTCATGATGTTATACACGGATCAAATATATCATGGCAAATTTTTTAGAAAAAATCGACCATCAAGTTCAAAAATTGTTTAAACTTGTTTGAACTTGATAAATAACATTGAAAATTGAAGTTGCACTTTATGTGCATTTTGAAGACACTACATCATTGTGAGAGAATTGAAAGATTGTAACTAAGGAAATTTCACCAACGTGGCGATTTTTTGGCATATGTAGCTCAATCTCACATTGGTGGGCATAAAAGGTGAGGCGGTAGCTTCGACTATAAAACTAACCCCTCCCAATTATTGATATACCATCTGCAAAAGCCATCTGTTTTTTACATAGACATTTGGCTTAGCTATCTCTTTTCTCCATTTGTAATATTTCTTTTGTTAGTGAAATATTATTTGGATAGTGTCAGAGGACATAGGCAAATGAATGAACCTCATTAAATTTGATGAGTTTTCCTTTTTGTCCATTTTATAGTTTATCTTTGTGCATTTTATTTTATAATTTTTTTATTGGTGTGCATAGTGATATATTGTGCTATTAATTATATGCCTAGGTTATTGAATTTTAAGTGGGATTGCTTGTGACCCATCCAATCATTTAGAAATTTATTTGGTGTAACTTTTCTTTTTGCAAAAACAAGAAATTATTATTATCATAAAATAAGAGTACAAGAGGTGAAGTTATCAAGTACTACCAAGAGCATATAAGATTTATTTAGAAAGAAAACATGGTTGTTAAAATAGTATATGTTTAAGGGAAGGGAGAATAACCCATTGGCAACTGCTATGCTATGGTGCCAAGCTTCCTTTACGATGATCGTCCAAAGTTTAGATTTGATCTTTGACAAACAAAATCTAGTGCATAAATCCATCTTGATGTGGAGAATTTACCAGTTCTCCTTTATATCAAGCCACTTCCATGTAAGATTCTTATCAAGACCTTCCTTAAGTGTGACATCCTACTGAATTGAGTTGTTTCATTTAGCAAGTCGAGTCGAGTCGGAACGAACCAGAACACGGTTCAAGCCATAAAAATTAAATAAATCAAAGACTTGGACTTAATTGAATGAAACATAAAGATGTAGACTCAATTGCAATAAAAGTATAAGGATTAGGACTCGCTGTAAGATTTCTTATAAGACCCTTCCTTAAGTGTGACATCCGTACTGAAGTTGAGTTGTTCATTTAAGCAAGTCAGTCGAGTTCGGAACGAACGCAGAACACGGTTGATAAATTAATAATCAAAGACTGGACTTATTGAATGAAACATAAAGATAGAATAAGATCCAATTGGCAATAATAAGTATAAGGATTAGGACCTAATTCCAAATAAAGGTTATTAAAGTTTCGGTCTTAATGGTAATTGAAATTAGGTATTTAGGTTATTTGGTAAACACTAGAAGATATATTTGGAGGTTACCCCGAAATTCATTCATTTACCTTCTCCATCTTCTCCTATTGTCTTCTTTCTTTCACTTTATACCTTCTCCATCTCTCTCCTATTTCGTCCATTTTCTACTTTAATATTCAATTTACAAGCATCTTAATCTATATCTCTTCGTGTTGAATTTCTTGAATTGCATATTTTGCATAATTTAAGGGAGATTTTTGGATGATTAATAAGAATTTTATGTATAGGAGAAGGTGAGATCAAAGTTTGACGAAAGAACAAAGGAAGCTAAGAAGAAGGTTTAAAGCTTTTGGTTAAAGGTTTTGATATCTCTTTAGTTTAACAAATTTTCTATGTGTAGTGTGATGATAGTGATAAGATATGTTGCTGCATGTTGAGTAATAGGTTTGAGAAGGTTGATTATGCATGGGATGCATTGAATAAATGAATTGGATATTGATTTCATGCTGTAATAGGTTTGTTCGAAAACTGACCAGTAAATTCAACCAGAATTTGAACTTGTTTACCGATGGAATTAGGAAGTGGTATAGAAGAGTTATTTTTTCCTTTATGTTTTAGCTGTCTATGAGCTTTGGAATCACCTAATTGGACTTATAAATTGAAAGATATGCCTAAAATAGTACAAACTGTGCAGGCTGGAAATCAAAATCTGGGTGGACTGGAAGGTGCTAATTTAGCTCAATATTTGACTACTTTACCAACATATTTCAAAGATTTCATAGAAGAAATATTTGTACCCTAATGTGTTATCTAACAATGTGTTATCTAACCATAGAATTTAGAATCACCTAAATTGGCCTTATAAATTGAGAGATATGACCAAAATGGTACAAACTGTGCAGGCTGGAAACCAACAGCCGGGCAGACTAGAAGTTGCTACTTTAATTCAATATTTGACTACTTTACCAACATATTTCAGAGAGGTTTTGTACCCTAATGTGTTAGCTAACCATAGAATTTAGAGTCACCTAAATTGGCCTTATAAATTGAGAGATATGACCAAAATGGTACAAACTGTGCAAGCTGGAAACCAACAGCAGTGCAGACTGGAAGTTGCTACTTTAATTCAATATTTGACTACTTTACCAACATATTTCACGGAGGTGATAAAAGACATATTTGTACCCTAATGTGTTAGCTAACTATAGACTTTAGAATGACCTAAATTGGACTTAAGAAGAAAGAGTTATGCTAGAATTTTTAGAATGACCTAAATTGGATTTAAGAAGAAAGAGTTATGTTAGAATTTGTTAAACATGTACAGGCTGCCCTGGCATATTTTAAGACTACATTAGAAATGATGTTGGACTACATATGTAGATTCATTGAGCCTAAGATTAGTACTTAAATTAAAATCAAAAATTTCCTTAATCCGAATGTTCTAAATTAAGTTACATAAAAATTAGTAAGAGTTGCGTCTATCAATTGTTTGCATTATTACTCATTCGATATTACTTGTAGTTGTCTATGAAATCCTTTTAAAGCATGAAACAAGTTAGCGACGTATAGAATGAGAAGACAGCATACAGGTAAACAGTATGGTTTATGCATTTTAAGAACAATACAGATAATACGCTCCACTGAGGTTAGGTAGAAACCACGTAGATAAGGCTATGTCGCGACATAGGATAGTAGATCTGCGTCCCATGCAGTTTGGTACTCCGGCTATTGGCCATTGAGTGGATATGATTTATATACGGGTTATAGCAACCCAGCCATACAGTATTCATCCAGTTTCATACAGTACTTCTTATCACCTTGGTTTCACTGTAACTTTATGGAGCCATACAGTTATAAAATTGTGTTATTTATAAATTATACGATGTTTAATAAAAATTTCATAATTCATACAGTATAATGAACACCAGGTAAGACCATGAAAGTATAATGATATGTGTGCTTACATTATGTGTGCTTACATGCTTAATTATTTTAATTCTTATTAAAGTTGAGATATCCACTGAGCTTATTTGCTCAGTGAGTTTAACCTGTTTTAACTCGCAGGTTTTGGGTCTGGACGCATAGAGAGTCATCTTTAAAACTGCCTGGCAGTTCATCTTATTTGAAGAACCCAGTCTTCAGGGTAACTACTCATTTTGATATGTTTGGTTCTGTGGCATGTACAAATGGGCAACATAGTTGGGCCATTTCAATTTTGAAAAATAGTGTAATGTCTTTGGTATATATTACATCAATGTTGTATATAAATGGATGTATAAAGCAACAACGATGACATAATAATTTAGCATACAGGGATGATTATTAAAAAAAAAGCAATGACCAAAAGGAAACCCCCCCCTTTAAAGGTTCAACCAGTATGTAAGCGTCTCGGCTCGGTTCATTCGGGTTCACGGGCATACAGGATGATATTAGCATGACAGGACTTAGGTTCAACCAGATTGTAGCGTCTCGGCTCGGTTCATTCGGGTTCACGGGTGGACCGGGAAGGGATGTTAATTAAGTGATTGCCCCAAACTGAGAAGATGAGGAGACCTTAAGTAGAAACCAAAAGTAAGAAATAAATCCGTGGAGTTTGTCTCGAGAAACAAGGCAAATATATATAAGGGATTGGGCCCATAAAGGCAACAAAGAAGAGAAAAAAAAAAAAGCTAACAAAAAAGGAAGAGACGAAAAGAGGGTCACCATCGGCTAAATAGCTATTGTTGGTGACCATCCAAACGAGAAAAACAAATGAGCTTTGGTTTTTTAGAGGGAAGGAGGAGAGTTTTTTTTTTTCTTTTTTTTTAATTTAAGGATTCAACTTTGGTGTAATTTTTTAGTATAATTGTTCACGTGCTATACACATATTGGTGAAAAATACTATTCACCTGAATCTAAATAGCATCCTAATGTATATATCTCAATAAGCCATTATATTTTATAACTTAAAAATTAAGTTAGGGTATCTAATAGATTAAAAGTAATAACTTTTTACTTATTACTTGCCCTTCAACAATAGGAAAAAACAAAACCCTCTTTTTCTCTAGTAAAACGAAAAAATAATCTCAAATCATGTTCTTCAATCAAGAATTAAGAAGATAATACCAACAATGAAGAATTTGTATGTCTCCTATTCCCTTTTAATCTATTTTATTATTCTTATTTTTGTTTCTACAAGAGATATATATGATTCTAAATTTGTTTAGTTATGAAATTTAAGTTTAAAAATAGAATTTGAATACCAAAACCTTATTTGAGTTCTTATGTTTCATTAGGTGAATCTAGAATTGAATGTCACCTTGGTTTTTTTAATTAAAAACTGCAAATTGAAAAGCTTTGTCAATTTCTTTTTTTTTTTCTTTTTGTTTCATCACATATATACGATTCTATATTTATTTAGTTATAAAATTTAAGTTAAAAATAGAATTTGAGTACCAAAACCTTATTTGAGTTATTGTGTCTAATTAGGTGAATCTAGAATTGAACAATAAACTTTATTTTATTACCCTTAATAGGGATAATTGCAATTTTAGTGTATGAACTTTTAAAAAATTTCCATTTTGGTGTATGAATGGAAAAAGTTTACAATTTGGTGAATCAACTCCTACAATTTTAACGATTAAGTGAATTTTGCATAAGTGGACAATCAGAAATCCTTGTAGAACGATTAGACCCCACATTATCAATTATGTGTCGTTGACTGCGAGCTAATTAAGATGCCATATGAATTGCCACCTAGATTAGATGCACTGTAAGCAAGAAATGAGTCATTTACCCTTTCTCTATCTCACCCTCCTCTTCCTCTCTCTCTCTCTCTCTCTCTCTCTCTCTCTCTCAAACAATCATCAAAAGGAAAACCTTAGAAATGGATATGGAAAAAATCCTAAGTTATTACATAAGATTACAGTGCAAAAGTCTAGGGATTTTATGAATCAAAATCAGCATATTGAGAAGGTAATTGAAAAACAATATTGTCAACAAATTGAAAATAATCGCCTAAGATTAAAAGTCTCACGTGATGCTGTTAGATGTTGACATTCCAAGCATGTGCTCTAAGAGGTCATAAAGAAAGCTCCAATTCAAAAAATAGGGGGTATTTCATTGAACTTGTTAAACTTTTGAGTTTTTATAATGACAAAATGGAATCGGTAGTTTCAGAAAAATGCTCCTCAAAATGCATCTTACATTTCGCCCAAAGTTGAAAAACAAATTTTACATGTCATATCTAATGAGATTCGACATGCAATCCGTGATGAGATTAATAATGAGAAGTTTTGCATTATTATTGATGAGGCTCGTGATGAATTAAAAAAGGAGCAGATGGTCATTATGTTGAGATTTGTTGATAAAGATGGCTATGTACAAGAGCATTTTTTTGAACTAGTTCATGTCCTTGATACTGGTGCTTTAACTTGATACTATTACAAGAAATTTTAGATGTCCTTGCTAGGCACAACTTGAATATAAAAAATATTCGGGGTCAGGATTATGATGGAGCTAGTAATATACGTGGGGAGTGGTCTGGACTATAAGCTTTATTTTTGAGTGAATGTCTATATAACTATTACATACATTGTTTTGTTCATCGATTCCAATTAGCATTGGTTGCAGCATCTAGAATGGTAATTTCAATTCTTCAATTTTTTTCTAAATTGACTCTCATCACCAATGTTGTTACTTCCTCTTTTAAAAGGCATGATCAATTGCAACCTGCCCAAATTGCTGAACTAGAGAAATTGATTACTCATGATGAACTTGAAACTAGTAAAGAATTAAATCAAATTGGTACTATAGAATGGGCTGATGATACTTGATGGAGTTCTCACTTAAGCTCTTTAGAAGCTTAATGAATATGTTTGAAGCAACTTGTTTAGTTTTGAAAACTATAATTGCTGAAGGGACTACTTATAGCTAAAGGGGAGATGCTGATTACGCTTTTAATACTATCAATTCTTTTGAATTTATGTTTATTTTACATCTTATGAAAGAGATACTTGAGATCGCACATGACCTTTGTCAAGCCTTATAATGCAAGATATTCTGAGTGCAATGTGTTTAATATCAACAACAAAAATGTCGATTCAGAAAATGAGAGAAAGTGGATGAGATTCACTGTTTAAAAGTGTCTAATTTTTCTGTGAGAAACATGAAGTTGATATTGTTGGCTCAAGGGTCAATTTTTAATCTCAGATTTTGATGATTAATACAAAACGAATAAATTTAAAATTATGTTATTTGTGCTAATTTTATTTTTGATATTGTTGGCTCAAGGGTCAATTTTTTTAATCTCAGATTTTGATGATTAATACAAAACGAATAAATTTAAAATTATGTTATTTGTGCTAATTTTATTTTTATGCAAGGAAATTTTTTTGGGAGATAATCATACAGGCAAATCCTATTTGAGTGTGAAGAATTCCGAAAGACCTAGTAGCTTAGGTTATTTAGGAAAACTTTGTAGGATAGAGAGAAAATCCATATATGAGCACAAAAATCTTTTTCTCTCTCAAAAATATTTTTCGGAAAATTAGTTTTCTTCAATTAATCTATTTTCGAAAATATTCTTTTAAATCGAAAAGATTTATTTTCCTAAAACTAAAGAAATTTCTTCTCTTATTGTTTTTGGTAATACAAATCACTCTCTTTTTCGGAAATATATTTTGAAAGGTATAATATACTTTCTTACCTTAAAAACGAAAGAGAATCTCTTTCGATTTTAGTAAGAGTATCCTTCCGCAAAAGTATTTTCCAAATATTGCTATCGGAAATCTCTTGTTTAAAAGAAAGCAAATTTCTCTAAAGGAAGTGAAATCGGCATTTTATTCTATTACCCAAAAAAGGATAAAAATAATTTTTTGGTAACAAAGATTTTTCAGATCTTCTAAACAAGGAAGAAGATATTTGATCTCTTTCCAAAAAGCGACCAAGCTCCTTCGTTTTCTATATAAAGGAACGTTCACACCTTAATCATTTGGTGAAGTAAGAGTATTTGTTTTAAGAGCACTCTCTCATTGAACGAATCCTTTTCTCTCAAAACTTACTCTACCCCCATTTTCTTTTCTCCTCTACACTTAACGTTTTCAATATTTAAAGTGAAAATAATGTTTTTTTACAATTTCTTTTTGAAAAACAATTCTGTGTTCTAATCGATCTTCTAATCTAATAAGATTATTTTTTCTGTGCTTATATAGGCGTTTCCTTCTGTCTATTTAGAATCTGTATTCTATAGTAGACAGGCTCTTTATTTGTTATACTTTTGAGTGTAATAGCTTAGGTTAGATCAGGAAGCTATTGAGATAGAGGTTATCAACGCGACCCTTCTCAATGTGTGGTGATAGTAATGGTCTTGAATTTCGAGTTTCTGTACTCTGTCTAAAAAGAAAGGGTGAGGTTAACTAGAACCTTTGGAAAATCTAGTGGGACAAAAGGGTAGATCTAGGTTTTTGATCTATGGCCTTGTACTGTTGGTGTGTCTCTTACCTTTTTAAAAAGAGATAACTTAGCTGGAGGGATCTCAAGATGCGGTCTTGGGGAGTGGATGTAGCGAGTTAGTGCCGAACCACTATAAACTCTCGGTCCTGTTGATCTCTTATTTCTGAAGTTTTGAGTTGATACTGTCTCTTTTACAACTTCCTGGTCTTAATTTCTTTAGAAACGCGGTGAAATTGTTAATAATTCAGATGTTCTAAACCAGCAAAAGTTTCATCTATTCTAAACGTATAGTAACTCTGGTATTTCTAATATAGTGAATATTACATGTTTCTACTGTCGTTCTACTTTCCAGTATAATTCACTGTTTCTGGATTTCTATTTTGTTTTCTAAACTTATGAGGATGTTCTAATCCTGATAACTCTCCATCATACAGTTACTTAACATTTTGATTTAAGACATCTTGTGAAGAAGTTCTAATAACTATTTTGCACATAGTCTTATATGTTTGCAAATCTTTATGAGAGTTCTAAGTTCAGATAATTTTCCTTATTAAAGAAAGCTTCTGATAATTGCTTACAAGTCAGTGTGAAGCTGTTCTAAATCAATAGCTGCACTTTGCACAGACTTTCTAATATTCTGAAATTAGACATTGTGAGGAAGATTCTAATCCATATTCTACTCTCACAAAGTTCTGTGTGTTTTTCCGCATTGCACTTAGAATTCTAATTCTTGTTTGAATCTTCTAAAATTTAATTTCAGTTTTTAGAAAACCCATTCTTGTTTAGAATTTCTAAAATTTATTTCAGTTTTTAGAAAACCCAATTCACCCCCCCTATTGGGTTGTGCCATACACATTCGGGACCCACAGATATCCCTAATATGAATGCTCATTATAATTCTAGTCGAGCTAGAACCCGCAATCAAAAAGACCCAATTACATTTTAGCATTATTTTCGAGTTGATACATTCATTGCTATCAGTGACTTGTTAGAAATTTTAATGGGGGCTACTATTAATAGTGGGCTATTTTAGTTTGTGAAAACGGACTGGATAAATACAGTTTAAGAATATGTATGTGGAGCCCAATTTGTGTTTATGTGATCACTTATGTAATGGGCTTGTACACCTCTAGTGGGCCAGTATGGTAAGGCGGTTAAAAGTGTAGGCCTAATCCTATAAGGATTTGTGATGGGAAGGTTCATAAGATTTTATATAAATAGGCTAGGTCCCTTCTCATTCCTTAACCCTACTATTGACTAGTCTCATTGAAAAGCCTCCTTGTGAATAAGAAAACGGAGAGGAAGATCTAGTCCCTCTTTTACAAATTCTGATTTAGTGTTTGAGCGTCTTGATTGCAGATAATCTTAAAAGAAGAACCGTGAACTCTATTTTAAATCACAAATCAGGTACGCAAATTGCTTCGGCTTAATATTTATTTGGTGTTCTAAATTTATATACTAGATTCATTAATTTTCTTACATGACTCACAATTGCAAAAATTGAATGTTAGATTTAAGGCAGATTTGATGGAGTTGTTCATTCTTAGCTCCTCTTTAGATCTAAGGGATGGTTTCAAGTCATTTAAAATTGATGATGTCTACAGCCTTGCGAATAAGTTTTATTTTGAAGATTTTTTAGAACAAGGAAGATTACATTTAAGATATCAATTGGAACTTTTTGTACTTGATGTTCTACGTTATCCTAAGATGCAATCGCTATCAACTATCTCTAAATTGTGACAATATTTAGCTAAATCAAAGAAGGCAACTATTTATCCTCTTATTGATAGGTTGGTTAGACTTGTTTTGACTCTTCTAGCCTCAACAACAACTACTGACCATGGTTTCTCGGCTATGAGTCTTATAAAGAATAAGCTTCGTAATAAGATGGCATATGATTTTCTTGCAAATTCCTTGATTATATATATTGAGATAGATATAGTTGATACTTTGAGTATCAATTTTATAATTGATGAGTTTTACACCACGAAAGAGCGACAGGTGTAGCTCAAGACGCGAGAAGACATCAAGTATAAATATACAAGATAAATTGTAATCTTAGATGTCTATTTGAATTTTCTTCTATTTTCTTTTATTATTCGTTTCGCTATGTCATTTTTTTTCTTATTATTCTTATCAGATTTTTTTCATTTAACATGCCATACTTAATATAGTAGGATAAGAATTAAAGGAATCCATTTGATTGATTGTTGTTTTGAAACCCCATGCTAAGTTTTTTCTGGCTTAATTATCAATGAAAAAAAAAAATATTATCTTCACCCCCAATCTAAATTTCTGGCTCGCGCTGTTAAAAATAGTCAGTTTCTGCAACATTTGTTAGACTGGGGACCAAAAATTAGTCCAAGGGGTAAAAAACTTATTGCCTCGTAGCCATAGGTTGATTACGAATACTGAAAATCCGTCCAATCATGCACTGCGCCACCTTCACAAGTGTAAAGATTGTGGCCTCAAAATAGAGTGATCCCACAAATATCTACCTGCCATTTCCGCAATTATTGCTTGGATAACTCTAAATATTCAATTTGGCTCCTTCTCCTGCAAAAGTTAATACGTGTCCATATCTGAATCTACTCATACGTGGGGGCAAACCAATTAATAAAATGATCAAATTACTTTAAATTTAGCCTTGTTTGCTGATAAATTTATTAATTTTTAAAATTATATTAAATAAGTGTATTTTTTTTTTTAGAAAATAAGTGTATTTTTTTTAATTCTTAATCTACAATTGTAGTTTTTACATCTCAACTCATTCATCTCACGTGCATATATTCATTGGAGATAAGTGTAATTATAGTATATTATATTTGACTTATCTAAATATAATTCTAAAATATACATCTAGACATAACATAATGATAAATGCATTTACAATCTAATAGCTGTTCAAGTTCGAATCTCCTTCTCCAATACTCAATATATATATATATATATATAAATGAAATATTTACTTGAATTATTGATTACCGTTTGTATCCGCTTAAGTATATTGAATTTTAAACAAATTACTCCTACTAGCTTTTATTTTTTTTATTTTTTAAAGGCAGACTAATTTTTAATTAGTTAGTTTAATCCTATCGTCTTATATAAATAAATTTTTATAATAGTACATGCCATATAAAAGATAATAATTATTAAACTCATTTTTATTCAAAATCGAAATTACAATAATTAAATCATAATAAAAAATTTTCAATTATATAATAGTAATGATAATAGTCAAAAATCATTGAGAGCTTATAGGATATTATTAACAGAAATATATTTTACTTAAATTTTAATTTAAAAAAATAAACTTTTTTTTTTGTCATCGCTGAAATATTTGTTAAGTTTTTTCCTTTTTATTATTATTATTATTATTATTATTATTCTCTAATAAAAGTAATTTGATTACTGACAAAAAACAAATTTATAGGCATAAAGAGTATATGATTTCCATTAATTATTTTTGAAAGACTTTTTAATTTTAATTGATTCCTTGATTTTTTTCTTAATGCATTCCAACTAAAAAAGGACATAGGATTTATTAAATGCATAAATGGTATTGTCAATATGTCTGGTGAGGTCCAGCATTCTGGTCACCAAAATATCAATGTCTGTCTTCCCTCACTGGCTTTACTTTATATATTAGTTTTTATTTTACCTCTCAGCCTGGATAAAAAAATTTTGTGGCACTCTGAATTATAAAATTGATTTTATCTTAAATTCAATTTTTTTTAATAATTTCATACTTCTCTATACTACAAACAGTAAATTTTAAAGTTTTTTGGCTTTCATATATAAAATATTAACTCGATACGTGGTTAATAACTTTTGGAATAATAATTTTATATTTTTTTTACTTTTTAATAGGTGTTTAATTGATCTAATTTTATAAGTTGAAGTATTCAACTGATCAAATAAGTATTTAACAAGAATAATTTTATAAGTTAAAGTGTTTAACTGGTCAAAACAAAAGTTGAGGGTGTCACAATTTTTATAAAAAGTATAAAAATAAATTTATGTATTCAACTGTTTTTATTTGTTAAAAAATTCTAAAATTTTTGTTTTTTATTTTTGCCCAAAATTTAAGTAAATCAATTTTATAAGATGAAATTTGAATCTTAAATTGAGGAAAGGGTGATTTTTTTTAATCAAATTAAATATTCTACATAAATTTTTGATTCATTAGAAGTTCAACCAAGCGAAAAACACGACATAATAAATATAGTTTTCTCTTGATGCATCAAATTAATTAAAACTTTTATAGCCGACCGACCGGACTCCAGACTTCAAAATTTCTTACTCCTGAGACGACGGAGGGAGAAGGGCTAGGTGGCCACCCTGGCTTTGATAAATGTTTTTAGTACATCGTCTTTGCGCAAAACTCTTTGCTATCTTAGTTGCCCTGATGCTTTCACTCAAGTCATTGGACTTGAGTTTGACCCTCAATTTAAATAAGATTTTATTTTATAGTTATATTTTTAGTTTGTTTTTATAAATCGTAACAAAATAACCGTATTCCTCTATATTTGTATTTTTTATTTTGGGATAGTTCATTTATAAAAGCTATCCACGAAAAAGTAAATATTTGATTTGAAAACTAATGCTCCGTTTGTTTTTGTAAAATAACTTATATGAAAATAACTTGTTGAAAAATATTTTCTATGAAAAATATTTTTCAAATGACTTATTTTCCGTTGTTTGGTTATAATTTTAAAAATTAGTTACAAATATTAAAATTTTTCTTATAAGACCATAAAAAATATTAATAATAATATTTAAAAATTTTATTGTTAAATATGAGAAAAATGTAAAAAATATATATATATAAATTATGAAAGCCGCTGGTAGCCGGTGGCTGGTGGTGGTGCCTGATGGTGGTAGCTGGTAGTGGTGGTCGGTGGTAAATGATGACTGATTGGACTTACTACGATGATTAATAAATTAAAAAAAATATGAATTTATAAGATTTATCAATGTCTGAAAAATATTTTATTCTCTCAAAAATAATAAGTTATTTTTCTTAAAAAATGACTTTATTTTCCTTTGACCAGGAAAATATTTTCTGTTGTCATTAAATATTTTTATCATTAATTTTAAATTAAAGAGAACAACCAACAAGTATTTTTGGTTGTCATTAAATATTTTTATCATTAATTTTAATTTTAAACTTTATTTAATTTTAGTTTAGGTTTGATTTCATTCTATGAATGTACAAAACTTCATATAAATATTGAAATATACAATAGCGTTATAAATTTATAATTCAATTCAATTATTTATTGTTGGTCATGTAGATAAAACTTAACAACTTGAAAAAATTTTAGAATTTTAAATTCATTGAGTAAACACATGATATTTAATTTATTCATTTATTCAGTGAGATGGATTTAATATTATAGCTCATAATTCTTTTTAATATTTTAAAATTAATATAAAATTAAATTGATCAAATTTTAAATTTATTCAAAGTTGATTTTTTTTTTACTATAAATGATAGTTTATGATGTATTTTCATAATTTTATTTGCTTTAGTAAATATTTTAAAAATAGCATTTTTAAATTTTTTTTAAAAAAAGAAACAGTTCTTGTAATAATAATTTAAATAAAATTATCAAATAAATTCTAATATATAATTAACATTAATATTTTTAAAAACTATGTAAGTTATAACTTCATGTAATTTTATGAAAAACTATATATTTTCCATAATAATACATCAATATCAAATTATATATATGTTTTCAATATTAAACCATTTATTTCGAAGTAAAATGATGAATACACGAAAGGCAATAAAAAAAACAAGACATGAACTAACTCGACCTCTTGCTCAAAAAAATACTTTAATTAACTTAAAAATTACAATAATGTATTTCAAATTTTAAACACTAATAGTTATTTTTATTGTAATTTTTAGTATGAAAAATTTAGGAAATCATTGTTTCTTTTCTATTGAAAGTTAATATTTATATCAAATATCTTTATTATTTTGTGGCTAAAAACACTATTTTTATTAAAAATATTTTTGACCATGTGTAATGTATATTTGCTTGTATGAAATGATAAAATACATTTTTGTCCCCCAAGAAAAAATCATGGCTAGTTGGCAATATCCTAAACAAGTTGAAAGTAAAAATTAAGTACTATTCCATCTATTTAACCTAAATACGAATGCATTGCAAAGAAGAGCTTTCACCAAATATATTCATACCTCATTTGATTTATGAATATGGCTTGAGTTGATTTTAGATTAATTAATATTATTTTGATGGGCAAATTAAATTTACTTCAACAAATTAATTCAATAATTTTTTTTTAAAAAAATAATAATGCAATATTAATTAACATGGCTAATAAACATGCACACACAACGCACGAAATTGGAGAATACAAAAGTGCAACATAGTATAGGATAAGCTTGCATATTGATTTCTAGTCTCATTTCCAATTTGGTTTTTTTTTTTTTTTTTTGCAATATTAATTAACATGGCTAAATAAACATTGCACACACAACGCACGAAAGTTTGGAAGAATTACAAAAGTGCAACATAGTATAGGGATAAGCTGCATATTGATTTTACTAGTCTCATTTCCAAATGGTTTTTTTTTTTTTTTTTATTATAGTTGTGTGTGGTAACAATTTTTTAAATATTTTTTTAATAAATATTATTTTTTATAATATGAAGTAACATAGCATTTGAAATATTTTTTAAAAATTAAGATAACCCGTTGGCCGGCCCTCCCCTAGATTTTATAGCATTTCTTAACATGCCTTGATCTCGTTATTTTGGTCACGTGACTCCTATTGCTCAAGTTTGAGGTACTGGGATCAAAATCGTGCTGGCTGAAGTTCTGTTTATTTTTTTTTATTTAGTTATTTACTTAGTTCTTATTTACAAAAAAAAAAAAAGTTTTAGTTAATTGGCGTGTGGTATGCAGTCCAGCAAGAAGCGAGTCTAGACTGGCACGTATCATTTGCAGCACTTGCCACTAGTGAGTATGAGTGATGGCCTGCCTTGTCCAGAGGTTCGTATTAGTTCATGAAATGGGGTTATGTTGCATGGATCTCTATATGCATGCGCGCCGAGAGAGAGAGCGCATCTGAGTTTGTTCCACTGACTGAGAGAGCTATCGGAGACATATATGTTATTCCTCTAACCGGATGAAAGTCATGTTGTTCGAACCCAGAACATAGAAATAAAGAGTATTATTTATATCTCAGTCGAGATATCTTATCGAATTCATCTACTGCAGTATGAATTACCACTCCGGTGTAATTGCAGCATAGCTCACAAGCGAGGGTAAAATGTTGCGGTGTATGTAACCTATTGAATAATGTGATTACTCAGTAATTCAGATGAGTCCGAGATATTGTCTTTTGCTAGACGCGAGCTGAACTATCATTGTGTTGCAAGGGCTGCGGACGGATGGCAAGTCTATCACAGGAGTGATGGAAAGTGCGACTTAATATATTAGAGCAGTCGAGCGAGTACAGGTCTTCGAGTTAAATTTTAGAATAAATTTTATTTGTTGGTTCCATTAAATGGATGTTATATTATTAATTTTCAATTTTAGGGTAATTTTAAGGTTTTAATATATTTTAAAATTTTAGTTTTGAATTTGATTTCATCTATGAATATGAGTAAATTTACAATAAAATATTAAAAGTATATAATAGTTTATAATTTTATTTCTGGTTTATTAATTGTTATTTAATTAAAATTTTAAAAATTTGAAAAACTTAAGGAAATTTAAATTTTGTTGGAAATAAACGACATATGAATATTTAAATTTTATTCCAAAAAAATTAAATTTTAATATGTATAATTCATGATTCTATTTTAAATAGGTTTTTTTAGGGAAAAAGAAAAATATAAAGTTAAAATTGGATTAAATTTAAAAATCACAAATAAACGGTATTTAAAATTTAATACTAAGTATTTATTTTCACTGTATAGTATGAGTGTATTGTTAATATATAATCATGGTGGGTGTTCACGGGGATACATTAGTAGATATTCGTGTTCCACTAGCTACGCCAGATGCGTAGTGTCGTATGATATATAGTGAGAGAGAGATGAGAAAGATTTTATAAATGTAAAGTATGCTCGGATCTCTGGCCCCACATGAGTACGAGAGAGAGGAGAACGCGAGTAGCTAATTGGCCGCCGAGAAGCGTTAAAACGATTCGGGAGTGGTAGTACTGACAGAATACATCTAAACGAATCAAGGACAGGTGGAATGGAGGTGAATACGTGCCATCTAGTTAAATCTCAAGGTTTGGGGTACAGGACTTCTAGGTCGAGTTTCTTTGGAAAGAGCTCTTAGGATTGGTGTATTTATAGTTTTTTTATTCACCTAATCAAGACAAAATATAGGTTTTTCGCCCAGGTACGCCGAATTCTTACTGTAAGGAGAGAGTATTCGCAGCTCTGCCATAGGCCGTATTCGTCCGCAGGTCTGTCGGAGGCCTAACCCCTGTGAGCTTTCTATACGCTTATCTAATATATAGAAAAGAGAAAGGGATTGTACAACTACTCAGTTACGTAACCGGCGGGAACATTACCTGACGCGCTGATGTAGAAATTGGTTAACTACTCGACGCGTACCCACGTACGTGTAGTCGAGCCCTTAAATAGTGTGTGCGTGCGCGATCGGAGAATGGACACCAGACCACTATGCTCAGCAGCGAGCTGGGTAAGAGATAAACTAATTGCCTCATACTCTACCTTGGATTTTTTTAATTTCTACAAATCTAGGCATTAATCACGGGGTTCTCAGGATACCCTGTTTCGGATGTTTTAAAAAACCCGTGGTTTCAGGGTTTCAGGGAAAAAAAGGATGAAAACCAAAACTAAAACTACCTTTTAGAACTTTAAAGAAATTTTAAGACCAGCCAGTGTTTCCGGGTTCAGGTTTCGGGTGTCTTGGAAAAATTCCGGAAATTTGGATTAATTCTTTTTTTAACCTATTTAATTCTTTTAGCTAATAATAAGGAAAAGTTAATAACAAATTAACAATATTAAATTAAAAAAAGGAACTAAAAATAGTAAATTAATAGTTTTAAAAATAATTAAAAATTATAACTACACCAAAACATAAAAAATTATAACTACACAAAACATAAATTTAAAATTCTTTACTAGTATTTAATTTCTATAAATTTAAATTGAGAGACATGTTAAAAAATTGACTTGTACTTAATTTATATTAGGAGAAAATAAATGATAGGAGAAATTCAATGAAGTTTAGAGAAAAAAAATTGATATTGTGAAAAAAAAGCAAGATTATTAAGGTATTTATAGTTAACATATAAATTTTTATTCATAAAAATACCCTTCAAATTTTCCGTTTTTTTACCGTTATAAAGGATAAAAATCTCCTTTAATTTAATTTAACAATGAATAAAAAAATATCATAATATGAATTTTTTATTTCAGAATATATCTTTCAAATTGCCCTTTTTTTATCGTTATAATGGAGAAAAATATCTTTTTATTTTATTTAAAAGTCAAAAATACATCTTAAATAAATATTGTTTAATTTATATGTAAAAAATATATATTATAAAGGGTAAAAGATTTAAATTAAAAATATTTAAATGAGGAGCGATTTTTTTCTCTTTTTCAAGTTAAAATTTATGGGTTATATTTATATTAATAAATTTTAAGATGATAGTAAAGTTATTGCATTTAATGATGAAAATTAAAATTAATTTAACAATTAAAAATCAAGTGTGAAGTGTGATATTTTCTATTTTTTAAAATGGTTTTAAATCAGAACCACCGGTTTTAATTTAACATATAAGGAACTGCAACCAAATCTTAAACCGCCAGTTTTGGTTACGGTTTGAAACCTTGAATCATTGACCACGGTTTTGTTTCGATTTCAGTTCGGTTCCAGTTCAAAATCGAACCGTGGTCATGCCAGGATCAACTCTAAACTGTCAACTAATTTTAATTTCAAAATCCCAAGAAAAGAACCATAATTTAAATAGACCATCTATCCCAACTTAGTTCAATTCAAAATTAAACTTTTTCAATCTGGACTTGTCTAGTCAGATTTTGATCCAAACAAAACAAATGGCAACCTCTACAATAGGAGAATAATAAGTTTTTATGTTGTAAAGAAATAATGACATGAAGAAATCTTAATTTTAGGCATCACTTGTGCAATGACATTTGAGGCATCTATTGCCCAGCCATGTGAAAAAGACCAATACAAGAATAAAATGTTTGGTGAAATGAGAGAATTCCATTTCTGTTTTATTAGTTGTTAGGTAACCAAATAATAATTTAGAACATCAAATGAGTGGCACTTAGCCTTACACGCATCCCATTGTTGTTTGTCCAATCATATTGTTCACATGGTTCTTCACAAACTTTCTATCTCTAACAATGAGATTGTACAAGTTCAAATACGTTGTTTTTTCCCCTACTCAGAGTAGAAGTGTGTGATATATCATTTTCATCCATAATGTGTTGTTAGTTTGCTATAAAGTAATTAGCTAGGGACCACGTGTAGTCTGGTTGATCTTCTCACTTTTTATGAGAATATGAGAAATAAATAATCTCGAGTTTGGATTTTAATGATAACTCACTAATGAAGGATGACTATTCCTTGCCTGATAATATTATTTTAGTCTATTAAAACTTTCCATAAATAAAAAGGTTAGGATATAAAATTTATCTAATGTAATTATTGACTGTTTTTCTACAACAATTTAGTTAGGTAGTAGAAGAAAAGAAACAATATGTTAACCAATAACTGAATAAGAAATTTGTCATTAAAATATAACCTAATTTTGTGACTTTTCTTTTTGAGGAAAAATTTTGTGACCCTTTTTTTTTTTGTTAAAAGTAAGTAAACTAGGAATTTTATTAATTGGGAGAAAACTGTATATAGAGGTGGATATACATCAATATGTTTTTATATTTTTATATTTTTATATATGAAATCTAATAATAAATCACTTATACAAACAAAATAAAAACACCATCTTGATTTGAAAGAGCATAAAATATTTGTTATAGGCGATCGCTTGCTTTACTTGTTGGCTATTCATTGTCACTATTCGATTCCATAATTTTTCAGAAAAATAATGTCATACTATTTTAGCGAGACAAAGTTGGTAGCTGTTCATAGATATTACTTTTCTTTACTATTCATATCTTTTGAAAATCATGTATTTAGGTTTTAGATTGATCACGACACAAACCAAATCATTTCATATCTCAACAAAAGGAAAGCAAGCTACCCATCTTCATCATTGGATCATATCTCCGACAAACAAATAAGTTTTATTAAAAAAAAATAAGTTTTATAAGTTAAAAAAAGAAATAGTTTAATATTTATTATGTTGATAATTTAAAAGAATTATATATTTTATTTCATAATTTCAATTCGTCCAATTGAATGCATAAATTATGTAGTTTTCGAAAAATAAAGCCTAAGTTAAAGTAAATTTGTTAGGTTACCTAATGACCTACATAACAGTAGAGATGCACATTTGGTTTGACCGAACCGAATTGATTAAGTTCGGTGTGACCGAATAGATTTTATGCTTACCAAAATTAGACCGAATACTATGAAAATCAGTCAGCATTGAACCAAACTAGATTGGTTTGGATTTGATTCAATTAATTTGAATCGAATCATCTCTTTTGGACTTAAAAATAAATTCGATTAGCTATGCAAATGACCGAACCAAAAAATGAAATTCATTCGGTTATTAATATTCAAATCGAACAATAACTTGATATCTTAAAATCTAACCAAACCAAATTGAAATTAGTCTATTCGGTTCGGTTATTCGGCCCGGACCGAGTACTACTTACCCTTACATAACAAGGCTAGCAATTCCCTTGACATACCAAATTAATGAAAACTGTTATAATTGAGAAAAATCAAATTTGAGACTTCTCACTCTTTACATTAGTAAAAAAAAACCAATAAGACTACGCCTAATTGACAAGTAACAATTTCTTTGTAAAGATATAAACAACAAAATAACATATTTATTCATTAATAACATTTTATATAGGGAAAATTTTCTATTAAATTAAAGAAAACATTTTTTTGTTAGAATATTAAACATATTTTTTCCCAAAAATATTCATTTAATTTATACTGGTATGGTATTAAAATAAACATTAAATATATAGGGACTCAAAAAATATGAAATGTGAAAAAAATAACATTATATATGATGAATTGATGAATTGCAATGCCTATCGGGAGGTTCTTTCTTCTCTCGAGATCTCCGCACAGAGAAAAAATTTATATGACCTGGGCTCTCCACCAAGGAAGTTCAGACCCTGAATACTAGAGGCGCTATATGGGTCGGCAGGTATGAGTTAACAATGAGCGCGCTCGCGGTAGAACTGCAGGTATCCAAAACGAATGTGGCTTATGATCAGTGCTGGCGAGCAATAAGTTTCAAGTTAAGAGACATCTATAAGATATACTTATTGATTATCTTGTTGAGATTACATAACATAACATACAGTAGACAGCATTTAGCAATCACTCCAGTTTAAGCAATAGATCACATTCTAGGATAAGAAATACGGGCACGGGGAGAGAGAGGGTTTTACCACAAAGGCCTCCTCGGAATAACTGCCGGTGAGGCAATGGGCGACTGATGATAACGGTTTGTCAAGCCGATCTGGGTTTCAGTGAAGACGGTCGGTTTGAGTCAGACCGCGGCATCATATTAAATGGGCACTGTAGAAGCTGGAGAGATAGTAGGTTGGCTTAATACAAAGCGAGCCAGGTCGGGCGGGAGTAGGCTGGGACAACAGATTATGTCGCCGCCTAAACACGGAGGGTGTATTACATGAACGTGCTACCCGTTACATGCAAATTACGATGGTGGGATGGTTTTCAGAGTGGTGGGTATTCAAGTGCAAAGAAACACAACCGGCACCGGTCTTTTCATTTAGAACTGCGGTTCGAAGATTGTCACATCCGTGGCTGATGTACAAAAACAATAAGAGGTGAAAGAGTCATCATGGCTTCGTAAAGCTACACCAGATCGCCTTTATTTGTTAAACGAAGCATTTACAAGTTACGTTTTTAAATATTCCGAATCATTAGTGTGCCACAAAGACTTGAAATCGGCTGTTATTCGAATTTTGAGCGACTATCATCGAGGCGCACTTAGCAATCACAGGGAACAAAAGATCAAGAGAGATTAGTTAACGCGGCTCCTAATAGACCGGCAACTTAAGTTTAAATGGTGCTGAAATCGTGGCTGAGAGGTGAGCAACTTATATAGGAAGATAAAAACGAGTAAGTTTTTATTAGATCGAACCAGAGTCGTTTATAATAGGACTCGATGCTGGCAGAAGTTACTGGCGAGGTAGTGAGCAGAGTAAATTAAGGGAAATGGTGTAAACGAGTTGTTAAAATTATTGTGCTTAGAAAGAATATGCTTCGCGATGGCATGATGGTTTAATCTTAATGAAGGCTTGAAGCTGTTTAAAGAATTAATATTATTTATTTTCCGCAAAGTAGATTACGGTTAGTATAGGTCTTGAGAGTGGGGGAAGGTCGGTTCGGACGAGTCTGAGTTGACTATATACGTCTCCGATGTTAAGCCGTTACCAGTATGGTCAAACAGATTGTGGGCGATATATACGATACAAGAAAGACGGTAGCGAGTTGTTGCAGAGCTTGCTGCAAGGGGAAAAACATCGTGAAGGAAATGTCACGATTTATGACCTAGCGCGATTAGAAGGTATTAAGTAGGGGGCTTGTTTCAGAGGGCATCTAAGGACCTCTTACAGATGAGATGCTGTATCCTAAGTCTGGCTTAAATCCCTACAATCTTCAGGTACAGATAGAAGTCAATTGAGTCCTGGATCGCTCGTCACGCTGGGGGTCTAGGGTTATTAAGCGAGAGAGATGATTACTACATAACAGTAGAGATTGAGAGGAACGATTCCACTAGAGCGAAGTAAATCCGTTATGAAGTTGACTGAGTGGTTATGACTAGAGGGCGGGAAAAAAGGCTACTCTGGAGCCGGCGACAATTTATGTGACGGAGAAGACGCTTGCGCCACTCGAGAAGTTCATAGACCGACTTCAATGGCTAGTGAGAATTTTGATTAGTTTTGCGTTGTTACCACGATGCTTCGTAAAGGCGTCCATAAGGATTGAGAGTTCGTGTTGAGGCAAGGGACATATCTTACACGAATTAGATTGTATGTCTTTTACCTTTGAAAAATAGAGCCAAACGATAAATCAGGTCAGCATTGGAAAAACTTAGATTTTGGTTTGGATTTTTGGGGAATTCAATAATTTGGAATCGGGAAAATCATCTCTTTTGGGACTAAAAATTAAATTCGGGGATTAAGGCTATGCAATGACCTGAACCAAAAAATGAAATTCATTTATTCCGGGATTGATTAATATTTTCCAAATCGTAACAATAACTTGATAGATCTTTAAATCTACAGTGTTATGCTAGTGGCGGGGATCGGCCACACGCCGGTTGTTGGGTGAGTTGGCACCGATTGAGATGGTAATTAACTGTTGCGTGGGCGGGCACCAAGATGATGACTATTCCGTTCGACGTACTAAACAGGAAGCACGAGTATGTCGTGAGTTGGTCTTCGGCATGTCATGGTAGTATTTTACTTTCCCCCAGCCCCTGCGGAATTTTCTGAGGGAGTGTAGGACACCGGGCAAGAACAGGCTAATCGCCAAGTATTGACCCGAGCCGCGGAGCACTGAGCCTGTAAGGTACTACGCCCGTATTGATTAGGAGCTTGTATCTAATAGATTCTAAAAAATCGTTCTGATCAGTTTTAGTAGATGGAAATGTACGAGACAGACATATAGCGTATGCGACTATAGGTTGCATACTGTGAGTCAAGTCATGTCTGTTCAGATGCAGCGATAAGTTCCACTCCGCTAATGGAGAGCAGCTGTCAACGGGTGAGCTTGTTTTGTACAGAGTGTCCAGGGCATACAGCAGCATTGTCATTTCGGAAGTGGCTAATGGTCCGTTAGGGTATGCGAGTTGGCCAAAGGGGGGTGGCCTCGACTCAAGTTAGGGGTTAGTGACGAGAGAATCGTGGAAACAAAGAAGGCGTTTGTTTGGAAGAGACGCTAAAAGAGTCTTTCAAATTGGAGAGAGATGGGAAAAAAAGGTATCTATTCTAGGTTTTAGTATTATATCGATTCTTAAATGGAAGGAAAAATTTCAAAATTTTTTTGAGGAACTTTTCTCATATCTTTACATTTAGGTAAAAAAAAAACATTAAGACTACGCCTATTTGACAAGGTACATTTCTTTGGTAAAGGATATAAACCAACAAAAATAACTATTGTTTTAATTTGACCTTATGAATATTACGAGCAATTTTATTAATAACAAAAGGCTATGTATTTAAAAGTCTTAAATCACACCCACTTCTGCTTTTGTTAGTAAATATGTGAAATCCATAATATTGTATTGGAAGTTGCTCCAGAACGGCATGTAATTTTTATGACTGGATGGCACTTAAGAAATAGAATCATTAAGTAAGTTTGTGAGGGCGGTGGAGCGTTGCAAGAAAATGGTAGGGAAAAATGAGAATAACACACCATATCAAGTACTTTGTTCGAGATATAAGTATATGAGTATTATAGATGATAAGTACTTATATAACAGTTAAGAATAGACAAAGCTCTGGGAATTATCTAATTAAACTTTGGGGGAGACTGCGAAGAGTAGTCATTATGCATATTGCCCCAATACTTAGTATATTCAACTTAGATTACGCCAGAGATTGGGTTCGCTCCGTCATAGACAGTCGACGCATCTCATATAGTGGCTCCATCTGTGAGATGAGGTGTAGTGTGTTGGTACACGAGGTGTAAATTCTCATTCAGGTTCGGCACATTGCTCCTCACACATAACACTCTCTCAAATATATATAAATTTCTATTAATTGGGGACTCAAATATCATCGTACCATCTTAGTATTCAATAATTCAAATTTCTCTTATATCCCTCTCAACCATTAAAATACAAAGTGTCTTTGTTCCCAAATCTCTATCTCTTTCTCTCACACATAACACTCTCTCAAAACCCCAAACCAGAGCAATAATGTCTCGCCACAGACGGCAAGCATCTCAAGTTCTTCCGCCGGAGTTACTGACCGGCGATGAGTCTTTAGGAGACTTACTAGGGCAAGCAACGGCAAGAGTTCAAGGCATTACTGCTATAAATGAGAAATCCACAAATCCTTCCATAACTCAGCACCATCAAGAGCAATCCACAACTGCTACTGCTACTGGTACAGCCTCTCATTTTCCGGCCAAGAAGCCTCCTCCAGCCGGAAAACCTGCATGATTCACGGAGGAAGTTGCAGGTTCAGTTCAGTCCAAGAAATCTGGAGTAGTCTTAATAATTTCTGCATCTCTGTCTCCTCTTATCTTTGGTTGTAATCTTGCATCTTTCTTTTCTTTTTCTTTTTTTCCTTCTGCTTTAATTTTGAAGAAAAAGAACTTTTCTCACTCCAGCTTGTTATTATTTATTTATTTATTTTGCTGCCATGAATATTTCTATCCGGTATTTAAAGGTTGACGAGAGAATAAACCCTTTCAGGCTAACTTATTACATTATTTAATAGGATTAATCAATTTTTGTTTTTCTGCTAAAAAAAAAAAGGTTTAATCCAGAGTAACCAAGGTTAACTGTTGTGTTAGAATATGCATTTTGATTAATTAAAAATTGTGAAAATTTTAAGCTGGGGCTCACTGCACACTACTTTCAGAAAATGAAATTATCAGTTGTCTCTTTCTTGATTCCAAAACAAAAATGTGAATATATATTATATATATATTTATATATTATAGTATATATATATCTATATATATATATATATATATATTGTATCTGAAAAAAAATATTGTATCTGAAAAAAAAAATAAGTATATAAAATTGATAAAAAGTATAATTTAGATTATTACAACCTTTTTTTTTTTAAGATTATTAACAAAGCCAAAATGGTTCTCTTCCAGTTTTTCAAAGCTATCCCACAAGAAGAAATACTCTCTTGAATCCTCAATCCTCAATCCTCTGCCCTAGAAAAAAAAGTCTTCCCAACTTTCTTTAATTACCTCCTTACATGACGCATCTCTCAACCACGTGAATTCAAAACGAAAAGATCTCCTTTCTCTCTCTTCTTACTCCTTTGGTCATTCCAAACCAGACGAATTGGGCAATGGCCCAAAAGCAACTCGTACTAAATGACCTACAGAATAATTAAAAAAATATATCAATCCATGAAGCTGAAGAAACATACCTGTCAATTCGTTCTTGAATATTATGGAGTCGCCTTGTCCATTTGTCCATGTGAATTGATAACCCCTTAAACTCAAGTCAGTAACTGACTATCATCTAGAGTTGAATGAAACTACGGGACAGCAAACTTTGGATAAAACCAAAAATCGAACCGAACCAAATTACTTTCGGTTTTTGGTTCAGTTATTCGATCTTTGGATTCGATTTCGGTTAAAATTTTCATAATTTTGGTTTCGGTATTTGGATCGGTAATTACAAAATATTTATTTTCTGAGTAAAACCAAACCGTTTGATCAAACCAATGCCTACTGAACCGAACCAACCAGTTTGGTTTGGTTTCCAAAATTCTTTCAGCTTCGTTTGGTTTTAAAGAAAATCGAATTTCGGTTTTCAACCGCTAAATGAAACTGCTATAATTTTCTTGGACCTTTGAGGTTGCCTCTAGAATTTTCATTTTGGTACAAGGTTTAAAGTCCCCTCCACAACTAATGCAAATCAAAATCACTAGATAAATGTCGAATCCCATGTTTGGTGTTTCAATAAGTCTTTCGGCTAGCCATAAGTTCCTGTAAATGTTAGATTATTTAATAATCTATATGTAGCCCATGTGATTAAAGGGCTGGTTTTAATTAAGGTGGTTCAATATGATGGTTATTGGGCTTAATGGATAAGAGCCAGTTATGGTTTTAATACCTTTCCTCTGCCTTATAAAAGTAAAAGGAATCGACAGCTTAGGAAACACACAGAAAAGAAAACAAAAATAGAGAATATGACGGCTGCCTCAAACACATACGGTGATAGCTCGTTTGAGAGAGCTCATAAAAGAAACTCCCGTAGCTGTTGATTATTCTCTGACCTTTGAGAGAAAACTTACGGACAAAAGGCCAGAGGAAGAAACGTAGATCTGCTGTTACGGTGAGAATCGAATTGTCGCAACGAGGTAACCCATAACATTACGGTGAGAAATCGAATTGTCCGCTAATTCGAGGTAACCCATAACATAGATCTGCTGTTATTGGATCAAGGTACGCTTCCGATTATTGTAAATTTTGTCAAACAAAATTCTATGAACAATAAGATCTGGGGCTATATTAAAGATTTAATTTAACAATGTGGTATCAGAGCTCTGTACCTGTTCTAGATTTGTTTTGATAGTGTTGTTTGGCTAATTAATGGACAATTAATTTGCGTATTGTGAAGTTGATTATTCCGGTATAAAAGCGAAAGCCAAAAAATTAATAGAAATTGAAAACTGTTTTGTTTTCCTTTAATGCTCTAATAAAATTATAATACTGTTATATAGAGAATGGTTATGACATATTATTGGGTTTATTCCGTTAAAGTTTTGAGATCTTAATATCAAAATAATCATAAAAGTTTGCATAATCAATATTTATGAAATGAAAACTTGTTAGTCACTAAAGTGGTCTTGTTTGGATGTTTTAGATTTAGACATTGATTATGCAGTTTTCAATTGTTTATATTTGTGTGATGCCGTTAAATGACATGAAAGTTAAAATTGAACAATTGAGTTCGTTGATTATAATTTGTTAGTTTACCCAAAGGTAGACCATTAATTATAATCAATGGCATTAAAGAGACTTATCATTGTACTAATTAATATGAATGTCTATCCAAAGATAACATACATATTGTATGGAGCATTATTGAATAATTGAATGGAATATAAAAAAAAAAAATGTAACAGGATTCCAGAAAGAAGCACGGGCGTGCTGCAACGAGCACGGGCGTGCTATAGACTTCCTTAAAGGCTTAAAGGCTCCACAATGAAAGTCTATTAAAGTATTTTTCTTCTTGACATCATTATTGATTAAAGCTATGCATTTAAATATTACCCAAAGGTGAATCTAGATGCATAGATGCTAAAAAGTTGTTATTTGTTTGAATCCATTTTTTTGCTTTTAACTCAAAGCATTTAACGTATGGGTATAATTGTGTAATGTTGCAGCTTCCTTTAACATTTTGCTAATGCGGCACTGGGCCTGATTAAGTTCAAATGGATTGAACATGGCTGATTGGTCCGAACAAATCCATTATCAGTTAGGAGTCTGGACTTGGATCTAGCATTAAAGTCTCTAAAAAGCCAGCAGCCATTACAGAGACCAGCACTGAAGCTGACAAGTCTCATTGTGAGGCTTGGGAGCGATCTAACAGGCTAAGCTTGAACTTAATGGGGATGACAATGGCTGAAAATATTAAACCATCAATGCCCATAACAGACAATGCGAGAGAGTACATATTGAAAATTAAGGAATACTCCCAATCAGACATAGCTGACAAGTCCATCATAGGATCCTTGATGAGTGAGCTGACGATCAAGAAGTTTAATTGGTAACAATCCATTCATGATCATGTGACTGCCATGCAGAATTTGGCAGCCAAATTGAAATCAATAGGAATAGATGTGAGTGAATCCTTTTTAATTCAATTTATTATTAACTCACTTCCTCTTGAGTTTGGTCAGTTCCAGGTGAATTACAACACCCTTAAGGAAAAATGGAACATTCAGGAAATCAAGGCCAGATCAAGGCCATTGTTGATATCAAGAGGAAAAGGAGATTTTAAGAAAATGAAAGAACATCTATCAATCTCAACATTCATAATTGAGCATAGCAGCAAACAACAAATCAGGGAAGAAAGCAAGAAAAGGGATAGTGAAATGAAGGGTTGAATGAGGGCCAAATCCATAAAGGAAATTGAAGTGTTTCTTCTGTAGGAAGAAATGTCATTCAAGCACTTCAAGAAGGACTGTCCTAAAAGGAAGATTTGGTTTGAAAAGAAAGGTATACTTTATATTTCAGTATGTTTTGAATCAAATCTTATTAAAGTGCATAATAATACCTAGTGGTTAGATTCTGGTGCAACTACTCATATGTCTCATATTATACAGGGATTTCTTTCGATCCAAGCCATAAACGAAACTGAAAAGTTCCTATTCATGAGAAACAGAATGAAGGCACGAATAGATTGATCCAAGCCATAAAGGAATTGGGACTTATAGATTGATCCTGGACACTAGTTGTTATCTGGATCTTGAAAAGTGTCTCTATGTTCCTGAATGTACTAGAAATCTAGTTTCTGTAGGGAGGTTGGCGGTTTCAGTTTTAAGATTTGTAATTGTGTTTTTTCATTATACAAACTTAAGTACTAAAGATTTTGTAAATGATGTGTTTTTTTTCATTATACAAAAGACTCTATATAAAGTAACTATTATGGTTTCTGTGTTACTAAGATTTTCTTGATTGATGGTTTGTATCGTTTTAATCTGATGCTGAAATTTATTGAATTCCTGTTTATATGAACACAATATAGGTATAAACATAGTGCACATTAATGTAACTGATTCTGACACTTTTTTTGTGGCATCAAAGGTTATTAGGTCTACAATATCCAAAGAACAGGATCTTTGAGGGTTAGTAAGAAAGAGATGGAATCTTAAGCCTCAATATGGGAGAGTTCACTGACTATAGGGTACTGTGTATGATTTGGGTAAAGGTAAGCTAAACATAAGTGCACACACTTAAAGAATCCAACCCACAAGAAGAGTGAATTGCCTTTGAACTTATACATACTGATATAAATAGTGGCACCTCTTTTTGATGTTCCCATCTTGGGGTGGAGAAAGAAGAATAATTATTGAATTAACCTTTTATACCGATACGGATTTTTCTTTCACGCGTTATCGTAGGTTGTTTATGATAATATTACTGGGCATGATGGAAAAGGCTCAATATAGTGAGGAATATACCTTTGAGATATTTCCAAATATAATAGAAGGTAGAAAAGTGTAGTTAAATAGAAAAGTTCAAGTGGTGAGATCTTGATATTATGGAGGTGGGTGAACTATTATGGGTAAATTTAAATGAAAATGCGCAATGTCCAGGTCATTTGAAAGTTCCTTGAAAGTCCGTGGCATGTTATTATGCGCAATACACATAGTCCAGGTCCATTTGCAAAGTTCCTTGAAAGTCGTGGCATTTATGCGCAATACACAATGCCAGGTACACCTCAACAGAATGGTGTAGCTGAAAGGCGGTATCGTACTCTTATGGAAATGGTTAGGAGTATGCTAAATAATTGTACTGTACCTTTATCATTATGGATGCATGCATTAAAGACTTCTGCATATTTACTTAATAGGGTTCCTAGTAAGGCAGTTCCTAAGACCCCTTATGAACTGTGGACAGGAAGGAAACCTAATTTGAGGCATCTTCATGTTTGGGGTTGCCCAGCGGAAGTAAGGATACATAATCCACATGAAAAGAAGCTTCATGCTAGAACGGTTAGTGGATTTTACATAGGATATCCTGAAAAGTCAAAAGGGTACAGATTTTATTGTCCTAACCATAGTACGAGAATTATTGAGTCTGGTCATGCTCGGTTTATTGAAAATGGCTAAATTAGTGGCAGCAGTGAACCACGTAAGGTGAATGTGCAAGAGATTCAGATTGAAAATCCAACTCAGATGGATTTTCCTAATGTCTCTTCTTCGGTTGTTGTTCCACAATGTCTCTCTTGCGGTTTGTTGTTTTCCCACTTGGTTGTGTCACGTGTCTCTAACAACATTGTGTTGAACATCAAAACAAACATTCTTCAAAACCCTAAAAATGTACGCAGTGATCCCACAAAATGACCATATAAATGATGAACCAGTAAATAATGAACAATTCATGAATGATCAAGTGGTTTCACAAGAAATAGCATTACGGAGGTCACAAGGACAAAGAATGCCAGCTATTTCTAGTGATTATGTGGTTTACTCACTTGAGCATGAATGTGAATTGAGCATTGATAAGGATCCATTCTCTTTCCAGAAAGCCATGGAATGTGATAATTCTGAAAAATGATTTAATGCCATGAAGGAAGAAATGCAATCAATGAGTAATAATCAAGTCTGGGATTTAGTCGAGTTGCCTGAAGGGTTAAAACAAGTTGGTTGTAAATGGTTTTTCAAGACCAAATGGGACTCTAAGGACAACATTGAAAGATATAAAAGATATAAGGCTAGACTTGTTGCTAAAGGTTACACTCAGAAGGATGGCATTGATTATAAAGAGACCTTTTCTCCAGTTTCCAAAAAAGGACTCTTCAAGAATTATTTTGGCTTTAGTGGTTCATTATGATCTAGAGCTTCATCAAATGGATGAAAAGATAGCCTTTCTTAATGGAGACTTAGAGGAGGAAGTATATATGGACCAGCCAGAGGGATTTGTGGTCACAGAAAAGGAAAATTTGGTGTGTAAGTTAAAGAAGTTAATATATGGACTGAAGCAAGCTTTCCGTCAATGATATCTTTAGTTCAATAATACCATCACTTCATATGGATTTATAGAAAACACTATTGATCAGTGTATTTATATGAAGGTCAGTGGGAGCAAGTTCATTATGTTAGTCCTATATGTTGATGACATTCTTCTTGCTGCGGATGATGTTGGGTTGGTTGCATGATGTAAAGGGTTTTCTCTCAAGAACTTTGATGGGAAAAGATTTATTGGGAGAGGCATCCTTTGTGATGGAATAGAATATTCCGTGATAGATTCACAAGGGACTTTTAGGATTGTCTGAAAAGAGCTTACATTTGATAAGGCATTAGAGAGATTCAGAATGGAAAATGCTCCGCAGGAATTAGTCCAATTCAGAAAGGAGATTAGGTTCAGCCCGGAAATGCAATGTCCTATGAACTTCCGAAATAGCCTCCGGTCCGGCCGGACTGTTTGCAGTCCGGGAAAACAGGCTTTCTGAGCCTCAAAATTTGGGTATTCACAGTACTAGACTGGATATTAGTTTCGTCGTAGAAATGTTAGGGCGATATCACAGTAATCCTGGGATATACGTCAGTTGTTGGGAGCTTAATGTATGTTCAAACATGTACTAGACCGAATATTAGTTTCGCCGTAGGAATGTTAGGGCGATATCACAATAATCCCGGGATGGACCATTTGAAAGCTGCAAAGAAAGTACTTAGGTATTTAGAAGGCACTAAGGATCATATACTCACTTATAGAAAGTCCAGATATCTAGAAGTGGTCGGATACTCGGATTCAGCCTATGCCGGTTGTGTAGATTCGAGAAAGTCTACATTTGGCTACTTGTTTCTCCTAGCTGGAGGAGCAGTATCATGGAAAAGTGGAAAGCAGTCTGTCATCATTGTCGACAGGTAAGTTAGGACCGTTGAGGAATTACTGTTGGATAATTCGGTCGCAGCTGTTCTTCTTCTTCTAAGGAATTGATAAGTACTCTAAGGGTGCCAAAGCAATGGATTAAAGTTACCTATCTGTGAAAGAAGAATGTGCCAGAAAACACAAGTTCATATTGAGCAATCGGTTACATGACTGTGAGGATAGCGGACCTAACCTAAAGGACCCCCAAATCTTCACTGGCAAGATGGATGGGCATTAAATAGAGCTCATTAGCATGATGTTTAAACTTGTATATTAATATACATCTGGTCTGTTTGCTCAATTATGTGACACTGGAACAATTAAAAGATAGTGTTTTGCTTATTTATGTGTTATCCACATTACAATGTATACAATAATGTAAATGAGGATACAATAACATTTATTGTAACAAGTTTTGTTGAATAGTTTCTCCATTAAAGGTTTTATGAATTGATCTTTGATATATGGAAAGGAATTCATGTCGAAAACACCCCATAATCCGATCATCTTATTTCTAATTATAGGTAAACATTGATAGTTCAAAAAATGCACATGCCAAGGGAGATTGTTAGATGTTAGATTATTTAATAGTCTATATGTGGCCCATGTGATTAAAGGGCTGGTTCTAATTAAGGTGGCCCAAGATGATGGTTATTGGGCTTAATGGATAAGTGTCAGTTAGGGTTTTAATACTCTTCCTCTGCCTCATAAAAGTAAAAGGAATCGACAGCTTAGGGTACACACAGAAAGGAAAACAAAAATAGAGAGTGTGACAGTTGCCTCAAACACATACGATGATAGCTTGTTTGAGAAAGCTCACAAAAGAAACTCCCGTAGCTGTTGATTATTCTCTAACCATTGAGAGAAAACTTACGGACAAAAGGCCAGAGGAAGAAACATAGATTCTGCTGTTACAGTGAGAATCGAATTGTCGCAACAAGGTAACCCATAACATAAATCTGCTGTTATGGATCAAGTCACGCTTCCGATTATTGTATATTCTTGTCAAATAAATTTTATAAACAATAGATCTGGGCTATATTAAAGATTATTTAACAGTAAACTCCAACATCCAGTGACACTCATATTAACATGATGAAAAGAGGTAGAAAACAGCTGAATTTGAATATCCTACACCATATTAAGCGCAGACCTCCTTTTCTACCAACATTTCTAACACAAGGAACAATAATATACCTATGAAAACCACAGGTCTCACAAGTTTTAGTCATTTCTGCATCCACCAATTTCATGTCCAAAAGGAATATTATGTTGGAACTTCTAGCTTCTAAGAGCTTTTTCAAATTTTGAATTGCAATATGGTTCCTAAGCCCCCATGAAATTCCAGCCCAGTAGACTTATGGCTGTCGGCGGGACTGCCCTCCACCATTAAAAGAGAATTATCATCTAGACAATTTGAAATAACATTCTTATTTTTCTTAACCACATGATCAATTACCATAGAAGTAATTGCATCAAAGGAATTTACCTGGCACTTTCCTACAAGCAAAGCATTCTCAAAATCAGTCCTCATTCTCTTCAATTGACCAAGCTAATCTTTTCCACAAAGTTTTGGGTCATGGGATATGGATAGGGGTAGTTTGAGGAGTCTATTAATCAAATTTACTTTGAATGTGAGATGGAGGATCTGAATATATTATTGATGAGGGAGTTGAGGTTTTTTGGGATGCTTGTAATGGTTGGTAGGTTGGGAATGGAGGATGGTGAAGTTGTTCACATTTTTGGTTTTTTGGTGCTGATGTAAGTTCTTGGGCATTTAGTGAAGTCTGAGAAGTGGGCAACTGATTCTGGTTATCAGGTATGTATATGTGTGGTCTGTGGTTGGGTTTTGGTGATCAATGATTATATGGCGATAAGTATAACAGGTACAACAATTGGGGGTTCTGTGAACCCTCCCCCGAAGGCAAAATTGGTGCTAGAACGAGGTATGCTCACGTGTGTGTGTTTTATGAAGTCGCCACCTAGTTTATTTTTATAAGGAAAAACTAAGAAAGAACCCTAAATGATTTTATAAGGGAAAACTAAGAAAGAACCCTAAATGACTCCAAATTTAATTAACCTAAGCCTAGATTAATTACCCCAAAGTTTAAGGCACAATCTACGAACCCGAGGTGGATCCCGAGACTATGTCATGCTCATTAACTAACCTAAGTGTAAATGCTTTGTAAGGTAATTTGATGCAATTGGACCAGTAAAATTGTTTTGATGATTTCGACTTGCTGCTCGGGGTTAAATCCCGAACATGTCTACGTACTCTCGTTTGAATGAGAGATCAAAGCCGACGTAGTTCGATAAAGCCTATTCAAAGGCATTTTGAAAGGGTATGCTTCATGCATGAGTGTTATGCATTGAGTGTGTGCATGCTTCGTGCATTTTTTAGGCCACTTTTTTGCCAAAAAGATGATGATTGTTGTTTTAAGCATTTGTTTGCCAAAAAGGTGTTTGATTTTGGCGCAATTTATTGCCAAAAATTGATTGTTTGGATTTTATCGCCAAAATGGTTGATTTAAGGCATTTGTTGCCAAAAAGTTGATATTTTGATTAAAGGGCAATTTGTTGCCAAAGATTGGTTTAGGCGAATTTGTCGCCAAAATGAATTAAGGGCATTTGTGCCCAAATGGGTTTTTGTTGGGCGATTTGTCGCCAAAAATGATTAAGGCATTTGTGCCAAAAGAATTGATATGTTAATTTTAGGCAAAGTTATTGCCAAAGAAAAGGTGATTACTTGGGCGATTTGTCGCCAAAAAGGTGGTTATTTGAATTATATGCAATCTTGTTTGCCAAAAAGCGATTGATTAAACCGTAGCAATTTAGTTGCCAAAAAAATAGGGCTTTTAGCCACCAATTATGATTAATGTTGGACTTTTAAGCCGAATCTGTTCGAAATAAAGGCAATTACACCGTAGTTATTAATTAACTAGGCACTTTAGCAATATGTTTCGAAGTTAGCATTAATACCACGATTAATTGATTAACCGGGCATTTAGCCTAAAAACTTATTTATTCAAGGCATTTGCTTGCCAAAATGATATGGTTGTGAATGCCAGTTGTTTAATTGAATTATATGAGGAGAAGAAGAAATCATGCACAAAATTGCTGAAATTAAATGGGCAGAGTTTCGTTACTACTCTGAGTTTAATCGGGCGGCCGCCTTTCTTAGCTTTCAGCTTGAAAATTCCAAGAGTAAGCTCCTCGTTTGCGGGAATAGTTTAATTAAAATTAATTTTAATTTTAAGTGACCCAAATATCACAACAGCAGAGTATAAGCCACACTAAAATGCACTAAAATGCAGAAAAGTAGTAAAGAATCGCAAGGAGCGTAAGGGAGAAGGAGCGTCCGTCAACACAGACTGAGTGCCTTGAAATGAGTGCCGGGGCCTATATTAATAGGCAAAACGGACTATTTCGGAGGCCTGAGCCGCTGTGTTCGGCGGCCGGCTGGCTTTATGATTTTTTTTCGCCCCGGACGCTTTTCCGGGAGTTCTGGACCTCTAAAAAATATTTTGAGATCAGTTCTGTGATCCTCGTAATTTTCCGGACGTTTCAATTACCATATTGGCATACTTTCGGTGAACTTTATTGGCATACTTTCAGTGAACTTTCCGAATGGCCTCCGGCCCGGCCGGACTGTTTGCAGTCCGGGAAGACAAGCCTTTTGAGCCTCAAAATTTTGAGTATTCACATGTTCATGTTTATTTGAAGTGTTAAGGTTCGTGGAAGAGAGAAAATTTTTTTGAATCAGATACGGTAGTTTGCTACCTTTTTTGTTTCTCTCTCACATTCATTTGTTGCAGCTAGTCAAGAATAATCTCATTTGATTCATCAACTACAGGAGCAGAATGATTTCTGTCACCCATTTCTGTAGCAGAGGAATCATTGAAAGGATGAATTGGTACCTTTGACAGCAGTTTTGGTTGGAAAATTAGTTTTTTGGATGCATGATTCTTTGTTCTCTAACACCAGCACTGAAACTAATGTTTTTATGAAATGATAAAGCTCTATGTTCTTCTCCATACACCAACTGAGTTTTCTCTAACAAGCCTAGCTTATCTGCCTCATCACATTGCTTTACAGAGCGACCACATTTACCATAGAGATAACAAAAAAATGACATGCTTTCACACTTCAAAGGCACCCAAATTTGTTTCTCATTAAACTTAATCATAGTACTATGCACTAAGGCCTTCCTGAGATCTATAAGAACCCGGAACTGAGTATACTTCCCCCCATATAGCTTCATTCTCTTGGTACCCTCTATTAACTTCCCCATCTTCGCACCTATTAATTTGGCTATCCCTTCTATCGTAGACCTCAAAGGCAAATCAAAAGCCCTTACCCGCAGTGGACTGGTAAAGAATTCTAAATTTGAAGGTTGCTTATCCCACATGATTTCATGAAGAACTAATAATTTATTTTTCGAAATGCCAAGGGGTATTGTCCAACACCTGTTGCATATCCTTCCAGTGATAAACCTGAAGTAAAATGATGTCCCTCATTTATGAGCTTCTATCCTATGTTTAACCTTCTAAACTCTAGTCACGGTGTCCATAAGAGCAAATTTATTAAAGACTCTGTAAGTTTATCACATACCAGCCAAGCAAAGATTCTCCTTTCTTTCATCTGATGACACCAAGCAAAAGAAAACTAAGATATCCTCACAAGTGCAAGGATAGATCGAAAGGAGCAAAAGAAAATAAGAAAGGATCGAAAAAAACAAAGCAAATGAACAAAACAAATTCGTGTAACAGGAAAACCTGTTAAAGTTACAGCTACAGCTCCATTGAAGAAATTGAAAAGTTACAGCTACAGCTCCATTGAAGAAATTGATGCAAGTGTTGTTGATAGTTTTTGGAGAAATTTTGTTAAAGTCATTTAGATTTTATTGTACTTTGTTAAAGTCAAGAAGTAGGTGAACTACCTTGTTTTTAGGTAGGTTTGGTGAACAACCTTACTTGACTTATAGAAGTTTGGTGAACAACCTTCCTTGACTTATACAAGGTTGGTGAACAAACTTTAGAATAAGTTTAGTATAAATATTTACATTATGCTGTAATGGAATTAATGAGAAGTGAATATTTGTTTCTCCACACTTACAAAAAATCTGGTTTCTCCACACTTACAAAATCTGCAGATTTTTCCTTCTCTGTAGAATTTTCCTTCTCTTCCTTAATTTTCTGCTCTTCTAAACCAACAAGTGGTATTAGAGCAACCTTAATCTCAAAGGGCTGTGTGTGTGTTTGAGTGAAAATCATAAAGAAAGCCACCAAATAAACCAGAATTTGTGAAGTTTTTCTGTTTATTTGCCTTTCCTCAAATGGCTTCCAGCAGCATGTCTCTTTCACCACCTCATTTTAATGGGGAAAACTACCATGTTTGGGCTGTGAAGATGAGAGCTTATTTCAAGGGGCTTGGATTATGGTAGTATGTGGAGGAAAATAGAGTATCTTTGAGCATTCTTTAACAGTAGCTTACACACCTCAACAAAATGGTGTAAGTGAAAGAAAGAATCGATCTGTGATGAATATGGCAAGATGCCTCTTGTTTGAGAAAAATCTACCAAAAGTTCTTTGGGCTGAAGCTGTAAACACTGCTGTATATCTTCAAAATCAGCTTCCAACCAAAGCTATTGATGGAAAAACTCCTTTCGAAAATTGGTTTGGAGTTAAACAATCGGTAGGTCATCTCAAAATCTTTGGAAGCTTATGTTATTCATTAATTCCCAATACAAAAAGAGGGAAATTGGATCAACGAGCTGAAAAAAGAAATTTTAGTAGGCTACAGCAGTGAATCCAAAGCCTATAGAATTTTGAATCCTGTTACTAAACAGGTGTATGTCAGCAGGAGTGTCAAATTCGATGAAAGGTGAAATGGGATTTGGAGTAAAATGGGAGCCAGGGAAATTCTAAATCAGTTCTTGACAAGTCATTTTCAGCAAGAGCACAAGGAACTTCCAGTTGACAATGAAGAAGAATCCAGAAGAAGATGATTATGCAATTAGAGGAACCAGATCCTTTAGAGGAATTTACAAACAGATGTAATGTTGTCTCACATTGAACCAACCTCAGGGTGGGATGAAGCCTTTAAAAAATTCCTGAGTGGAGAGCTTGCCATGGAGGAGGAGTTTTTAAAGATGATTATGAGAATGAAAACATGGATTTTTAGTTCCAGACCATTGAAATAAGGCATGTAATAATTGGAACTAAATGGGTATTCAAATTGAAATTAAATTCTGATGGCTCCATCAATAAGCACAAAGCAAGATATGTTGTTAAAGGCTATGCTCAATAGCAATGGGTTGATTTTACAGAAACCTTCGCACCAGTTGCAAGATTTGACATTATCAGATTGATTTTGGCACTAGCAGCAAGTGAAGGTTGGCAAGTCTTTCAATTGGATGTGAAATCAGCTTTCTTAAATGGTTCTTTGAAGGAAGAAGTGTATATTAAGCAGCCTAAAGGTTTTAATGATGGAAGCAATAGAGTGTGTTTATTGAAGAAAGCACTCTATGGTTTAAAACAGGCCCCAAGGGCCTGGTATGCCAACCAAGATTGATTTCATTACTGCTGAATTTTGGGTTTAAACGCAGTTGAATGAGGCAACACTTTATGAACCAACAAGGAAGTGATGTTTGCTTTATCATTTCTGTGTATGTTTGACGATTCTACTTGTCACAAGGCAACAATTTACAATTAATTCAAGAATTCAGATTGAAGACTGCAGCAGGTTTTTGAGATTGAATGATCTTGGCTTAATGTGTTATTTCCTTGGGATTGGAAATTGTTCAAGAAATGAGCAAAGGGATTTATTTCACAAAAGAAATATTGACTGGAGCTTGCTTAAAAAAATTTTGAACTTAGCAAATGGCAAATTCAGTGAGTACACCTACGGGCCCAATGGAAATAAAATTGGCAATACGGCCCATGGAATAAAATTGCAAAAGGATGATGGTTCTCACTCTATAGATGCTTTAACTTATAGGAGCATGGTTGGTTCTTTGCTGTATTTATCTGTAACAAGACAAGATATCATGTTTGCAACAAATTTACTATCGAGATTCATGAATTCTCCAACTGAAAACCATCTTACAGCAGCCAAATGAGTTCTGAGATATGTGCAAGGGACTGCTGAATTTGGTTTGTTTTATAAAAGATTAAATGATGTGAAGTTGTTGGGGTTCTCAGAATGTGATTGGGCTGGTTCGTTGGAGGATATGAAGAGCACTACTGGTTTTTGTTTTTCACTTGGTTCTGCTGTCATTTGCTGGGGAACAAGAAAGCAAGCTTCAGTTGCTCAATCAACTGCAGAAGCAATGGATGAAGCCTTAAAATTGCCTGAGTGGAAAGCTGCGATGGAGGAGGAGTTGAAGATGATTATGAATTTTCATCAAGAGAATCCAACTAAAATACTTTGTGACAACAAATCAGCTGTTACTATAGTTAAGAATCCAATCTTACATAGAAAAACCAAGTATAAAAAATCAAGTACCATGCAATACGTGAAGCTGAAAAGGAAAATAAAATTTAGGTTGTTCATTGCAGTTCTGAAGACCAAACAGTAGCCAAACAGCAGATATTTTCACCAAGGCATTGCAAAAACCAAGATTTGAATTTCTTAGGAATAGACTTGGTGTTTGTCTCAACTCTTGCATCAAGGAGGACTGTTAAAGTTACAGCTACAACTCCATTGCAGAAATTGATGCAAGTGTTATTGATAGTTTTTGGAGAAATTTTGTTAAAGTCATTTAGATTTTTTTGTACTTTGCTAAAGTTAAGAAGTAGGTGAACTACCTTGTTTTTAGATAGGTTTGAGAACAACCTTCCTTGACTTATAGAAGTTTGGTGAACAGCCTTCCTTGACTTATAGAAGGTTGGTGAACAAACTTTAGAATAAGTTTAGTATAAATATTTAAACTTTAGAATAAGTTTAGTATAAATATTTAAATTATGCTGTAATGGAATTAATGAGAAGTGAATATTTGTTTCTCCACACTTACAAAATCTGCAAATTTTTCCTTCTCTGCAGAATTTTCCTTCTCTTCCTTAATTTTTTGCTCTTCTAAACCAACAAAACCAAATCCTAAAACTTGAGAAACTCTAATCGCATCTTTGCAGAAACCGTAACCCCACAACCTAGAGAGAACCCATTTCAAAGTTGATAAATATTAGAACGTTGTTTTTTTCTAATTTTGTTTATAAGAAACAAAGGGCATTAAAGATGGTCAAATTCATTATTTCATCCATCTTAACTGGTGCTTCTTACTTGCAACTACTTTAATGCAAAGTCACTTGGCCAACTCAACAAGTTTAATCAATTAAAAAGTGGGCTTCAATTATCCAACTCTTCACTAATAGTGTGTCTCAATGATAACTTACGGAGGAAAGAAAAATGAGTGGAAAATAAAGAGGAAAAATATAGAAAAATTTCTTCATATTTGGATATTTGAGAGGAAAATAAGTAGGAAAAATAATTTTATAAATAGTAAAATTATGAGTTTAACCTAATTTCTTTTTAATAAAATACAATAAATAGGGGTACAATTATAACTTTAATCATTTTCCTCCAACTTTCCTCCCAAATTAGAGAGAAATGATATGTGGGTTCCATAATTTACTTTTCTCTATATTTTCTGTTCTCTCATATTTTCTTCATTCCTAAACAAGTGAAGGAAGAAAATTCAAACTATTTTTCTTCTCAATTTTCTTTCCTCTTTTATTTTCCATCAATCCAAACATAGACATAGTGTCAATCAAGTTTAGTCACCAACAAGGACTATTGTTTTTACAATTTCATATATCATATATTTTACATTTGAATACCAAAATCAAGGGGGCAACCATTGCTTCTTTAGGTAGGGTGGATATGTTGTGGGGTCCCTCCAACATGTGGGACCCACACACATTTGAAAAGAAAAAAAAGAAAGAAGAGATTCAAATGTGTGGGACCCACACACGTTTGAATGAAGATTCAAATGTGTGGGACCACACACGTTTTGAAATGAAGAAAAAAAAAACTATAGGCAGTTTATTTTTTTTTTCAATGGACGTGCCAAAAAGAATGAAAGAAAAAAAAGGACAGTGCGTACCCCGCGTGATTTAACGCGTCACTGCGTCCCCTTCTCTTCTAGTTTTAGGAGAAAAGGAATATTTCCACTTCAAAGTGTAGCAAAACAAAGCATAAGAAATATCATAGAGGTGTTATAAAAATTATTTAAGGAGAAGGGTTCCCTTAAAAGTTGGGAAGAGAGAAATAGTACGTGAGGATATAAAATTTGGGTGTGTTTATTATTTGTTAACACACTTAGAATACTCTACACTAATTTTTGTAATGCTTCTTTTATTACCTACTATTTATTAGTAGACGAATTATTCGTGGTTTGGTAATCTCGAGTACGCGGATATCACCGTGCTGAGTAGTCTTTGTCCGTGAATAAACGTAACCCCATAATACAATTGAAGGGTGACCACCGTAAAATCTCGGTGTTTCTTAATTATTTCTTCATATTTGCTGCGCATTTACGGTATTTATTGTAAATTTTTTTAACCAGAGTGAATTATTATTGTCTGATGGGATTTCGATTGTCAATCGATTCAACATTTAAATTATATGGAGGTGATATGGGTGGTAATAGTAATTTTTTAAATTTTCCAGGCTTTTACCACACGGGTATTTGTTTCCGGCGGGCCCCACTCGGGATCAGTTAATAATTCCCAAACAACTGGTCATCAGAGCCTTTCGGTTGGTAAAATTCCTGTCAGTTACTATATCACGTGAATAGTGAATTTCGTGGAAATAGGTGAAATATTTGCTCAGATTTAGAAATTCAACAAACAATGGCTTAACGACAGGGACAATGATTAAATTGACGGACTTCGAATTATCAATTGGAAATCTCCAGAATAGAGGACTACCTCCAATTGCAAAAGATCTGCTAGCGATCCAATTGAAAGGTGACAGCGCAAAGCCGCGAAGAAATGCAAACGAAAGGCAGTGGAGAAAATTAAAAAAGCAACATTGTTGTACAATAACGCCAATGGATAGATGCTAAGCCTGTACAACCATGTGAGAAATGAAAAAGATCCCCAAGTTCTCTTGGAAGAAAGTTAGAAGAATTATGTACGAGCTACAATGCTCACCAGGAAAACGTCTTCAATGTATGCGATAAAGTCATGAAACCCTGAAGCTATCAGAAGACGATCAAATTACACAACACCTGAACGATTTTGAAGGGACTCGTAACTGAGTTAGCAATTAAGCCGGTACATGTCCCTTACAAGACGGATTGCAAAGCCTGCCTACTATTGGGATCGCTCTAAACCGGATAGCTGGGGTATACCTCTTGGTGGTATTCACATTGAGTTAACTCCAGCTCAAAATGGGTGTGGTAACGATGTCTATGGTAAAAGAATAGACTACTTAATGAAGAAAAACTACGAAAGAAGAAGAATGTTGGCCAGTACCAGTTCTAAGCCCTTGTTCACAGAGAAGAGGGCCCGGAGGCAAGAGTAAAAGGTCCAAAGGCAATGTAAAGTCAGGTGGTAGATCCAAGTCCAGAGAAGATGAGAAAATGTCTAACACCCATTTGTGGGTAAGGAGGGTCATCTCAAAAGAAAAATTGGTCCCGTGTTACTCAAACACAGGATAAATGCAGAACGAGAATAGAGAATGACAGAAATACATCTGCTTCAATCTCAAGGAGAAGATATGGTGGACGGTGACTTTAGTCACTCATGATGCAGATTATGCAGATTGCTGTCATGTTTCAGCAGAAGATGGTGAGGTGACTTTAGTCTCTCATGATGCAGATTGCTGTCATGTTGGAGATGCAGATACCGAGTGGATAGTAGATTCCGGTGCTTTATACCACTGTGTTCCGAAAAGGGAATACTTCTCCACCTATAAAGCAAGAGATTTTGGCACCATTAGAATGGGTAATCATAGTGTCTCGCAAATGGTGGGAATCGGTGATGTCTGCGTGAAAACAAGTGTCGGGTGCACATTAACACTTAAAGATGTGAGACATATTTCTGATCTTCGGTTGAACCTATAGTCTGTCAGTGTACTGGACAAAGAAGGTTATCACCATCATACAAGTGATGGTAACTGAAAAATTACCAAAGGGTCTTTGGTGGTGGCTAGAGGAAAACTATGTTGCTCGCTATATAAGACGCAATAAACAATATGTGCGGGTCTACTGAATACAGTTGGAGATGATGCTTTACCAAATTTGTGGCATAAGCGGCTGGGGCACGTTAGTGAGAAATGGTTGAATATGCTGGCTAAAAAGTCCCTCATCCATTAGCCAAAGGTAAAGTAAATCCTTATGATCATTGTTTATTTGGGAAGCAACATCGTGTCTCATTTCAGAAAAGCTCTAGATGGAGAGACAACAAGTTGAAGTTGGTACACTTTGACGTATGTGGTCCCATTGAGGTAGAATCCCTTGGAGGAAGTAGATATTTTTTAACCTTCATTAATGTTTCTCACGAAAAACATGGATATATGTGTTGTGCACAAAGGACCAAGTATTCAAGTACTTTCAGCAATTCCATGTGATGGTGGCAAGGGAGACTGGAGTGGCATTGAAGTGTTTGCGCACGGATAATGGTGGTGAATATGTCTTTGAGGAGTTTAGAGATTATTGTAGTCAGCATAGTATCAGGCATGAAAAGACAATTCCTGGTATGCCTCAACACAACGGCATTGCTGAACGGATACCGGAATGAAATCGCACCGAATTAATTGAAAGAGTCAGGTTCCAATGTCTTCAAAAATGGCCAAACTTACCTAAACCATATTTGGGGAGAAAGCTGTCAAATACTGGCTGTCTAAAACCTAAATCAACCGGACTACCTTCAGCAAGCCATTGGAATTTTGATATCCCGGAGAAAGTCTGGGACAGGTGAAATATTCATACTGCTCACCTGAGGGTATTGGCTGTCAAGGCAATTTAATGCATGTTTCCGAAGGAGCAGAGATCAAAAGCTTGATGATAAGTCAGGTTTCCTTGCAACTTTTGTTGGTTATGGAGAATGAAGAGTTTTGGCTACAGGTTATGTGACCAGTGAAAAAAGAAAGTTGTCTCGGAGCCCGAGACGTAGTATTCCACGACAATAGAGATCGTGGCAAATACAAACTTGTTTGAAGAATCCACAGTGCTGGTCGTTATTGGATATTACACCAGGAAGCATTCCTAACAGATGATGCCACAACAGGAGGAGGAATGCCCAGAATCAGAACTAAAAGAAGAAGAAGAGCCAGTCGTGGGGGGGATCAAGAGACAATTGTAGATGATAACAATTGATGCCTAGAGGGTGTTGAGTCAGAGGGGAAGCCAGAACCTCCTTTACACGCAGAAGGAGTTGGAACTTCAGTTGAGAAGGTCAACCAGAGAGCGCAACCCATCTAACAAGGTACCCTAAGTTCTTGATTAAAATTCTTGATTACTCGACTGAGGGGGAGCCAGAGAGCTTTTCCAACGATGTGCAATCTTGTAAAGATAGAGATTGCTGGACAAAGGCATGCAAGAAGAGATGAAATTCTTTGAAAAAGAATGAAACACGTATGAGCTGGTGAAACTTCCAAAAAAGGGAAAGCGAACACTCAAGAACAAACTGGGTGTACAAACTGAAGATTAAGATGAATGGTAACCGTATCGAGATACAAAGCTCGATTGGTCGTCAAAGGCTTTACTCAGAAAGAAAGGTATGACTTTTGGATGGAGATTTTTTTTTCCACCAGTTGTGAAAATGGAAGGTTTTCTATTCGAGTTGGTACTAGGTCTAGAGCCACCCAGTTTAGAATCTTGAGTTGGAGCACTTGATGTAATAAGACTGCATTCTTGCATGGGGATCTAGAGGAAGAAATTTATATGGAACAACGCAGAAGGTTTTCATAGGTCAAGGGGAAGAGGACTATCAGCCCGACTCTAATCACCAAAAGGCAATTGTCCGCTTTAGATCAAGCCAATCCCCCATACAAGATTGGCAAGGACCCGCACGGTTTTTTTGGTTCCGGTAGGTTGAAAATGGGAAACTTCCCCATGGTAGATCACCCATACTAGGATTTTCCCGTTTAAGCGAAGCACAAGCTTAACCCTGGAGTTCCTTCAACTCTCCAGCCATTCCACCAAAAAGGCGCCTCTAAATGATTAGTTTCCCCCTTTTCGATAATATTGATGTCGATTCATATCCTGTTCCCCGCATGGTCCAATGGTGTCCACTACCACCTCTAAAAAGCTAGCCTCGCCATCCTAGAAGCTAGCCAGGAGTTTCGCTCTACCCGCACCTCTTAGGGATCGCTTTTGGCCTGGTCGGGATGTCAGCAAGGACATGGTTTGGTTCGGCTTGAAGAAAGAGCTTGTACGGGTTTGAAACAAGCAACCCACCGACATGGTATAAAAAGTTTGATTCTTTCATTGGTGATCAAGGATTACAAAAGGATAGATGTAGAATCCTTGTGGTTATATTGTTCAAATAAAATTCCTGATGGTAGAATTTATCATCCTTACTCTTATATGTTGATGATATGCTAATCGTTGGAATCCAGATGCACACATGCTTAGCAAGTTTTAAAAGAAGTTGATTTTTGTCAAAAGCATTTGAAACATGAGGATTTGGGATCGGCAAGGGCGAATTCCTCGGAATGGAGATTCCTCCGAGATAGAAAGTCCTGCAGGTTATGGTTATCGCAGAAAAAATATATTGAATGAGTTCTAGAGAGGTTCAATATGAAGAATGCTAAACCAGTTAGCACTCCACTTGCCGCTCACTTCAAGTTAAGTAAGAAATCCTACCCATCAACAAAGAAAGAAAAAGGAGGTATGTCAAAAGTTCCATATTCCTCAGCGGTCGGAAGTTTGATATACGCAATGGTGTGTACGAGACCAGATATCGCTCATGCAGTTGGCGTTGTGAGCCGATTTCTTTCAAATCCCTAGAAGACACATTGGGAAGCAGTGAAGTGGATATTCAAATACCTGAGAGGAACTTCAAAGTTATGTTTAACTTTTGGAGGTGAAAAGCCTGCACTTGTTGGTTACACAGATGCAGATATGGCCAGTGATCTTACAAGACAGATGCAGAATATGGCCGGCCTGATCTTGAAATGAAAAGAAAAATCTACATCAAAGGTTATCTATTTACATTCTCAGGGGGAAGCTATTTCATGGGCAGTCGAGATTACAAAAATGTGTTTCATTATCAACGACTTGAAAGCAGAGTAACATTGCAGCACAAGGAAGCAGGAAAGGAAAATGGCTTTGGTTAAAGCGATTCTTTCAAGATTTGGGTGGTGCAGCCCAGGAAAGAATATTAGTTTAATTGTGATAGTCCAAAGTGCGTTAGACTTAGCAAAAAATACTATGTATCATGCACCGAACGAAGCACATTGATGGTATAGATATCATTTGGCTTAGACCTTGCATTAAGAGAAAGTAGTTTCAAGTTGCGAAAGATACCACACAAGACAGAAATGCTGCAGATACTATTAACAAAAGGTCGTCCGACGAGAAAGTTCAAGCTATGTGTCCAAAAGCAAAGCAGGGGATGGAGAGTCCCACCATGTAGTCGAGGAGGGGGAGAATTGTTGTAGGGTCCCTCCAACATTTGGGACCACACACCATTGAAAAAGAAAAAAAAAAAGAAAGAAGAGATTCAAAATCGTGTGGGACCCACACACGTTTGAATGGAAGAGAAAAAAAATAAGGCCAACATTTATTTTTTTTTTTCAATGGACGGTGCCAAGAAAGAAAGAAAATAAAAAAAAGAGGGAATCAGTGGACGCGTGATTAACGCGTCACTAGCGTCCCCCCTTCTCCTTTATAGAGAAGGATTTTTCACTCATCAAAAGTGTAACCAAAAACAAAAGCAAAAATAGAAATACATAGAAGTGTATAAAAATTTTAGGGAGGGCTTCTAAAATTGGGAAAGAGAGAAAATAGTTGAGGATTTGAAAATTTTTGGGGTGTTTTTTTGTTTAAACCATTTAGAGTACCCACTATTTTGTAAGAAATCTCTTTTTGTACCTACTATTTTTAGTAAGAAGAATTAATTCAGAGTTTTTTGTCCCGGTGGACGTAGCCCAAACATTGAAGGGATGACCCACCGTAAAATCTCGGTGGTTTCTTATTTTATTCATCTGGCATTTTACGGGTAATTATTTAATTTTTAACCTGTGATTTAATTATTTCTGGTGGAATTCGATTGTCAATATTCAACTTTAATTATTGGAGGTATAATGTGGTAAATAGTAATTTTGGTTTTAACGTAATTATTTAATTTTTACCGTGATTATTATTTCTGGTGGATTCGATTGTCAATATTCAACATTTAATTATTGGAGGTATATGTGGTAATAGTAATTTTGTTTTACTTTTACCACCGATATTTTTCCGCGGGCCCCACTCGGGATCAATTATAATCCCAACAGGATATTCGGTTAGCACCAGGTTGACCATTTATTCAATTTGCATTTACGATTTATCAATTCAATATTTACCGTTTACCAATCGATTTATATATATTTATTGAATTATCAATCTATAGGTAGATTTTCACAGTTTACCAATTGATTTATTGAATTAATTCATTCACCATAATGGGGTTGACTTTTTGTCAAAAAAAAATAAAACGACACTATTTTGAGTAAATCATTAATTCTGATTTTTCTAGATATTCTATCAAATCATTTACCATTTATAGAATTTTATCCAAACAATTTAGCATATCGTTTTACCAAACTGCTTTTACTGCAGAATAATCTTGGTTCGATTCGGTAAAATAATTTTTTCTTTATTTTGTGCACCCCTACTCTTGATGGCCACTGCTCTAAATTTTTCAAAAATTATTTTTCTTTATATATATTGTTATTCACCCTAAAACTGAACTTTTTTTTTTTTGAAAAATATAATTCATTAATATTTTACTATCAGAATTTGCTGATCTTATAAAAATCAAAAGAATTGTATACATTATTTTGAATAATAAGATTAAAAATAAAAGAGATAATATTAGCTCCTTCTACTAGTAGATAATCTTGACAAAAAATGTAAATATTTATAGTAGCAACTAATCATTTAATTGATTTAAACGATAAAATTATAACTCCTCTAAATTTTTTATATTTGGATTGTTTTTTCAAAAACTTGCAACATATGACTAGGGATGGAAGCGGGATAGGTACCCGCCAAATTTATGTTACTCGTATCCATAGCCATTTAAAATTTTACTACCTGTATCCAATCTCGTTTAAATTTTTACTATCTGTACCCATTAAAATCCGTTTAAAATACCCTTATACAGATAGTACTTATGGATTTTAACTATCCAAATCCAAATTTATTTAAAATACAATTTTTATTAATAGGATACTCGTGGATACCCAATAGTGGGTAGAGGGTAATAGGTATCCAAAGACCTATAACCGTACCCTATCTGTATCCATTACGGATAATAATTTCACTATTCGTATCTCTCCTAAACCCATTTATAACTACCTATATCCTATTTAAACGGATCGAAGCAGCGGGTACCCTAAGATATTTGCACCGCTTCCATCCCCACATATGACGTACATAGATGAGTTCCAATCGCTATGCATTAATAGCATCAATAGAGGAACAAGTTGCACTACCAGACTTCGTTGATCAAAGCTTCATAGCTGCAAATCAAGATCTAGGGTCTCCAAACCAAATAAAAGAAAATAATATGCTTTTATTTAATAATAAACCCTCACAAAGAAGGGATCTAACCCTCACAGAAGAGTGAAAAAAAGAACTCCAAATATGTAGACAAAACAACAATAACAAATACCAAAAACAAATCTATTATATGAAAAATAAATATGAGTTTATTAAAAATAAATAAGAGATTAGAAGATAGATAGTCGAAGTAGAATCAGATAAAAAAATAAAAGACATGGGCTACCGCGGATCAACATTGATAGATCCAAACTAAAATTAGGGTTAAAACTGAACATCTATTATACTTGAAAAAATATAGAAAAATATGAGGATGGTGGTAGTAATTAAAGAAAATGACCTAATTGAATTAGTAGGTAAACTATCATAGCAATACCCATAAAGACAAATTATAACTTTCTTTTCGAACTATATTCCTTCAACAATCCCTTTAACAGGTGCAAAAGAGATCAAATGTAAATAATCCACAATGAGGCCCATCAAATTTATAAGACATGCATTGCTTGTGCAATTGGGCCTACATGCTCCTGATATTCTTTATTCTCTTTTGCAAATCCATTAAAGCAAGGTACATTCTACATTCAACAGGTAATCTTTTCTTACTTTATAATTATAAATATTTCCACTCCACCCTCTGCTTGAAATAAATAAATACATTTCAATTAATATTTATTTATTTATAAGTGAATTATCATGATAAAAGTAAGGCTGTTCTTGGTTCGGTTTGGATCGGTTTCAGTGACGGAACCAGGGTCTGGGGGGCCATCAACCCCAGCTTTGCTAAAATCTTTTTAGATGTGCTTTTTTTTTTTTTTTTAATGATGAAGTCTAGTGGTAAAATTTTTGGTACCTGAATCACATACTTGAGTTCGACCTATACCCGCTGCAATTTTTTTTTTTTTTTTTACTTTAATTTTTTACATAATTTTAGCTAGTAAAACAATTTTAGCCAGTAGAACAATCTTAATTAACTTTTGCATACATTTAGTTAGTACATAAGCACACACAATGTCTCATAATTTTCATAAATTATTATTATTTTTTTTTTGCCAATGAATGAGTTATATCATGCATTTTAATTTTAGGTTATTTAATTTTATATTCTTTTCTAAATCTTAGTTTTTGAATTTGATTTTATTCTATGAATACATAAAACTCACATAAATTTTAAAATGTGTAATAGTATTATAAATTTATATTTCAATTGTTTATTATTAATTATTTAATTGAAATTTAACAAGTGAAAAAAAAAATATAATTCTAAATTCATCGAACAAACACATACGATATTTACTTTATTCAAAGAGATGGATTTAATATTATAATTAACGATTCTATTTTAATGGTTTTTAAAAAATAATATGAAATTGAATTGCGATATTTACTTTATTCAAAGAGATGGATTTAATATTATAATTTAATCGATTCTAATTTTAATGGTTTTTATTTAAAAATAATATGAAAAATTGAATTGATTTGAATTTTAAAATTATAATAAACATATTTAAAAATTTAAAAATTAAATAATATTTTCCAATTTGGTAAATTTTTAATATGCAAATTTTAAAAAATTATTTTCTTTTCAAAGAGATGGATTTAATATTATAATTAACGATTCTATTTTAATGGTTTTTAAAAAATAATATGAAATTGAATTGATTGAATTTTAAAATTATAATAACATATTTAAAATTTAAAATTAATAATTATTTTCATTGTAATTTTTAATATGCAAATTTTAAAAAATTATTTCTTTTCTATTGAAAGTCATTATGTATACTAAAAAAATTTTAATGTTTGGTTGTTATTTATACTATTTTTGTTAAAAAAAGTTGACCACATTAATAAATTTACTTATGTAATTACACTATTTTTAAGCTCTCTTTTAAATTGGGTTTATTTTTTATTCACCGTGTGAAATGATAAATATTTTTTGCCTCCTATAAAAGAATTCTGATCCATCACCCATCGATTTGAAAACAATAATAGAACCAAACCTAAAGTGGTGGTTTAAAAAAAATTAAATTCAAATCAAACTATAAAAAATTTCAAACCAATTCAAACCTTTAGTGGTGGTTTGATTTATTTTGGTTCGGTTTAACGGTTTGTACGGTTTGAAATAAGAGATATTAAATTTCATTCATCTAATTAAGAAGGCCAAAAAAAAAAAATATTAACACTATACTAAATATGAAAGATCAACACATGATATTGAATAGCTATTAAAAGTTTTTAAATTAATTTTTTATTTGTATATTCTTAGTATAGTGAAAACATGTTATATATATTCAGTAAGATAATAATTAAGCAAATTATAAATATAGAATTTTAATTTTGATCTAATTACATCTATTACTAAAAATTATAGTTCTATACATGTATAGTTTATACATATATATAAATCTAATCTTACATGAATTTTTAACATTTGAATATTTTATAAAATAATTTATAATTTATCTAATTAATAAGAAATTATTGATCTATTATTATCCAATGTAACTATTCTCATAATTTACTATCTAATAAAAATTAATCAATAGAAAGGAAATTTCCATTCAAAAAAATTGAATTGAATTTAAACACACACATATAATGGTTTGGTTCGATTTGGACAATTTTGACTCTAAAACTGTAAACTGAACTAAAAAATTAGTTTTTAAATTTTAAAAAATCAAACCAAACTATTAATTTTTAAAACCGTGGTTTTATATCAGTTTCCGCGGCTTAGGCGGTTTCATCAACACCCCTAATTGGAAGGGATATAGTTTCTCTTTTTTGGATTATGAAATGATATAAATTTAAAAAATGGATTTAAATTGAATTCTAAATTTTTCCGTTTGAAATGAATTTAGAGTTATATATCTTTTTATTTTTTAAAATATACTTGATGAAATTAACGAATCCAGAAATTTTTTTTAAGGTCAATATAAAAATAATTAAAAAATATTAATAAAAAATATCTAGCATATAGTCTTACTACATAATATTAGAGGTGTGCACATTCTATTTAGGACAGTTTGAAGGAACTATCAAACCAAACTGATAGTCACGGTTTGAATTTTCCAAACTAAAACTAAACTACTCTGAGTTACAAAATCAAATTCAATTGAACTAAAATAATAGAATTTGTTTTGATTTAGTTTTTTAAATGGTTTGCATGTAACATATCAAGTTAAAATAAAAAAAATATATAATCCAAATAGTAAAGTAATATATATTAATTTAAAAAGTAGATAAAATACATCCTAATTCTATTGAATTTATAAAATAATATAAAAATTTATTGAAAAAAATAGAATTATATAGGTTCTTGGACTTTGATGCACTTCAAAATTCTCTCTCCTCCACTTTAATATATTGCGTTGGCAACTATTATAAATAACATTGTGCATATGTATGTGTATACATGTAGGGTTGATACTTAATACTCACTCCATCCCATTTCGTTTGTATGGTTTGACAAAATATGCATATTAAAATTATTTTGTCATTCATATATTAAAATATACATGTAGGGTTGCTATTTTTTACTCTTAATTCATTAAGATATTAATAAAAGTCATTCATTTAATGAAGGATTATAAAGGTTATCATGGTGGTAACTCCTTTGCGCCAAAAGGAAAAAAAGAATTAAGCATAGATTCATGTGTGGATGTCCTTTAATGTTCCTCTTCAATATTCTTAGCAAGTTATTTTAATTATGTCACGGGTATGTATTCTAATCAAATTTCTTGCGTGGATGTCTTGATTACTACAATTGTTAATTGCTATTTTATTTATTTAATTTGCTATAGATTTGGAGATTATGAGTTCATTATACTAAATCCGGATGATCATTGGATTTTAATTCCAATAACTTTGTTATGTGGAGCAACTTACGATTCAATATATGAAAGACTTGGACCGTTGCAAGCCTAAGAAGAAGGGACACGCCCGTGCTCCTGATGCACGCCTGTGCCAGCCCCTGGAGCTAATATCAAAAACACACTCGGGACTAAGAAGACAGAGCACGCCCGTGTCCCATGATAGCATGCCCGTGCCAGCCCCTGGAAGTCGAGGACACACCCGTGTCCCATGATAGCACGCTCATGCCAGCCCCTGGAGTTCAAGTGCCTCTCTCTAAAGACCAGGGCATGCCCGTGTCCCATGACAGCACGCCTGTGCTAGCCCCTGAAGTTCAAGATAGGCCCGTGTCCCATGGTAGCACGCCCGTGCCGCCCCTAGCTTCTATTGACGTATACAGTTACGTTATGTTTTATTTTAAGATATGTTTCAGCCTAAACCTATAAATAGGTTGTTTGTTACTTTGAGGGACAACTTATTATTTTTTTAAACATCATTCGTATTAAATAAACTTCTTAGCAAGTTTAGTTCCTTGATTTTATTCGTCAGATCAAACGATATTGATCAAAACTCCTAGCGGAGTATAATCGTCTACCCATTTACATTATCGTTCTACGTCAGTTGGTATTAGAGCCTCCATGGCCAATAATCATAATGTGCGATATACAGCCTTAGAGGCAAAGTTTGAAGATTTAGTAGAATAGATTAGACAGTTGACCCTCACAGTACAACAAGGCAACCCTCAACTTGCAGCTGTAGCAGCCGAACCGAATCTGCAGCATCCAATTTTGACAGCTACTCTTGGCAGATGTCTTGCTGCTCATTATCATGAAGATCGAGCAGATTTTAATGCAACACCAGATTATGGAAGGCGCCAAAATCAACATGATGGAGGCCGAAATTACAGAGGTAATAGTGAGAATCTTCATGATGGATACAAAATCAAGGTAGATGTTCAATCTTTTTTGGGATCTTTAGATGTTGAAAGCATCCTTGATTTGGTTAGCAGAGGTAGAACATTTCTTTGAGATCATGAATGTTGAAGACGAGTGTAAAGTGTCCATTGTGGCATATAAACTGAAAGGAGGTGTAGCAGCATGGTGGCACTCGGTTCAAAACAAACGCCATCGTCGAAGGCTTGAACCTATGCAAGATTGGATTTTAATGAAACAGTTGATTGAGCAGCGTTTCCTCCCAGTGATCACTCCCAAATACTGTATAACAGATATCATTATTGTTTTAAGGGAAATTGAAAGATTGATGAGTACACCAAAAAATTTTTGAGATTATAGGCTCGATGTGATAATTGTGAGACCAAATCCCAACAAGTGGCTCATTATCAGAGGTGATTGAATCCTGATATAATGTTTATGATGGGGGTGTCTGTGATTTTTACTTTGGCAGATGCAATTGAGATGGCCAAACGTGCAGAAGATAGACTTAGTTGGCAGCCTCGATAAGCACCTAACCGTGGTCAGAGTTTTAGACAACCATTTTCATCCGAAAATCAACAGTCCAATAGGAATTATGATGGACAGAGTACAAGAGCAGTAACTTCTGCTAATCATCAGAACTCCCAACAAGGTCCAGTAGAGGAAAAGAAAGACACTCGGGGAAAGGCTCCCATGGCTAACAGAAATAGTAGACCGAACCCGTATCAGAAACCAATAGGAGACTATTGTTTTATATGCAAAAGCAGAGGCATACATCTAATATATGTCCAGAACGCAGGGGGCTAATGATGGACGTCGACAGGTAAATGTAGTTAACAATGTGGCTAATTTTGAAGCAGTAGAAGACGAAGATGATGGATCCACAGCTGGTTCAGAAGAAGGTGAAGTTACCTATATTGTTCAGAAAAAATTTTACTCTCCAAAATAGGAAGACGAAACTCAACGAAGGAAAATTTTTCAGGCTAAATGTCGAGTTAGAGAAGTAGTGTGTCGACTCATTATCAACAGTTGCAGCTGCAAAAATTTAATAGCCAAATAGCTGGTTGAGAAGCTAAATTTGCCCACAAAACTGCATCCTTTGCCGTACAAGGTAGGGTGGATTAAGGAGGGTCCGACGATTGAAGTCAACCAAATTTTCAAATTTCCTATCTCTATTGGTAAATCATACACGAATTCTATTAGTTGTCATGTTCTGACATGGATGCTTGTGGAGTATTGCTAGGTCGTCCGTGGTAGTTTGATGTAGATGCAGTGCACAAGGGTAGAGAAAATTCGTACCTGTTCACTTGGAAAAACAAGAAAATCACTGTCCTACCTTCTGGATCTTTGCCAAAGCTTCTAAAGTGAAGGAGAAATCCATTGCAGCTGTTTCTTCCAATGCGCTGGAATTATCGAGTGCAATTAAGAGGTCCGGAGGAGCATTACTCTTGTTGATCAAACTAGAGACAGATTCTAAAGAAAAGGCTTTAGTACCTCCACTTGTAAAGGAGTTGTTTGATGATTTCTATGCCATAGTTGAAGAACCATCCACACTTCCGCCTTTCCGGTACATCCAACATCAGATTGATTTCATCCCTGTCTTGAAGATACTGAACCTGCCTCATTACAAGATGAATCCGAAGGAGAGCCAAATTCATCAGGAACAAGTGGAAGAATTATTGAAGAAGGGGCATATTAGAGAAAGCATTAGTCCTTATAGAGTTCCTGCTTTATTGGTAACGAAGAAGGATGGGACTTGGAGGATGTGTGTAGATAGCCGAGCAGTCAATAAGATCACAATACAGTATCGATTTCCTATTCCTCGTCCGGAGGACATGTTGGACCAACTGTCAAGATCTACAGTGTTCTCTAAAATAAATCTTCGCTGCGGGTATCATCAAATCTGAATTAAGGTGGGAAATGAATGGAAAACTGAATTCAAGACCAAGGAAGGGTTATATGAGCAAGACCAAGGAAGGCGTTATATGAGTGCGTTGCGTTATGTCGTTTTTGAGTGACCAATGCACGAGCACTTCATGCGCGTTTTATTGACTCAGGTTTTGCCCGTTCCTTTCTTAGTGCAAATTTTTTGTGGTATTTATTTTGATGAACATCTTGATTTTTAGTCGCAGTAAGGCAGAAACATCTTCAGCCATCTTCGACTCGGTGTTTTGAGCCCACTTTGTAGGTCTACAGTGTTCTCTAAAATAAATCTTCGCTGCGGGTATCATCAAATCTGAATTAAGGTGGGAAATGAATGGAAAACTGAATTCAAGACCAAGGAAGGGTTATATGAGTGGTTGGTTATGTCGTTTGAGTTGACCAATGCACCGAGCACATTCATGCGGTTTATGACTCAGGTTTTGCGTCCTTTCTTGTGCAAATTTGTGGTTATTTATTTTGATGACATCTTGATTTTTAGTCGCAGTAAGGAGAAACATCTTCAGCATCTTCGACTGGTGTTGAGCACTTTGTAGGAAAATGAGTTATTCATCAACCTTAAAAAGTACAGCTTCATGACAGAGCGGATTATGTTTCTTGGTTATATTGTTAGCTCCAAGGGGATACATGTTGATGATAGGAAAATTGAGGCCATCCGAAATTGGCCCATTCCAAAGAATATCACTGAAGTTCACAGCTTTCATGACCTTGCTACTTTTTATAGGCGATTTATTAGGAATTTTAGCAGCATCGTTGCTCCCATTACAGATTGTTTGAAGAAGGAGAAGTTCGTCAATTTATATGGACCGAAGATGTAGACAAAAGCTTTGAAGAAATCAAATATAAGCTTACTTCTGCCCCTATTCTTGCTTTACTTGATTTTGATAAATTGTTTGAGGTAGATTGCGATACTTGTGGAGTTGGCATTGGTGGTATGTTGTCACAATCAGGAAGGCCTATAGCATTCTTTAGTGAAAAATTGAATGAAGTTAGACAAAGGAGGTCAACTTATGAGCAAGAGTTGTATGCAGTTTACCAAGCATTCAAGACTAGGAACATTATTTGTTGGGGCGAGAGTTCATTATTTACACTGATCATCAAGCGTTAACTCATTTTAAAACTCAGAAGACTGTGAGCAAGATGCATGCGTGTTGGGCACCTTATTTTGGTGCTTTTCATTATGTTATTAAGCACAAATCGGGTACCTGTAACACAGTAGCTGATGCCTTGAGCAGGAGAGCCACTTTGTTGATTACAATTAGGCAAAAGATTGTGGGGTTTGAATTTCTTAAAGATCTTTATGCTTCGAATGAAGATTTTGCTAACATATGGGCTAAAATCCACTCTAATCAGTCTACCGATGGATTCTTGGTACATGATGGGTATCTATTCAAAGAAATAGGTTATGCATAAACGATCATCTGGGACGTGATAAAACTACTGCGGGATTGGAGAGTCATTTTTATTGGCCATAATTGAAGAAGGAAGCAGGGAAGATGGTACAAAAATGTTTTGTTTGTCATATACAAAAGGGCCATTCTCAAAATACTGGCCTATACACCCCATTAGCGGTGCTGGAACAACCGTGGGAGGATTTGTCTATGGATTTTGTGTTGGCCTTACCCCGAACTCAATGCGGAGCTGATTCTTTTTTTGTTGTTGTCGACAGATTCTCCAAGATGGCACATTTTATTCCTTGCAGGCAAAGTAGTGATGTCTCACACATTGCCAAATTATTTTTTCAGGAGATTGTTCGTCTACATGGCATTTCCAAAACCATCACATTGACCGTGACACGAAGTTTCTATCTCATTTTTGGACAACTTTATAGAAGAAATTTAACACTCAACTTCGCTACAGCATTATCGCTCATCCTCAAACTGATGGTCAAACTGAAGTGGTGAATTGGACTCTTGGTGATCTCCTTAGATGCATTTGCAGCGAGAAGAAGAAGATGTGGGATCTTGCTCTTGCTCAGGCAGAATTTACTTATAACAGTTCTATCCATAGCTCCACCAAAATGTCTCCTTTTGCAGTTGTCTACCGGAAGGTTCCAGCCCATGTCATTGATCTTCTTTCCCTCCCAATAGGTGTAGAGAAGAGTATTGCAGCAAACAATTTGGCTACCGAGCATGTGGAGGTGTTCAAACAAGTGCAGCAATTCATCATTGCTGCTAATGAAAAATATAAAACTGCAGCTGATAAACACCGATGTTATTAGTCTTTTATCGCTGGTGATTAGGTCATGATTTATCTTCGTAAGGAGTGTGGCAGAGGACAGAAGAAGCTTGATTCCAGGAAGATTTGTCCCTTTCAGGTGCTTCAGAAGATCAATGACAATGCCTATGTGATTGACCTTACTAACGACATGAAAATTTCCAAGACTTTCAATGTTGCTGATTTATTCCCATTCTACCCCAATGATGATCACTCGAGGTAGAGTTCTTTTGAAGTGGAGGAGATTGATGCGGAGCAACTTGCGATTCAATATATGGAAGACTTGGACTGCTGCAAGCCTAAGAAGAAGGGACACACCCGTGCTCCTAACGCACGCTCGTGCTAGCCCCTCGAGCTCAAATCAAAAACAAGCTCAGGACTAAGAAGACAGAGCACACCTGTGTCCCATGACAGCATGCCCATACCAGCCCTTAGAAGTCCAGGACACGCCTGTGCCCTATGATAGCATGCCCGTGCCAGCCCCTAGAGTTCAAGTGCCTCTCTTTGAAGACCAGGGCACGCCTGTCTCCCATGACAGCACGCCCGTGCCAGCCCCTGGAGTTCAAGACACGCCCATGTCACATGGTAGCACGCCCGTGCAGCCCCTGGCTTCTATTGACGTGTCCAGTTACGTTTTTGTGTTTTATTTTAGGATTTTTATGTTTCAGCCCAAACCTATTAATAGGCTGTTTGTTACTTTGAGGGACAACTTATTATTTTCAAACATCATTCATATTCAATAAACTTCTTAGCAAGTTTAGTTCCTTGATTTTATTCGTCAAATTAAACGATATTAATTAAAACTCCTAACAGAGTATAATTGTCTACCCATTCACGTTACCATTCTGCGTCACTTCGCTTTTCAAGTCCTTGGAGTAATTTGCTACATATTTTGTCCTAAAATGAATTTCATTGTCCTCTATTTAAGCAACTCCTTCTGCGTCTTCTATGGTCAAGCTAATTTCTTGCACACCTTTTCTCTCTTTCTTTGTTTAACTGCAAGAGTGTCCATATGAAGTCCGTGTTTTCTTGTTGACTTTTATTTTGATTTGTTGTGCATATCAAATGCTGCCAGTTGATGTTCCGGGTTGGTTGATGATGGCATGGTATTGAATGACCACAGAATTGCTTTTTATTGTTAATTTCATGTAAATAAGGTAGTTATAGGAAGAAATTTTATGTTCTATTGATATAGAACCGAGTCGTGAAACATTACCGACTTAAGTAATTAACCAATTTGTGAACTCATAAGTAAACATAAACCTTCAATGAATTAAAAACTTTAGTATCCTCTTTATATGTTTTGGATTATGTATTCAACTATTGAATTACCTGAACAGAAGATTACGTGATTGTTATCACGAAAGAAAAATTCAAATTGTTTAGTTTGTGTTATTCAAATCAAAAAATTGAAATTGAACTACAAATCATTTTTCAAAATTTATAAACCAAACTGTTTTTTCTTAGTAACAAAACTGAATTAAACTACCTAATCTGATTTGGTTCATGTGATTTACACTTAATAGTATAATTTAGAAAAATTAATTAATTAATTTTTTAATTATTATACAAAAATTTTAATTAACTATTATATCTGTGTACCGAACCACTATTAACTTTTGTCCAAAGCCTACTTTGGCAGTGATGGCTCGATCCCTTTCCACCATTTACTTGGTCAAATGAAAATGGAACTTTCATGAAAGCTTTGGATAGAGTGCAGAGGAGCAAGAACCCAACGGACAAGAAACTACTGTGTCCCTAAAAGGACCAACTTAAGACCTGCCTTTGCATTGGAGAATGTTATTTCTGAAAACTTCTTCACGTCCGTACAAATTTAGAAGCAACAATTGCATGGCTATATATTCCTATATAAACAGCTCACAATCTAGTTCCAATTCCCAATACACAAAACGACAAACAGTCTGCTTCTACACCTGCTTTCTTGCGCATTTAATTTGCACATTCCATTGATAAAATTACGACTTACAGTATCCCCCTTTCGATTGCAAATTCAGGCATGAAAATGGCAATTCCTCTAGTATATATGTTTTATTTGAAGGTAAATCACTATAATACTTTTAATCAAGGTACTTTTTTTTATTCAATTTATGAAGATTTTGAGATAAGAAAAAATATATCCCACTATATAAGTTAGAGCTATGCTTTGGGAGGAAAGAAAATAAAAAATGATTGTTATTATTTATTTTCGTTTTTATTTTTCAACCTATGTTTGATTGGGAAGGAAAATAAAAGTAAGGAAGGAAAATGTTATTTTTATAAATTGAAATTTTTTTGTACTTCTTACAAATAGTGGAATTTTCTCTCTATTTTCATTATTTTTTTCTCCACTAAGAGGAAAATATTGAAAATTTCTTTCCTCCCACAATATCACTCTTCTTAAACATAGTGTAAATGATGGATATGAAAATTTAGATTCATTTATATTAAAATCGGGAGATTTTGAGATTTGAATCGTAAGAGATTTTACTAATTTATTGAATAAAAGGGAGAGCTAATTCTTTTGTTATAAAAGAAAATTATGGAAAACAACTTTAAAATATTATTCAAATCTTAGTTAATTTTTGAAAAATTGAAAAACTATTTTTTAGTTTTTCAAATAGAAGACTGACTGATTTTAATACAAAACCCTATTTTTCAATTTTCTTGAAAAAATTTTCTAAAAAAATACTCAAATTTTCTACAAGTGAACACGTCTTTAAGTTTTTCAGTTTCGTAAATTTTGATAAATTTCATAAATTTTAGAATTGAATCATTCCCACTAAAATTTTCGGAGCACTTTTTATGTGTGGGTTTTTAGAATAAGAACTTTGATTTTTATATTCATTTATGTAACAAATTAATCTCAATAGAGAATTTTTAGAAGTATTTCTACTTTATTTTTTTGTATCTCAGTGCTCTCATTTTAAAAGAAATATATTTTGAGTAAGTCATCGAATTTTTATGGAATCTATCATTTTATTGTAGGATTAATTATAAAATTTCTTTTAGTTCAAAATTAGCACTTTAGGCTTTTGTTCCGAAAAATAACTTATTTTAGGAAAAATGAGTTATTTTCCATTATTTAATTATAGTATTAGAAATGGAAAGTCACTTTTTTAAAAAATAACGTAATTTTCCTTTGATTAAAAAAATATTTTATATAAATTTATTTTCCTGAATGCTTCAAATTTATGGAAAATATTTTTTATAAGTTATTTTAGAGCTTTAATTTTAATTTTGTAATTATCCATAAAATAATAATTCCGAGAATTGCTATATAAACTATGAGTTTTTGAATATTTATTTTTACTACAAGTTTGACGAGAGCAGACTGGGAAATTGATTTTTAAAGAAAAGAGATGAGGCAGCAGGCAACACCAGCACAGCCACAGCAGCTTTTTTTTGTCTTTCTTTACATAGATATGGCTCGTGAATATAGATAGGCAAGCCAACGAGATATTGACACATGTGTCTCAACTACCCAGCATGAAGCCATTTGATCCATGCACTATGGCTTTTAACACATTTGGGTTTTCAGCAAACACGGTTCGGTTTTATTTTTCATTGAAAGAGAATCATTATTTATTTATTTATTTATTTATTGAGAGGCAACGGGTTCAAAAAATGCTGCGGGTAGGTTTTATAGGTATAACTAATGGCACAAATTTAAAAAAAAAAAAAAAAAAAAAAAACCTACCCAGCATTTGAAGCCAATTTTGATCCATGCCCACTATGCGCCTTTACACATCTTGGGTTATTTACAGCAAAACACGCGTTCGCGCTTTTATTTTTCATTGAAAGCAGAATCATTTATTCTATTTATTTTATTATTAATTTATTGAGAGGCAACTCAGGGGTTCAAAAAATGCCTGCGGGTTAGGTTTATTAGGTATAACTAATGGCACAAATTTAAAAACAAAAAAAAAAAAAAAAAAACAGATTCCAGTTGCATAAAAAAAAAAAAAAAAAAAAAAACAGATCCAGTTGAAATTAAAAAGTTGTAAGCATTCTTCAGTGTGTATTCCGTGAACAGCGTAATAGCGTAATGTTTTTATAATTCGTTTTCTCTAATTTATATTAAGCACTGGTTGATAGATCTATAAGGAAAGTAAGATGCTTCCTACTAAGTTTTAAAAATGCTATGTGCTCTTATAATTTCATTTCACTCTTTGATCATAATTTTTTAAACTCTAAATATTAGTATAAACGTTAAATCACTAAATAATATAAATAATAAAGCTAATATTTTGACCTTAGTCAAAATGAGAAATACGATGTAAAAAGTTATTGATGAATCAAAAGTGCATAATTTTATTATCAAAGTAGTCCACAACCCAATTCCTTGAAAGAAAAATATTTTTAACAAACATCTCTAGGCATGGCTGGTTTAAGATTTTCCAAAGCTTGAATCTACACTGTCCTTCGATGAACCACTAGTTCCGATGTATTCTGATCGATACAACTTTTTAAATAACTTTTAGTGTTTTAACTGGTCAAAATGTTAAATGGAATTGTTTATAGTGTTTGGTAATATATTATTTAAACTAATTTTTAGAGATTAAGATACCATTTTATAAGAAGATAAATCCCTATAACGTTAAACTTTTAGTGTTTTATAAAAAACTAGTCAAATGGCTATTAGTTACATAAACAGATAAATGCTATTAAAATAAGCTAACAACCTTTAAAACAATTAATTTTATTGAACAGGTACATAGTTGGTGAACTTCTAGTTCTAGTCATCGTTTTGACACAACTACTACTTTTAGTGTTTTTTTTTTTTTTTTTTTTGTGAACAACTTCTAGTTTCTAAAGGTCATCGTTTTTTGACACAACTACTTACTTTTCAAGTGTTTATTTTTTTTTTTTTTTTATGCAAAAGGATTTTTTTTTTTTTTTTTTTTGAAAAGAAAATAATGGGACTTTTTAGGAATTTTTTTATATTTTTAAACAATTATATAAAAGAAATCATCAACTTTGTAAATAAATACAAATAATTTAATCAATTTCAAATAAATTATAATTAATCTTTATGAATTTTATTAACTAAATAAATTATTAGGAAAATGTAAAAAGTAAAAAATTTATTAACCGTACAAATATTCAATTACAAAAAGATTGTCTTTGTTAAGTTTAAAGATTTCATTAATTTGTTTATGAACATTGAATATCACATATCACAGCAAGTCCAGCCATTAACCAAGCTGTTGCTCCGCTTTGTATTGTTGCTAGCAATTTACCCGTAATACACCGTTAAAAAAAAATAAAATAATGTAAAATTGAGATATATATACATAATTTATAGATTTTTGAATAAAATTTCCTTTGTTATGCTATTAAAAAATATTATAAAAATATATCAATAGTAAAAAAAATGTAGCGTGATTTTTTATTATTAAAGTAAAAATTAGTAGATAGACATGTGTTCTGGAATATGGATTAAAAATATTAAAATTTATAGAGATAAATAAAAAAAAGTAAAATGAGAGATGGTAAAATTCATTAATTTATTTTATTTTAAAATTAATGTAAAATTAAAATAATTAGCTTGTTATTTCATTAAAATCTATGAATAAATAATTTATTTTAAATAACTAAAAGTTTTATAAATCTTCAACTTATCATATTTTTAACACTATAATTAATCAATTATATTTAATATAATTTAATTTAATATAAATTTTAATTTTTTTAATATAAAATAATAAATGTCCATATCATTAAAATTTATAAATCATGTAATTTTTTTATATCATTACAAATTATATAAATCGTTACTTAACACACTATTAATTTTGTAACGTTATATTAAGCAATTACATTTAAGATAGTTTAATTCAATCATAAATTAATTTATTTTTAAATAAATATAATTATTTTTAAACTAAATAGTAATAAATAAACATTAAGTCATATACATGTCCATTTTAATTTAGAATTATAAGTAGCAACACCCAAGAAAATTCTAACTATCTTATATAATATATATATATTATATATTATTATATATATATATATATATAATATATATATATATATATAAAACATGTTAAATAATCTTTAAATATATATATATAAACATGTTAAATAATCTTTAAAAAAGAGATAAAAAAAAATTTTGAGTAAGAACTACTAACCCCATTAGTGAAAATTATTGAAATGTGGAAAATTATGAACATTAAAAAAAAAGAATAATATATTTAAAAGCATAGATCAATACAACTTTGCGAAGAATACAAAAGAATATAGTGATACAACTTATGTATAGTATTTCTAAAAAAGATAAAGTGTTTCTTGAGGGTAAATAATTTAAAATTTTAAAAAGTGCATTACTACACCATTTAAAAAAAAACGAAAATGTTTAAATAAGAAACGTTAAAGATACATTAACGATTGTTAGAGAAAACGTTTATTACTTCATAAATTTGAGAGTAAACATTTGTTACAAAGCAATACATTAATTAAATACTTCATTGTTATTAAACTTTATCATTTTTTAAAAACTAATAATTAATAATAATTACTTAAACCATTAATACATTAAATAATCAAATCAAACCAAACCAAAAAACACTAATTCAAAATAAATCTAAACCAAACCAATATATTAATACATTAAAAAATCAAATAAAAAATACTAAATCTAAACTAAACCAATACAGTAATACATTGAATAATCAAATCAAATTAAACCAAAAACACTAATTCAAAATAAATCCAAACCAAACCAAATCAAATCATGTCAATACATTATATAATCAAATCAAACCATGTCGAGTGGAAGCTTAATTAAAGGAATATGCCACATGTTAAATTAAAATGCCAAGTGGATATGCCACATGTCAACTTTCTAGGGGAAAAAAATGCTTACTTTATATAACTTTATTATATATATATATATATTATAATATATATATATATATAATATTATTATATATATTGATTCCCTCCCTAAATTCAAATCCTCTCCTTATTAAAGAGTAGGGGTGGCAAATTCCAATTTTTGGAATCGGAACCGTCAACTTGAAATCAGTTGGAATCAAAACTAAAACTGTGCAAGACCCAAGCCGACCAAAATTGGAATTGTAATCGGGAGATTGTAGTTCGATTCTAGTTCTTAATTTTTTAGAATTGTGAACTATCGGTTCTGAGAACTGGCCAGAACTGAAGGTTTGACTACTGGTTAGAAATAGCGGTTTCAAACGGTGCCAACAAAATTTTTTTTTACTTTTTCTAAATTTTTATCCAAATCTCCAAATTAACCCTCTTAAAAATTGTAAATGGGTATATAACATCTAGTTATGTTAAGGATATTTGTGTAAGTTAGATTTTTCAATTTTAAAATTATGTAAACCATCTGAAAATCTAGTCAGAGAACCTTTTAGAACCGTTAAGGAACCGTAACCAACTAGTTCCAAATTAAAACCGAAATCATTGATTTTGGAACCAAAATCGTTAATTTTAAAATTGGAACCGACAGTCTCGGTACCGTGACTACTCCTAATTAACAGCAGTACAGTACTGGTCCCCTTTTACTAAAAGTCTAAAACAAATTGCTGTATTTTGGGGAGAAACAAGGCCCTTAAGGAAGCAATCAAGTTGACATTAGTTTTGACTTTTGAGTTTAATTCAACTGTATTATAGGACATGGTTAATCATACAAGATTGAGCAGCTGCATTTGAATAGAAGTGTTTGTCTAGTCAATTGGCAAACAAACTCTCGGTCCTTTTTGGCAGCTATTTTATTTTCTAACGCTTGTGAGCCTTTTTTTTTTTTTTTTTAGCTTGAGTTGGAGCCCTTTTTTTATTTTTTTTTTAGAAAATATGTAATATAACAGCAATTTTTTGTTATAAGGTACTATTTCGAATCAAATACAAATAATACAGAGAGGTTTTTTTTTTTTTTTTTTAATATAATATAACAGCATTTTGTTATAAATTTCGAATCAAATACAAATAATACAGAGAGGACATTATCCCTCTTCTAAAGACTAAATATAGAATTTAAATTATTATAATTTTAATCTGATAATAAATTAATCTTAGTGAAAATTAGAAAGTGAACTTAAAATAACTAATAGATATTTAAAAGTGACTGATTAAATAAACTCTCTAAATCTTCTATACATGACCTAATTATCCATGAAATAATTATTTACAAAGAATATAAAGGATTTGAAACCTAAATCCAAAAGAGGAAAGGCCACACTACTAGCTCCAAAAGACAAAGATCATCATGTAATTAAAAAATTCTTCATAAATTGCACACATGTCCAAATAAAACAAAACAAATGTAAAAAATAAAATATTCCATATAAAATGGAGAAATCATAAACTCAACACAATATGAAGATAAAACACAAAAAATAGCAAAAACATAAATAAAATAGATCTATGTCAAATAAACATAGATATGTAATTTATTTAATAAAAAAACATAAAAAAATTTTCAATAAAACTAAAAATATGAGGGAGGGGCCATCAAAAGAGACAAGAATGAGTCCCTCCTCATATCTAGTGAGGGAGCTAAAAATAATTTTTAGTGGGACCATTTATTTAATTTGATTTTTAGTGAGGTCAAATATATTAAAAACTCTAAAATTTTTCACTTAATGTATACTTTTTTTAAAAAAAAAATGAGTGGGTCAATTGACCTCACTTAAATTCATTTAGTTAATTTTATGAGATGTTGTCTGCCCTAATCTTGAACGGAACCAAATGTTAAAAAGGTTTCGAATTGGATAGAATTTGTTTGTTCAGTTAAGGGATGACTTACAGCTTACAGTTACAGGAGCTTTTGCATTGGAGAAGGAAAAATAAACAGTTCCCGAGAGAGTTTAGACTTAAGACACCTGACATTGACATCAGTTTGTCACAGCTACTACATAACTACTCTAAACATTCATTCACCTTCTCTTTTCTTCCCCTTTGAAATTTCAACCCAAACAAATCCAGGCTTACATATTCAGAAAATAATTTTATTAATAAATTATTTTTTATTTCACTTCAAATTAAAAAAAAAACATTCTAAATTACTTCTTTCCTTTTTTTTTTTTACATAATTTGATAAAATACTTATTAAAAATTTAGTCAATAAATATTTTTAAGTTTAAAATTTAGTCAATAAATTTTTTTTAGTTTATTTCTATCCTTAAACCGTTAAGATATGAAAAAAATAATTTTCAAAACCTTGTAAACATTTTCTTTTCCTAACATAGAACAAAGAAAAGCAAAAATATTTTCGAAACCTAGTAAAAAAGCAAAAGCAAAATAGGACAGAGCCAACGTGGGAGAGAGGAAGTATAATTTTCTTTTCTTAACATAGAACAAAATTATTGTTAAGGTAGAATAAGAGAAGATAAAACACAACAATAAAGGTTATATACGAAGGTTTCAAAAGATAAAATAAGTTTCTTGTATATCATTAGAACCACAAAATAACTACTAGACAATGTTAAGTAAAGCCAAAGAAACTACTAGAGGGAGGGTCGAAGGAAGGAAGGAGGCAGAGGCTTCTCCAACTCTAACTAAACCAAGTTTCTGCATGTAACTGTATACTAAACCCAACTGATTCTTAGCTAGTAATGAGAAGAAGGGCGAGAAGGAGGGGAGGCCCAGTGCATAACATCAGGTGACATCTGGCAATTTACTGGAGTTGGATTCGTCATACCATAAACACACATGGACATGCCCGTACATGAAGATATCTCATTTACAGGGCCACCACCAGCATTAGGTTTTGTCTCTTCACCGCCTTCGTTTTCACCACCAACGCCACCACTTGGTAGCCTGTGATACGTAGGATTCAAGAAAGTTGCTGCTACCACCACCACCTGACTCGCTGCCAGAACTTTTCCAGCAACTATTCCTCCAAAAACCTGACCTTGAGCTCCTGCAAGAGATATTCCAAAAGAAGAAGAGCATGGCTTGGTTGGTAGTGCAAAAGTGCCAACAAACGAGCCTGTTAGTGCAAGTAAATTAAAGGGTCCATGAAAAGAAAGAGATGGCGCGTGAGAAATTGGATGGCGGAGCGTGACATCAGAAACAGAGCCAGTTGCACTGATTACACTAATACTGGCATGGTTTCTACGTGCAAAGTTGACTATAGTCTCGATTATATCAGAACCAGCGGAGATCTCCAGAATAGCAGGTTTCATGGCGGCGTCACTGTCTTTGGTTATGATAATGGGTGGTTTAGGTCTGTTTTTGGAACCGGGAGGCCTGCCTCTTGGCTTTCTTTGAATCTCCACCGGCGAGTGGAGGTTGTGTGTGGTGGTTCGAGGTTTGGAAGAGGATGACGGTGTGGCGAGTGTAGGCACGCTCCGGGGGCTGTGATCGGAGGAAGAGTCATCGGAGGTATGAGAAAGGTCTCTAGAGAGAGAAATTGCAGAGCTATAGTCTCCTGCCATTTTTCGTTTCTTGAGAAAACAAAAGAAAATGGAGAAGAGAGGAGAACATACAATGAATGGCGTATGTGAGAATTGTGCAGGTTTCGAAAGGTAGGACCTACAAGGGTAGGTGGGGCCGCTCATATATATTAGGGAGGTGATGATGGCTTTATGTGGTGTCCAAAAGGTGGGGCACACCACACCTGTACTTAAGGTGGGGCCTACGACTGAGCAGAGTTAGATTTAGTTCCCTTTTGAATTCAACTAGTTGGATTTGACTTGTAGTTTAAAAAAACAAATTCGATCTGGCTTGTAATATTATTCGGTTTGATTTCAATTAGAGTGAAACTTGAAAATTTTTTATTTGGTTTGGTTCAATTTTGAATAAAAGAATTTTGAAAATTAATAAGTAAAATTGAATTGATTTAACTAAACATTCAGTTCGTTTTTCATTTGGAAAATTTTGGTATATTAAATTGATATCAATTATAGTTTGATTTGAATGAAATGAACTCCTATTTTACGTATTATTTTCGTTTTAAAATTCATGGCTACTATCTTTTAGGTATCAAAATCTTAATTTTACAGAAATTTTTTATTAAATTCAAAATTATCCTTTTGTGAATAACTAAATGTTCCATTTTAATAAGGTTTAAAATAAGGTAGGGTCAAGTTAAATGTTTGAAAATGTTTGTGGGTGGTGCTGGTCCAATTGAAATCAACTTTTTAATTTTTTTTTTCTGCCCTTTTTGGAAGGAGAGTCAACTTTTTAATTGAAAGTTCTATTTTGTACTAGGTCAGGTACCGTACAACTCGATCCGTGAAGGGAAAATTACTATTACTTCTCTGTATAATTTCAAATATAACAACTTCCTTTAAATAACATTCGTTAAATTGACCATAATTTTTATGGTCGAGAAGATTTATAGTTAAAATGACTTGAACTCGAGGTCTTTCACTTTTTATATTTTCTATGAGAGATAGAAAGACCAATCAAACCACACTTGATTGACAATTATTATCTCTTTATGATATCAATTTTAATGAATAGCTTTGGAATAATGCATTATGCATAAAATTTATTTCTTTAAATAGTAATATTTGCTTTTCTGGAGCTTTTAAATATTTTTCTACTACCAAAGTCAAATTTACCTTTCAATATTTTAGTATATAATAAGTACATAATCAAAATCCATATATTCAACATTATTTGTACCACTTGTAAATTTTAGTTTTAATTATGTGAGCACACTAATTGCTAAGATCATTACTTCAACTTTGGTCTTATCAATTTTGTACCACTTCTGCATTACGTTTTTTGGCTCGGTTATAATTTTCTTTCAGTTAGGTGGCTTTGATCAAACGACAGAGCAAAGGTTCTTCAATTTGGATATATGAGGATTGGATCATAATTAGTTTTTGATTTTCATGGATACTTTGATTTGATCTAATTTTGGATTTAATTTCATTTTTCCTTATCTCAAGAGAAATTTGTATTTTGTTTTTTAGGTTCTCTAGGTTTTTTCACTTAGCATTTTCAAGTAGGATTGGGTGTATTTGAGTGTTTATTGGCTCGGGTATAATTTCTTGATTTTGCTAAGTTTTTCTTCGATATGTTTAATTAATAAAATAAATTTATATTTGTTGATAAAAAGAATTAATATTCTCAATGACAAGTATATCTTAGTCATTATTCACGCCTAATATAATATATTTTGCATTCACTTCAGGGAGTGCGTAAGATCTAGTTGGGTAAACATCGTAATACCATATATATGTTATCTCATTCACTTTAGGGAATTGAGCAAAATCCGATTGGACATGTGTTGTATGGATGAAATATAGCTAATAATAATAATAACAATAACAATAATAATAATAACAATAACAATAATAATAAGTTTAATAGATGGACATGTGTTGTATGGATGAAATATAGATATTAAATAGTTACATAAGTGCAATCCTAATAAAATTAAAGATATAGTTCGCAATAATTAAAAATACAGACTTTTAGCCCATATAGGAATCTACTTATTTTATAACATTTCACTCATTATTGTTATGTTAAGCGCAAGCTAACCCTTTCTTTTTTAGTTTTATCCTTTTGTTTTCTCTAATAAATGATCAAGATTATTTTCGTTTTAATAAAAAAAATCATTTCACTGATTTATCCATAGATAGGTTTATAAATTGAGTTTAAGCAAATCCACCTTAAAAATCAAAAATCTAAATAATAATGTAAATCAAAAGGTGTTAAATTATAATTTAATATTTTCATGTAAAATTAATATTTTATAAGAATATAATTTTAAGAAATTAATTATAAAAATATTTATTATTATGCTTAATTATAAACACAAAATTTTAAAAGTTGTACTTTTGTTCAAAAAAAAAAAAAAAACAAAATAAATATTTAATATTTTATAAGATAATAATTTTTAAAGAAAATTAATTATAAAATATTTATTATTATGCTTATTAATAAACACAAATTTTAAAAAGTTGTACTTTAAAAAAAAAAAAAAAACATTATAAATATCATTAATTCAAATATTCTCATTCACTTAATCTAGACCACAATATAAATATGTAAATTCTACTGTAATGAAATTTTGATTTTGAAATTCAAAATTATAACTCTTACTCTTTATCTTTATTTGGAAATAAAATATGAAACTAAAGGAAAATCAAAAGAATAATTATTACGAGGAATGCAACTAATATTTAATAATAGAAGACTAAAATAATATAAACATTAGGAGTACAACACATCAATATAATTTATTTTCAATTTTAATGATAACAAGAAATGAGAAATCGATGTTTTAAAGGGAAAATAAATTGAAATTTTAAAAAATCAAAGTGTGGATGAGTTAAAATGTAGAATGAAAACTAATGGGATAAAATAAAAATTATTTAGAAAAATCTTGATGAGGGATGAAACAAAATTAAAGAGGAAAAAGGTAGAATATACAATAAACGTAATATTACAGCTCTAATCCCTCTTAACATATATAACCGATTCTCGACCGGTTCAAGACTCCAAACAACTCTCTTCTCAACGCCGATCAAGAATCTGTAGTTAGCTTTTTATATTGATCGAGCACGGCGACGAATCGAAACCTCAAACTTTCTGCAGTCGCCACTTTTCTTTTCGGCGTGTGTCGTCTTTTGGCTAAATCTAGTTCTTGAGGCAGGTACCGATCGATTAATTATCATCTAATCTTTTATTTTACTGTCTCGGACGATTCAAAAAGGCCCAAATAATTTGTTCTTGTAAAATGTTTTCATAACTATTTTCGTTTTCATTTGTTTATTCTCATTTTCATTTTCATAACTCAGGATGTTTTCATTAATTGGTTTATCCATTATCTGATATTTTAGATTAATTGAAATCCACACAGAAATATATTTGAGAAATATACTAAAAACATACTAGGAATATTCACAACATCTACTTGAATACTTATTCTAGAAATATAATATTAAAAATATTATACATAAACTAGAAATATATATTATTTGAAAATAGCAATTATCTATATTATACAAATATTCATTTTTACTCCACAAAATAAATATTTACGAACTTTATTCATTTATAAAAATTTCATGTTTTAATTTATTATGAAATTTAAAATTTATTTATATTTATATATATTATTTATATTTATATATAGTAATAAACCCTTTTAGAATGAAAAAAATTAAAAGCCAAACACCAATCTCTCGTGCAAAAAAAAAAAAAATGTGCAAAAAAAAAAAAAAAAACATAAAATTTGAAAAAAAAAAAAAAAACATTAACAACGCATTATTTACTTCTAATTATTATAAATATTTATATCTAGAAATCAAATTAAAAAATTCACTTCAACTAAAAAAATCTAAAACAAAAAAAATTATTTACTAAAATATTTACTTTTACTAACACCTTCTAATTTTATGATGTTCCTTCCTCCTTTGTGTGATATGTGTCTCAAATTTTCTATGTTTGAATGAGTGTCATTATATTTAGTAAATTGGCAATGCAGGTTCAAAGTGAGTGGTTTGTTATCGTGAAGTGTTTTCCTCTTAAATAAGAGAAAATGAATATGAGTGAGTCGAGTGTTGTACGTGGAAGACTATGCTAGATATATAAGGGAATCAATTCCTTGCACCACATTTCAATTCATCACATTCCATGACACAAGTCTTGTATTTATTATGGATTCTCCAAATAAATTCAATATAGTTTGTACCAATATATTGACTTAGCAATGTTAATGCAAATGGATTGTACCAAACCCACTAGATAATATGCATATTTTGGTGAAAAAATACTTTGAGAAATTTTTTTTTTTATTGAAACCATTAGGTAAGCTGATGAATTCTTAATAAAATATTTTTTTTCTTATGTACTTTTTGCTGACTAGTGGTTCACATGTCATATTTGCATTAAAACAACCAAATGAATTATATGTCTTAGTTCAAATAAAAATTATTATTTATTCATCTAATTACTTTTTTCTAACTGTTTTTCAATACGAGTTACTTTTTCTATTGCACTGAAATTGCCGATTGAGTTGGTAGTTTTAATGCAATATTCACCTATAATTTTTTAACTTGAAAGTCCAAAAGCATAGTAGATTAATAAGAAAATAAAAAGCAACACATATAAACATTCACATATACCCCTCTTAACGGTCAAAATGATCATAAGGACCTGAATATTGCAGCAACAATTAGGTATCTATCTCAATTTTCCTAATTTCTTAGCACAACATCTTCTTCTATAGCTATCTAAAGCAGTTGCAAGCCAAACTCATCTTCCAGCTTCAATTGCTCTACTGCAGCCTCCTCTTCCTCATCATCAATCACAAAATATGAATTGTATCAGGGTAGCTGAAGTAGATCGACTCCTTTGTCCAGTTGTGCATGACTAAAAAGAATATTTTGTGTTCTTTTTAATGTTCTTAATGTTTATGAGCTTGTGACGTCCTACTCCGAGTCGAGTCTTAGCATAGAGTTGAGTAGTCGAGTTGAGTCGAGTTGAACCAAACCCAGTTGGGGTAGAATGAGATTATAAGTGGACTTATTTGAGTGAGAGAAAAAGATCAAGCTTGGGTATTAAGTTGTAGCCTATTAACAATTGAGGTACCAGTTAGGAAGTTTTACATAAAATCCTTTGATTTTTGATAGCCTACCCGTGCATACCCATTTCACTTTCCCATTTTTCATCCTTTTATGCTTCATCTTCTTTCATTTTTCTTCCTTTCCCCTTCCACCCTTCCTCTTCAATTTTAATGGTAGTTAAGCCTTAACTTCAATTTTCTTCCCTATCCACGTAAGTAAACCTTCTTGAGTTCATAATTGAATCAATTGGTGGCTAATTCATTTTAAGAATTCATAAGAATTCTTATTTATAGGTGAACGTGAAGTTCAAAAGATTGTAGAAAAAAGAAGTTAAAGAGGAGCTCAAGCTTTTGGAGTAAGGTTTGAGATATCTCTTTCATTTACCAATTTTCTTTGCATGCAGAATTTGTGTGTGTTGTGTTGGCTAATGAGACAATATTGCTTCATGTTGAGTGGGAAGGACTGGATGGTGAGGAAACAGGGGAGAACAGGGGGAGGTATTGGAATAAATGAAGTAAATAGTGAGTTATGCTGAAACAGGGCTTGCTCGGAAATTTTACCAGTAACTTCATCTTTGATTTTAAACCCCATTTAATGATGGAATTAGGAAGTGTGCATAGAAGAGTTAATTTGTTATGTGTTAGCTTTACATGGGTTTTTGAATCATCCAAATCGGAGTTGTATATTGAGAGATATGCCCAAAAGAGTACAGACAGTGCAGGCTAGAAACAGGCTGGAAAACGCGAAGCGCGCGCGAATCGCATGACGAGCTCGCGTTGCCTTCTCGCGCTCGCGACTTTCAAATGCGCGCTCGCGACTTTCACCTGAAAATCTCTGACTCTCATTTGGCACATCTCGCGCTCGCGACTTTCAAGTGCGTTCTCGCGACTTGTGCTCGCAAACTCTCTGTCTCTCATTTGGCACTTTTCGCGCTCGCGACTTTAAAGTACGCGCTCGCGTACTTGGCCCTTGGCCTGTAAGCGCTCGCGTATGTGACATCCCAGGTTTGGGGCACAACACCTTAGGCGAATCCCACATCGGCTACGCACAAGGTGGATGTCTCTCATTTTGCAACTCTACACGCTCGTGACTTTCAAGTGCGCGCTCGCGAGCGCTCGCGACTTGTGCCCGATAACTCACTGTCTCTCATCTGGTACTTTACGCGCTCGCGACCTTGCAAGGCGCGCTCGCGACTTGTGTTTTCATGCACCTTTGGACTTCTTTTTCAATGCAATTGTATTCCTTTGCTTCACTTATATGCCTCCAATCATCTTAATACCAAAATACAACATTAAATTATGTATTAAAACAACATGCAAGCACGCAAATGATGTGAAATCAAATAAACATTATGATTTATGAAGTTATGAACTATGAATATGATGTTGTGTTATATTATTGACATACCAACATTATGCTAACCAACATTATGCTCCATTGAGGTTAGGTAGAAAACCAATGTAGATAAGGCTATGTCGGCGACATAGGATAGCAAGATCTACACCCCATAACAAGTTTGATACTCCGGCTACAGGCCGTTGAGTGGATATGATTATATATGGGCCATAGCAGCCAGCATAAGTATTCATCCAGTTTCAATACAGTTTTTTTTCTTATCATCTTCGGTTTATTCACTATAACCTTATGGAGCCATACAGATATCTATGAACATAACATTTCATGAATTATACAGTATTTTATATAACAGTACAAAAGCTAATCAGGTAATCAGTGAACAGTATCATGATGTGTGTGCTTATATGTGCCCATATGTGTTTACATGTTCTTTCTAATACATGTAATAATGTTTAATTGTTTTCTTTATCTGTTGAGATAATCCGCATGAGCTTTATTTGCTCAGCGGAGTTTACCTGTTTAACTGCGGCAGGTTTTGAGATTTGGACGTGAGAGTCAGCTTAGCAACTGCTGCGTTCATCTGTAGAAGACTCAGTCTTCAGGGTAAGCTACTCATTTGGATGTGTATCTTTTGTCTATCCTTTTCATGGCATATGTACAGGGCAACATCAGTTGGGTTCCATTTCATTTTGAATAGTATCATGTTTTTGTAATATAAATTACATTATTTTTGTATACAACATCAGCATGCTATTATATTCAATATACATTATGATTTCAGCATGTTCAGGGCCATATAGTCAACCAGATTTGTAGCGTCTCGGTTCCGGTTCATCTCGGGGAGCATGTCAGGCCATATAGTCAACCAGTTTGTAGCGTCTCGGTCCGGTTCATTCGGGTTTACGGGTGGACCGGGAAGGGGTGTTACAATAAACACATAAAATGCCGACTCTCTAGCAACTATGTTAGTCAATAGAAATCTATACGAAGTAATAGTCTCCAAAGAGTAAACGACCACGCTGTAAAATAAATGTAGCAAATTACCACGATATAATACTACTTAAATAGAGTCAACATCATCAAATTCACAGCAGCCTTCCCATCTGTTCTAGCGGCCTCGTGTAAGTTCTTAATGGATCAAACAATAGGGAATAAGACGACGACACAATAACACAATGTCAACTAGCAAAAACACCTGCTTCTAGGTGATCCAATCCTGCTGGGTCCTGTTTCATTAATGACTTAACCCCAAGATTATATCATTGAAGAAAAAAAATGTCGTGACCTGGGCAGGCCAAAGGAGAAAGAAAAACCGTTGAAGCTAGAAAACTTTGGGTTAGGTCAAATTGTATTCAAATTGGTAAGTTTTGGCTTCTTTGGGTTGAGTAAATCTAAGGTCAAGCAGTGGGTTCCATCATAATATTATTTTATTCCAATTTATGGTCCCAATTTAAAATTAGGGTGCTAATATATCTATGTTTCAAAACGGGAGTGCCTGAGGTGCAAAAGTCATTTTCTAGTGATTTTACAACAAGTCCTATAGTTGGCGGTATTTTTGTAGGTTTAACCGAGTAATGTGAGTATTAGGTCCCGATTTCGAATCATCTTGACCACAAGAATTTTCAGTAATTTAATGAACTAAGAAAAATGTCCTATTGTTTAAGCTAATGCATTACTTTAGGAGTGTAAATGAGTTGAGCTGACTTGAGAGTTGTTTGAGCTCGGGTGAAAAAATATTCGAAAAAGTTCGACTTGAATTACTCGTCTAACAAACAAGGTGAGCTCAAGCGTACAATATTGAGCTTCAATCTTATCTATATTAAATGAAAAATTAGTGGCAGGACATGGATTAGTTAGAAAAAGTGCCCCACTGTCCCTGTACTAAATCCGTTCCTTCAACCGTTGATTCAAACCATCACCATTTGATGAACTATACTCTCTCTATGGTGTGCTGCATTGAATAAGCGTTTGCATACTCCTGTACTGTGCTGTTGAAAATGTTGAAATTTGACTTTTTTTTTTCTCAAAACTGATTTCAAAAATGTTAAAAATTGAGTTTAACGGATTGTCAACTCACTTTGTGGATTGTGCTTAGTTTGCCGTCGTTCTTAGTTTTTTTTTTTTTTTAAATTTTTGGGTCAATAAGATTTCCTTCCGGTTTATTTGTAAACAAGTAATTATTAATATTTTTTTATCTAGAATTATAGAAGGGTAACAAGAAGTGAGATATAGAATCCCACTCATGTAGGAAGCTCTAGCGACAAAGTGAGCTCCTTCGTTTGCTTGTCTCCTAATCCATCTAATCATAATGTTAGACCTATTATAAAGAATGGCTCTATAATCAGCCAAAACAAGTCCAAACTTCGAAAAATCCTCGTGTAAAGATTGTAAAGCAAAAACTAAAGCCTGAGAGTCAGTGTAAAGACTTCAAAGGGAGGAAAAATTATTCTTTATCCATACTAAATGTGACATCCTACTGAGTCGAGTCATTTCATAGAGTCGAGTTGAGTCGGGCCGAACCAAACCCGGTTGGGGTAGAATGGGATTATAAGTAGACTTACTTGAATGAGAGAAAAAGATCAAAGTATAAGGGTTAGGAAGAATGGGTTTATAAGTGGACTTACTTGAATGAGAGAAAAGATCAAAGTATAAGGATTAGGATTTATTTGCATTAAAAGATTAAGCTTGGGTATTAAGTTGGAACCTGTTGATTTTTGAGGTACTAGTTAGTAAGTTTGACATAAATCCCTTTATTATTTTGATGGTCTACCCGTACTTACCCGTGATAATCATTTCACTTTCCCATTTTCATCTTTATCTTCATCTTCTTCATCTCCTTCCTTTCCCTTCCTTTCTCCATCCATTTTCATGGTAATTAAGCATTAAGGCAAGTTAAGCATTAAGGCAACCTCTATTTTCTCCAAGTAAGTAGAATTTCTTGAAGCTTTATGTTATTCAACCTCTAATTGAGTTATATTGTAGATAAGTTTTAAGAATTTTGATGTGTATAGGAGAAGTGAGTTCAAAGATTATAGAAAAGGGAAGCTAAAGAAGAGCTCAAGCTTTGTGGAGTGAAGGTTTGATATCTCTTGTCATTTAATTTAACAAATTTTCTTGCATGAGAACTTGTGTAGTGTGTTGATAATGAGAAGAGATGTTGTTGAATGTTGAGTAAGAAGACTGGAAATGGTAAGAAAACATGGGATGAAATGACTAAATGAAGTAGATATTGAGTTCATGCTGAAATAGGTTTGTTGGATAACTGATCAGTAACTTCACCTTGATTTTGACCCTATTTAATGACGGAATTAGGAAGTGGTATAGAAGAGTGATTTGTTCCTTTATATTTTATCTGTCCATAGGTTTTTGAATCACCTAAATCGGAGTTATAAATTGAGAGATATGACCAAAATAGTACAACCGGTGTAGGCTGGAAACATGACCCGCGCTCGCGAATTTCATATCGTGCTCGCGATTTGTGCTTGTAAACTCTCTGACTCTCTTGTGTGCCTCTCGCACTCGCGAATTTCATGTCGCGCTCGCGATTTGTGCCTGTAAATTCTCTGCTCGCGAATTTTAATATCGTGCTTGCGACTTGTGTTTTGATGCCTTTTGGACCTCTTTTTCTATGAACTTGTATTCCTTTGCTCAAATTGTATTCCTACAATCACTTTAAACCAAAAAGAAAACACGAGTAAATGTATGAAAACAAAATGCAATCATGCAAACGATGTGAAACTAACATCACACAAGTTGCCCGCTTTGCGAGGCTATTAGCATACAGGTAAACAGTATGGTTTCTAAATTTTAGGACGCATTTAATATGCTTTTGTTTTGTACTATTGACATACCGATAATATGCTCTATTGAGGTTAGGTAGAAACCACGTAGATAAGGCTATGTCGCGACATAGTATAGCAGATCTGCGCCCCATACAGTTTGGTACTTCAGCTACAGGCCGTTGAGTGGATATGATTATATATATGGGCCACAGCAGCCCAGTCATACAGTACTCATCTAGTTTCATACAGTTCTTCTTATCACTTTAGTTTCACTATAATCTTATGGAGCCTTACAGTTATATTCACTAAAAATTGTATAAGACATACAGCATAATGAACAACAAGTACGATAATGGAAGTATCATGATATGTGTGCTTACATGTTTATTTATACATATGTGTGTGCTTACATGTTTCTTAAGGTTGAGATATCCACTGAGCTTTATTTGGCTCAGGCGATGTGTAAACCTGTTTAACTCGCAGGTTTTTGAGACTGGACCGTAGAGAGTCAGGCGTACCAACTGCTGCAGTTCATCTGTAGAAGAACTCAGTCTTCAGGGTAGCTACTCATTTTGGATGTGTATCTTTTGTCTACCCCTTTTTATGGCATGTACAAGGCAACACAGTTGGGCCCATTTCATTTTGACATAGTATCATGGTCTTGTAAATATTAAGTACATTATTTAATGTACAACATAGCAATGAATTATATTCAATTATACATTATGAATATCAGCATGGACAGGACAATAAATGTCACTCAGTTTGTAGCGTCTCCGGTTCGGTTCAATTTCGGGTTAACGGGTGGACCGGGAAGGGATGTTACACTAAACATGAAGTGAAGTGCCAAATTATGATATCAGCATGACAGGACATAAAGTCAACCAGTTTGTAGCGTCTCGGTTCGGTTCATTCGGGTTAACGGGTGGACCGGGAAGGGATGTTACACTAAACATGAGTGAAGTGCCAAGGATTCAACAAGGAGTGGGTCTTTATAGCTGTCCAAAATACCTGATATGGCCCTTAAGAAGGCTCCCTCATGGTCTTCAATAACATAACCAAAACCCCCTATGTGAAGAGAATTAAATAATGCCCCATCAATAAATGCCTGCCACTCAACATTTAAATCATAATTAATTGTAGAAGGAAAAAGTTCATGCATGCCTTCAGTGCTTGTATCCTCATGATTTGTAATAGAAACACCATGCTGCATGTGAGTCCTTAAAGTGGCCAAAGCTGACATTGGCCCATGCATGCCTCTGGAGCCTCCATAAAACACAGGTACAACCCTTGGCTGAATTCTGTTGGCCTTAATGCATGATAAACTTCTCCAATCATTAATTTAGGTCCTTGTACTATAAAGAAGCTCAGTAGGAGAGAGGTCCACATTGTCCCAAATCTTTCAGTTCCTTGCACTCCACAGGTTCCATACGATAAAGATAATTTCTGCAACTTTCTTCAACCTAAAATTGTCAAAAATCTGCATCATAAAAACCTTAAAAGAAATCGCATTAAGAGGAACAATAAAACCATTATAATCCCAAACATCAATCGATCGTCGACACTTCAAAAAAACATGATTAATATCTTCCTCATTATTGCAAAATGGGCACCCTTTATCAATCTAGATCCCTCTATAAAAAATCCTAACCCTATTAGGAAGGACACCCTTTAAAGCTCTCCAAGCAAAATCTTTCATTTTAGGGGGCACATTTAAATTCCAATCTTATGCTAAATATTCCAATTCTCTTTTTGACCACCCCTACCAAGAACTCAAAGGCTAAGATGATAACAAGAATTGACATTGTTTAACACCCTTCTTATCATAATTCCACATAAGCCTATCCTCCCTATTATTAATACTAATGGGAATATTCAAGATGGCTCTAATATCTCTAGCACTAAAAAGCTCCACTATCTTATTAAAACCCCAAATCCTACGGTCTTTAGGCATAAGATCGCAAATTCTCATAATAGGATGAATAAAAATGGTACCATCATCCACCATAAAAGACCCCTCCTTAGGTATCCAAGGGTTTAACCCCACCAAAATCTTTTCCCTGTTACCAACACGCCATCTAACACCCTATTTTAACATATCTCTAGCAAACAAAATACTTTCTAAGTAAAACTAGGATTGCGTCGTAAAGACGCGTTCAAGAAACTTCCCTCAAGAAAATATTTAGCATTGAGGATATATGAAGAAGAGTATTGGGTTGAGTAGTCAATCTTCATCCTTGTTTAACAAGCATAGCAATATTAAAATAGTGCAAAACTCTAAACCCCATTCCCCCATTCCTCTTATTTTGACACATACAGTCCCAAGAAAAGCAACGAATTCCATTTTTATCACCCCCTTTTTACCCCACCTATAAGAATTTATAATATTTTGAAACTCCTCACAAGTGGTCTGAGCATTTGACTTAAGTAAAATCTCCCTACGAGCCCTATATAAATTCTTGTTATTCCAACAATCAATTTTACTCTAAAGCTTGTCCTTTAAAAAATTAAAAATCTATTTTTTATTCCTCCCAACCAAAGAAGGTAAGCCCAGGTATTTACCCCACTCAAAGGATTAGACAACCCCAAAATATTAGACACAGAGCTACTATCAATAGTAGAGACATTAGGACTAAACATAATACTCGACTTCTAAAAATTAACCGCCTGCCCTGACGCCTTTTCATAGACACCTAAAATATGTTTCACTTTTTTTACTTTCTCTAATATTGGCTTTATAGAAAAAATAGAATCATTAGCAAAAGTAAATGAGAAACTCTTCTCCGACTAGCCTTTGTACCAAGAATCCACCCCCTACACTCAGCTTGCTTAAATAATAAAGAAAGACTCTCAGCATAAATAATAAATAAATAGGGGGACAAAGGGTTTCCTTTTCTCAGTCCCCTCTCAAGGGTGATAGGATCAGTGATTTCCCTATTACATATAACAGAATATTCCACATTAGTCACAGACATCATCATCCAATTAACCCACTTATTGCTAAACCCCAAGCTAAGTAACATCTGATTCAAGAAATCCCAATTAACTCGATCGTAAGTCTGAATTGCTATAAGTCAATCTTAAAAGCAGCTGTACTAGAATTCCTATTAGTCTTGCGCTTCATATTATGAATAATCTCAAAAGCCACAAGAATATTATCCTGAATCAATATACCGGGAACAAAGGCAGACTGGCTCTCAGAAATAACATTAGGCAAAATCTTCTTAAACTTATTAGTAAGGAACTTAGAGACTATCTTGTAAAGGACATTACACAAAGAAATAGGCCTCTAATCTTTCATAGTCTCGGGATTATTATTTTTAGATATAAGAAGTAAAAGAGTATTAGTAGGAGTATCCGGAAACATACCTGCAGAAAGCCATTCGGTGCACCCCTCAGTGATATCTTTTCCAATGATGTGCCAATATTTCTAATAAAATGTTGGGTTTAAACGGTCAAGCCCTGAGATTTGTCTGAATGCATTTGGAACACCGCCTCTTTGAATTCGTCCAAAGAGAAAAGGGAGCAAAGCATATCATTATCGTCCCTTGAAACCTTCTGGGAGACTAACTTGGTAATGTAGTATGGATCCGATGACCTACTTGCAAACAAATCATTAAAATAATCCTTTTACAATATTTTTTATCCTCTCCTTATCGCTAGTCCAAACCCCCGATTCATCCAAAAGCCTGTGAATTTTGTTTGTACACTTTTTGCCCTTGATGTAGCTATGGAAAAATTTTGAATTTTTGTCACCACTTTGAAGCCAATAAGCCTTGGCTTGCTGGCAGAGTCTCATATCTTCCTACTCAATTATCATATTCCATTCATGTCGAAGCTTCTGTAAGTCAGAATGAAAAAGTGTGTCGTAGCTCTGCTCAAGGACCCTATGCACATTATGTTTTCTTTCTGCGAAATTCTTTATTTCTGTTCTTCGCCCATAACTGAATCTCATCCCTGCACGCGTTCTTTTTTTCCTTTGACAGTAGCCACTCCATTACCGTTCCAGCCTCTTCTAACAACCGATTCCATCTCCTCATCAAGAATCCAAGAATTATCAAACCGAAAAAGAGGACAATTCCCTGTATGAGACGAAAGTGCAGTATCGACCATGATAGGCTTGCGATTCAAGACTGAAGCCACAAGCACATTACCAAAGCAGTCAGGGAAAAGAGCTAGCCAATCATTATTTGCTAAACTTCTGTCTAACTTCTCTCTAATGGTAAAAACATTATCCCGTCTCTGCTCCCAAGTGAACAACGGACCTATGGAAGGCACCTCCAACAAATCACAGTCCCTTATTGCCTCTTTAAACCCATTCAAGAAGAAAGTAGGGTGGGGATTACCTCCCTCTTTTTCTTCTATAGATAACATATCATTAAAATCTCCTAGACACAACCAAGGTTGGTCATATTTAGAAGCTAAAGCTCTTAACAAATTCCAGGACGAGTGTCTTCTTTGTCTTTTGGGGAACCCATAAAAACCAGTAACACGCACCTTGTCACCATTAATGTCTAAAGTACTATCAATAAAATTATTAGAGAAGCCAACCACATTCATGTTACAATTATTTTTCCACAGGAGAGAAAGACCTCCCCCACGCCCTATTTGATCAACTGAAAAACAATAATTAGACCCAACAGACCTGCACACTTCTTCTATTCTGTCTTCATGAACAAGAGTGTCACTAAGAAAAATCAAATTTGGCTTATAGCTCAAGGAAATATCCTTGAGAGCATGAACTGTATGAGGGTTACCAAGCCCTCGACAGTTCCATCAGATGATCTTCATGACTTCTGGCTATCCTACTTAGCAGGATCAGCCATTGTCAGAATTGTTTGTGTACTCCCGTTGAATCCTTTAAAGAGAAAACAACCGAAGACTGGTGTAACTTGCTCCTGGAACGTTTCTTAGCGTCTTCATTTTTTTTTTCAGGACTTCATCCTCTAAAAGGCCTAAACTCTTATTATTCAGGCCCATTTGGTGTTGATCTAAGTCCATATGCCCTGAGTTTCTCCTAGCAGAATCTTCTTTACCGTTCGTACCTAAAAACGATTTTCATAGCTCCTATTGTTTAAGTTTTGGAAAATTTACCATCATCAGTTCTTTAGATCCCGCTTGCAAAGCTATAACAGAACCCCCTGATTCTTCCCTTAACTAGTTACTCACACGTTGACCTCCCCTTCTTCCCAGAACACTCAGCCGGTCATCCCAATCAAGCGTTAACTCCTCCTTTTTCCAATATAACCTTTGTTCGCAAAAACTATCAGTGTGGCCAAGCTTCCCGCATAAAAAACAGAAGATGGACATCCTCTCATATCTACGCTGAGCATACATCACCTCTCTAGTTGCGACCATAAGTTTCTTCCACCGTCTTAAAGGTTGACAAATATAGAGTTGGACTCTTACCCTCATAAAATTTGAATAAACTGAGTTCAGGTTCTTTGCATCATATTTAAGGAATTTCCCTACAAAGTTCCCCAGCAGTTTAGCCATATTTTCTGACATGTAACCCTTTGGTAAATCATGAAATTGCACCCAAAACCAAGAAATGCCGTGTGAAATGCCATCGTGACCCTAACCATAACTCTCTCAATATCAATCTCATTATAAAATCTAAATAGGAAACTTTTAGCACCAAGATCCGATATTCCTACACCTCCCAACGAATGCCATAAATCCACAAACATATTCTACATAGTATTGAAATTTATAGAGTTCATAGTTAGGAAAATCCCCACCAAATAAAACTCATATTGTGTTTCTATTGAATCTCTTATAGGTTTCACATGAAAACCTTCATCATCTACCTCCGTAATGGACAAAGACGCCATACCATGCTCCATGAGAAAGACAATGAGCCAAACACACAGCGGGAAAAGAAAACGAAAACAGATAGCGAGGTCTACTGACTGGTAAACAAAAAGAATGCGATTAGGGCATAATTAATATTTTATTTGTTGATAACTTTGTTTATATTAATAATAGTTGCTTATAATTATTTTTTAGGAATTTTTATTTTATTTTAATTTTATATGTTTTTTTCTTTTAATTTCAATGTTTATCATATTATTCAAGACAATTTTGTAGAATGAAAAATAATTAAAAGTGAAAATCAACATTCAAGAAGAATATTGTAAAGTTAGATAGAGAAATGGACCTTCAAAAACATAAGCTAAAAGCAAATTAGGAAATACTTTTTAATTAATTAATACAATCTAACATCAAAACCTTTAGAATTTTCAATTATAAAAACTATTAATAAAAAGGATAAACTAATAATTATTAATCAACTTAAAGTTCTTCAACCGTATAAAACAATCTGCATTCATGGATGTATGATCAAGGTGTTTTCAATTAAGGACAACTTAACAAATGTCAGAAATAAGGTTTCAAATTAAACAAAATGTCAGAAAAGATAAGAAATTAAGATAATGTCAATTTTGGTAAAAAAAAATCACTAATACCTAAACTGACCTTAATAATCCACATCAGCCCAAAAACTAATTTCTTATCCTTTAACCCAGATCATATATAAAACTAGTAGAAAAATCTTTAAACGTCGTTATTAAGCATTTATAGGACAAAATTTCTACTTTTATTTTCAAAATCGAAGAAAAAACAACCAGAAATCTAATTTTCTGATTAAAGGGCAAAACCTCCACAAAATCACGAAAACTTAAACAAAAATAAACAAAAAAAAGTAGGTTTATATATGAAATAAATATGTGGTTTCGTTTCCATAATCGAAGAAACAAACAGCGGAAAAACTAAATTTTCCGATTTAATAGTAAATATGGTATATATACATGTATAGGTTTTCTGGTTGAACTGTAGATACATTGTGTGTGTATATATATATATATATATAAAATATGTGGTTTCGGTTTCCAATATCGAAAGAAACAAACACTAGCGGAAAAACTAAATTTTCCGATTTAATAGTAAAATGGTAATATATACATGTTATAGGTTTTCTGGTTGAAACTGTAAGATACATTGTGTGTGTAATATTATATATATATATATATATATATATATATATATATATATAATATATATATATACATTACAGCATAGACACATAACAATATATACATACACATAGACACATACATCAATTAACACATTAGATCAAAGTAAGTAAATATGATGTGTGAATATATATATATATATATATACATACATCAATTAACACATTAGATCAAACTAAGTAAATACGATGTGTGAATATATATATATATATATCAATACAAAGAGAATCGAGAGTCCTACCTTATCTCTTCAAAGCATAAATAACATTCATAGTGATGATAATTTTTTGGTGACGAAATTCAAAAGTAGAAAGAAATCGTAGAATAACAGATATGGCAAGAAACCATAGAAAAATAGAAACTACAGCGACGGTGAATAGATCAGACAAGGGAGAAAGAAAATGAATAGAACAAAGAAATGAAAAGATAAGATAAGATAAGAAGGAGAAGAAGAAGAAGCGAAAAAGAAATCAAGTGATTGCCTGCCAGTAAAACAAGAGAAGAAGAAACTTTAATACCAAATAGTTGGATAAAAAATATCCAAAAAAAAATAAAAGCTTATTAGGTAAAAGGACAAATAACTGAGTGTAGTAATGCATTGAATATTTAGATAAAAAAAAATAAGTAAATAGAACCAAAATAATTTTATAGTATTTTATTAGTTAAATTATAAAATATTTTAGTCAACAAAATATGAATATAAGGTTTTTTAGGATCATTTATTTGGTAGTATTTTAATGTTATTGTCAGTTCAAGTCTTAAATAAGAAGTCCTTCTAATTCTTTAAAAACAAATTATTTCGTTATTAATTTTATAAAATCAAAAAAAATATATATATAAGTGTTAAAAATTGCCCAATTCTGCCCCACCACCACAACCACAACCACAATGGTATCCACTAGAAAATCGAGTGGCTTCAACACCAAAAATTGGCTTTTCTGTCCAACTTTTAATCATGACTTGTAGAATTCTTATCTCCCATTCGCTACGCAAACTCGCACTTCAACTATCATGCTATTTTCAATTGCATAAATTAATCACCTATCATCCACCCTTTATTAGGAGGTTTGATGGTATGTTTGATGGGCCGAAATAATACGATGAGTTGTATAACAGTGATAATTCTTTCATTGACTCACTTAATTTAAGATGTTAATTAAACAAGAAAATAAAGATTTTTAATGACTTGATCAATGAAGTATGATATAATTAATCTCCTCATCTTTTTTAAGAGTATAAAGAGTTAAAAGTTTTAGGTTTGATTCTTTCCGTTTCGGGTTCAATATAATAATAAAAAAAGAGATCAAATTGAATCAAACCAATTAGTTTAGTTTGATTGAATCAATTTTTGATTGGATTTTAGTTTCAATTTTAATAGCATGAACCAAAATTTTTTTGGTTTAGTTTGAATTTTATTATTATAAAATAAAAAAATTTAAAAATCTCAAAAACCAAATGATTTTTACCAAAATTTAAGTCAAAATTAAAAAATTAAACCCAATCAAATCACATTAATTTGATTTGGTTCAGTTTAGTTTGATTAAGAGTTTTCATTTTTATTTGGTTTTCTTTGTACAAAAATTTAATCTCATTGGTGTGGATTGATTTTAATTGAACCAACCGAATGCTAACTAGTATTTCCATCCTCAATATTTTACCAACTTGATTAAAATTACGAATTTTTAATAAAAACTTATGAACACCTTTACTTTGGATGTATAATGGCAGGAACTCGTATATATGCATTAGATGCAATAAGTTTTTTTAAAACACAATCAAAGTATAAAAGATTTTAAGAAGTTATTTTAGTGTTCAAATCAGATAAAGAACTATTTGCCATTATAAATATTTTATATCTTTTGTCAAAATTATTTTCTAATAAAAGATCTAACATTACCACTATTAGTTTTACTAGTTCTTTTTATGACGTGCGATGCACGTAAACTATACTTGCTATATGTTCATTTTTTATACTCGTTTAGCTTTTTTATTTATATAATTAAAGTATATGCAATAAATATAATGCTTTTTAGATATACAGTAAAATATTTTTTTTTAAATTATACATCTTGCACAATAATATCTCATTGAAAAATTTGATATATTTGTTTCTCCATTAAAAATAGCAATTTAAAAATGAAATATGTCATTTATATTCTATTTAATATATTGGCTCATATAGTTTTTATTATATGCTAGTTGCTTTTATTCTTTGTTTAATTACCAAATTGATATATAAAAATAATAATATAGCTTTTATTTTATGTTTTATAATTAACTTACATGTTTTGTTAATAACTTTCACTATAATCTCTTTCAGTAAATAAATGTAATTTAACAATATAATAAGAAACTAATCTAATAAATGAAATTAACAATTTACAAATAATAATTATTTTTACTTTTTTAGCCAATCAAAATCATGAAATCATTTATTAATTTATTAATAAAATTATATTAATTAATAGAAAAAATAGGATTTGAATTAAATAGATATCAATATAATTAATTAAATTTGAGATGTTTAAAAATATTTTTTTATCTTATTTTTTGTCAATCAAATTAGAGTTGCATTGTAATAAAAGAAAAATTTACTACTTTTTAAATTAAAATTCTTATTATCTAGATATAGCACTATTTATTTCAAATAATTTTAAAAATTCAAATGCTTTCATATTTACACAGTCATTTTAAACTAATATGTTGAGATAATTACAATAATAGTAAATAAATAAACTATAATATAGTTAATTATTATTTTTTAATTTATTCTTATACTTATTGAAATTAAAACTAATTAATTAATAAGATCAATATCAGTTAAAATTTAATTTTTAAATGCTTATTATCAATATTACATTTATTTTCTATTAAAAATTAAAAAATCATCAAATTATAAAGATATTATATATATTTATACGTTAAAATTTTTTAATTGGCTATGACTAAAATTATTTTAGAGTATCTTAAATTTTATAAGAATAATATAGAAAATCTCATTATTTTCCCATTCATTTCCACTTTTATATATAATAGTAGTGTTTTTTATGCTAAGCATTGCACGTTTACTATGCTCGTTGTATACTAATTTTTTTATACTCTTTTAATTTTTTATCTATATATATTAAAGTATACGTTTTTGTTTAAATTAAATTAAATACAAGTGATTAATTTGTATTACATTTTGTTATGCAAGCTATTTGTAATAATACTTTTTATGTACTTAATTTCATTTTTATATAATGAAGTGGTCTCAAACTAAATTGATAATGATAATTATTTTGGCTACAATTGCAGTATTACTTACCTGGTGTATTAGAGAAAAGAATATATGCACAATCATATAAATTCTCGAATCCCAAAAAGCGACCCACAATAGAAACATAATTCTAATTTTTTTTTTCCAGTTTTCTAAAAACTATTTTCTTTCAAGTTAAATAGATTTAGGATATAAGAGAAAAAAAATATTAAAAAAATTAAAATTATTTAATCGTCACAAGGTTATCAATTTGTTGTAATATAAATATAAATATTTTACTAAATTAAAATGATAATAATTACAAATTATTCAATAACGAAAAAAATAAAAAATTATTATTAAATTATTTAATAAGAATAAAACTTTAAGAGCTTAATATATTAATTTTTTTAATATTATAATATATAAATAGTATCATAAAATATTATTATATTTTTTTAAATCAATTTTACTATTCGCTATTCCACGCACAATTTTTTAAAATCAAAATTTTAAACTATTCGCTAATCCACGCACACATGTGTTCATTTTATTTAAAAAATTTTAGAATGTAAAAATTTAAAAATTTTGAAAAGTTTACTTATGTGTATTCTATTTGCAAATTTATTTTTTATTAAAATATACCCAATCAAATGATACAAATATGAAGAAAAAATATTAATAAAAATAATTTACTTTTTTTTTCTTTTTTTATCTTTCTCCTAAATATTTGAAAATTTATTTTTCAAAAAATATATTCAATCAAATTATATAAATATAAAAAAATGAAAAAGTAAATATTCATTTTTCTTTTTTTATTTCTGCCTGAAACAAAATATTTTAAATTATGTTTAAAATAGAATCAAATATTTAAAAAGAATATAAAAATTTTCAAATGTTTCCTTATCATATATATTTATTAAAATAAATATAAAAAGATAAAATTTATAATTTTGAAATGCTTAAAGATGATAATAGTTGCAAATTATTTAGTACTGAAAAAGAAAATAAAAATAAACAATATATATTATTAAGAACAAAAATATTTTCAAAACTCACATGAAATAACTCAGAAATTTAATTTTCAAAGATTTTTCATTTGAAAATTAATTGTAAATTTTAGTCAGTGAAATTTAATGAAAAATAATTTTATTATTGCTAAACAGAGTTGTAATCAGTTTGCATTTTACAAAAACCAGATGAAAAACTTATAAACCGAGCGAAAATCGAACCAAATCATTAAATTGGACCAAATCGATTCGAATCAAACCTAAATGCCTAGAAACCCCATTTTTCTTGTTTGTCTTTTCCTACTCTTCTTCATTCCAGCTCCGCTCAGCTCTCTCTCCCCCCCCCCCCCCCCCCCCCCCCCGCCCCCCGCCCCCCCTCCCCACCCCCCCCCCCCCCACCCCCCTCCCCCCCCCCCCCCCACCCTCCACCCCCCCGTTCCCCCCCCACCCCCCCCCCCCTCTCTCTCTCTTCTCTCTCTCCTTCTCTCTCTCTCTCTCTCCTGGTTTCCGGTTGCCACAGCCAGCCGTTGCGCCGCCACCACAACCTCTCGCCGTCGCGTCGCCAGTCGCTTTCTCTCCCTCAGCTCGATCGCGCCCCACCTGCGATCTCCGTCTCGATCGCCGCTTCTCGCGATCCCAGTCTCTAGCCGCCGCTAGACGTCGCGCATCCTTTTGCTCTGAATTCCGGTGATCGTTGCAGCGGCGACTTCCTTTGTTTCGGTCGACACAGCAGCGCCGTGGTTCATCAGCGACCATTGCTATCGCCGCCACCTTCATCTGCCTTCTCTCTCTTCGTTCCGGCGAGTACCACCACTTTCTCCGGCCAAGCAAAATTTCGGCAGTGTTGTGCTTTGGGTATTGGAATTAAGTTTGGTTATTTCTAGAAATTAATTAATTTCTAACATTTTGTGGCTAGTCAATTTGATTTAATTTTGGTTATTATTCAATATATTATAAAGTGTTCATTTGATTAGAAGAACTTAATTAATTAAAGCCTATTTTAATTAGTACCAAATAAATTTAATTGAGAATTTTGATAGTATTAATGAGGATTATAGTATGAATTTAAGACAAATTAGATTATGTAATTTGGTTTAAATCAAAAATTAATATTAGAGCATAAAAATAGGAAAGGAATATATGTGATTAAGGAAATTATAATCTTGATCGAGGTAAATTCATAAATAAAAATAGAAGTATATCTTTTTATGACTGCTGAGAATTAATCAAATGAGGAAGTAAATTAATTACATAGTGTTATACGAGTTTTTCGGAGACCGAAACTAAATTAAGCAAAAGGGAGTGTTTTGATGGAAAGGTAGCAATTATTTCGAGATGAAGATTATATTATATGAATTGAGATTAATCTCCGCTTGATATGATTATGTAAAAATGTTATGGTTGAAATGTTGATGCCATGATATATGTTTGATTAATTGTGTGTTCATTATATAAATTTGGAAAGCATTTTGCGTTACTGTTTAAGTTATGAATTATTTATTATTATTGACTAAATTTGTGAAACTCATCCCTTTCCTTTAAATTTTTTCCAGAAGGTAGATATTTTGTTGATACAGATAAGCTATGCATTCTTCTTCACATAAATTCAATACTAATTTTCAACTTTTGATAATGTTAATATATACACTATTGTGTATATGAACAATTCGGGTCTATTTATTAGGCTCCACAGTTAGGATGTTTTGCTTTACGATAAAGCTATGCATTTCTTATCACCATAAATTCCAATACTAATTTTCAAACTTTGTTGATAATGTTATATATACACTATTGTGTATCATGACAAATTTTCGGGATTCTTATTTATTAGGTCCACGTTTAGGGATTGTATTTGCTTTCTAACTTATTATGTAATAAGTTAATTAATATAACGGTCAGTAATTGTGATTTTTTCTCTAGTTTTTATTTAAAAATTATGGAATGGACCAATTTGCCCATATTATGCCCATATTATGAATGACGTGAATTGTACAAAATTTATATATATAGGTCTGAACTATGAATTATATGAAATATTAAAGCTGGCTCAGAAATATAATTTGACAGATTAACTAAATAACATTGAAAAATAGGCTTATTGTTCCTAGAGTCAGCTTTTAAAAGAAATGGCTTTCGTAAATTAGACTTACTACGAGCTTTGCGGGCCTTAAGCTTACCTCGGTTTTATTGTCAGTCTAGGCCTATAGTTTGTAGTCATGACATCACATAACAACAAAATTTCAATATATATAAATATATAATAAATATATCAATAAAATATTATATACAGTTTTAAAATTAAAATTTTAAATTGTTTGAACTTTGAATTATATAAGATATTGAAGCTGGCCCAGAAATATAATTTGACAGATTAACTAAATAACGGTGAAATATAGGCTTATGTTCCTAGAGTTAGCTTTTAAAAAAAATGCGTTTCATAAATTAGACTTACTAAGAGCCTCGCGGATATTAAGTTTACCTCGACTCTAGTGTCAGTCCAAGCCTATAGTTTGTAATCGTGACATCACATAACAGAAAAATTTTAATATATATAGATATATAATAAATATATCAATAAAATATTATATACAGTTTTAAAATTAAAATTTTAAATTGTTCGTCAATTCAAAGACACATATATTCATTTTATTTAAAATAAATTTAGAAAAGTAAAAATTTAAACGTTTAGAAAAGTTTAATTATATATATTCTATTTAAAAATTTAATTAAATATAATTCATTTAAAAATTATTGTTAAAAAATAATAACCCACTCAATCATACAAACATAAAGAAAAAATATTAATAAAATAATAATATTTTATATACTTTCAAAAGCATAAAATATTATTATATGTTTTATTTGAAAAGTTTTAATCTGTTAAAAATACATCCAATAAATTAATACAAAATATAAAAAAATAATTTTTTCATTTAATTTTCTAAATAAAATATTAAATAATAATTAAAATAGAAATCAAATATTTAAAAATAAAATATAAAAATTCCAAAATGTCTTTCAATATAAATTTATTCATCATAAATATAAATAGAGAGAGAAAAAAATTAAATTTTGAATGCATTAAAAATGATAATATTCTATAGTATTATTCATAATGAAGAAAATAAAAGAAGAATAAAAAATTATAAAATAAAAATCTTTCCAAAACTCAGATAAAAAAGTCAAAAAAATATGATAATATATAACAAATATATCGAATAAATATTTTTATATGTTTTAAATTAAAATTTTAAATTTTGGCTAATCTCACGTACTCCGTCAATTCATGTATTGTAAAATAAAATTTGAAAAAAGTAAACATTTTCAAAATTGTGAAAAGTTAATTATGAGTTTTATTTGAATAAAATATTAAAAAATAATCAAATCACATCTTAGTAAACATAAAGAAAAAATATAATAAAAGAAAATATATATTTTTTATTTTCTCTTCTAAATAAAATTATGATGTACATTCTAATTTGAAAAATTTATTCTTGAAAAAATATATCCAATCAAACCTACAAATAGAAAAGAAAAAATGAATATAATAAAAAAATATTTTTATTTCTTATTTATCTCTAACATAAAATTTTAAATAAAATAATAAAATAGAACTAAAATGAAATATAAAAACTTTCAAATATCTCCTTATTATATATATTGATTAAAAATAAATTAAATAATATAAAATTTAAAATTTTAGAATGCTTAAAAATAACAATAGTTACAAATTTTTCAGTAACGAAAAAGAAAAAAAAAATGAAGAGTAAAAAGTTATAATTAAGAATAAAAATCTTTTCAAAATTTACATAATAAAAAATATTTCAATGTATATAGATATATCAATATATTAATAAAATATTTATTTTTTTAAAAAATATATCTAATTAAATCGTATAAACATTTATCTCTCTCATAAACAAAATATTATGTATATTCTATTTGAAAATGTATTTTTTAAAAATACATATCCAATCAAATCATACGAATGTAAAGAAAAAAAGATATTAATAAAAAGAATATATTTTTACTTTTTTTCATTTCTTCATGAAATATAATATTTTAAATATAATTAAAATTGAGTCAAATATTTAAAAGTTAAAATATAAAAATTTTCAAATTAGCATATATATTTATTAAAAATAAACTTAAAAGAATAAAAATAAAAATTTAAAATACTTAATTATCCATATTTATTCATTTAAAAAGACTTTTAATAATTATATCCAATTAACTAATAAAATGTAATTTTCTAATTGGCTATTACTAAGGTTATTTTAGAGTATCTTAAATTTTACAAGAACAATATCGAAAATCTTATTTTCCCACCGTATTTGCTCTTTTATATATAGTATAGATAGATAGATAGTTAAAGTATAAATTCTTATTAGTTTGGAATAAATATAGTTATTTTTATATATATAGTAAAATATATATTTTTTAATTATATATCTTGCACTGTAATATCTCTTTAAAAAAATTGACATATTTATTTCTCCCTTTAAAATAACAATTTAAATATGAAATATATCATTTATATTCTCTTCAACAATTGATATATTTGCTTTTATTTTTTGTTTAAATACCAAATTGATTGATAAAAATAATCATATAATTTTTATTTTACGTTTTATAATTAATTTACATATTTTGTTAAAAAATTTCACTATAATCTCTTTTAATAAAAAATATATTTTAACAATAGAATAAGAAACTAATCTAATAAACTAATTAAATATTAATAAAAAATAATATTTTTATTTTTATTTTTTTAGTCAATCAAAATCACAAACTCATTTAAAAAATATATCGTTAAAATTATATTCCTTAATAGAGATAATATAATTTGAATCAAATAAGATATCAATATAATTAATCAAATTCGAGATGTTTAAAAATAATAATTTTTTATCTTATTTTTTTCGAACCAAATTAGAGTGAAATTTGTAATTAAAAAAATTTAACAACACTTTTTTAAAATCAAAATCTTAATTATCTAGATATATTTATTTAAAATAATTAAAAAAAATAAAAACTTACAAATGCCTCATATTTACATATATTCATTTAAAATAATAATGTTGAAGATAAATTACAATAATAATAAATAAAATAAAATAATAAATAACATTGATAAATTATTAAAATTATTTAATTATTATTAATAATTTATATAATGAAATAAACATAATTGCACATAATAAGATAATAATAGTAAAATTTTTAATTTTCAAATGCTTCATTATCTATATGTATTTATCTATTAAAAAAAGTTTTAAAAAAAATCCAATCAAATTATAGAGATATTATATATGTTTTTATGTTAAAATTATTTAATTGGCTATAATTCAGGTTTTTTTAAAGTATTTTAAATTTTATAAGGACAATATAGAAAATCTAATTATTTCCCCCTCATTCCTACTTTTATGTATAGTGTAGAACTATAGATAGATAGAATATAAATGATAAATTTATTTTATTATCTATTAAGTTAAATAGATAAAAATAATGTATATAATAAATACAAAAAATATGTAATATGTATTTAGCTCTAAAATTTAATTTAAATCCTAAATTTTATAAATTAAAAACATATATAGTAAATGAAAGAGTATTTAATTTTCGTGTATAGCCTTATTATATAACATTAAAATATATAACAATGAAAATAATTAAAAAATAAATATATTATTAATATAATAGTTTAACGTATAATTATCTTATTAATCTCATTAAATATTAAAATAACAATATGAATGGTAAACTAACGAGATAAATTATCTAAGAATACTAGATATTAAATAAAATTTAATGGTCCATGGTAATAGTTAGGTGTTAGAGAACTATTTAACATTTTCATAGGGATTTGTCGAAAAAATCTCATTATGCCGCTCTCTGATGTCCACATTTTATATATAATATGGATTATGCCGAAAGATTTACATAAGGACTTTCGTTGCTTAAAAGAGGAACAAATTCGACCTGAGAGAAGCAAATTACTATAGTACTGATTATAGAGTAATAATAGATGAGTAATAAATTATGTAATAAATTACGTAATACTGCGTCCATGTGCGGTCGTGGAGATGATTCTTAATAACAATGATTAAGTGTGCTGATTTGAAAAACTTTTAATTTAAGCCTATATGTTGAACATTAATTGAATAGGTATATCTTTGATAAAAAGATCTTAAAATAAATAAAATAAATGGGTCTACTCTTCACTTATATGAGGAGTGATTATTAGATATTTTAACAAGTGAAAGAGTAGCCAATATATATAAAAATCTTCTCAAAAAAATCTATGAATTATGCGATAGAAGAATTAGTGTGCAAAAGACCATAATAAAATGTAAAGAGTCTAAAAGTCACAATTGATAATTTAAAATAGCTGTTTAATAGCCTAGCTTCTTTAAGAAAATCATTCATGACTAAAGCCAAAGTGAGAGGCAGAGTGCGAGAGAGTGGAAGGGGTAGGGGAGGAAAGCAGAAGAGCCCAACAGTGACAGTATACCTAATAAGGTGAGTAATGAGCATGCTTCAGCTTGGATGCGGCGTATAGGTGACACGAAGGTAGACCGGATGTAGAGTTGGATATGAAGGCTATACTCTAAAGGGTTAAGTGGGCCGCAGAAGGAGCGTCTCTCGCGTCGTCGTCTCTCTTCGAGAATGTGGAGAAAAACTCGTCTAGTTTATCAAAGACGCAGGCCACCGTGAGCTCTCTCACTGTGGCTACCGGGCCTTCCTTGTTTTTTGTTTGATTCAGAAATAATTCGCCTCTGATGCTTTTTAATAAATGGTGAGTTATGGGCCGGGTTGCATATATGGATTTAGATGCCTGGGGTCACCATATTAGAATATCACTCAGTATCTATTTCTGAGTATGTTACACCAAATTATAATGTTTCTGATTTTCAACTTCTGTATATGTGATAAGGAGAAAGAAATTGCAGATATTTCCTCATTAATAAAAGAAAAATTAAAGAGTAATGGAGATCTGTGAAATATATTAAAAATGTCCATAGAGTCCGAATAGAGTGGCTATAAATAGCACCTGAAGTGACAAGCCATCGCTATGCACAAATAGTATGCTATGTCAACTGTCGATTAAAACATCAAACAAGATTGTGTTTATGTGTTAATATATGATTTTTATTAGGCTTCCCTTACAAAAATATAGAAACATAATTGATCTGTATCAGTTTCCAATTAATGAAATTTTAGTTTGATTTTTCTAAAAAAAAAAAAAAAACAAATTAATCCCATAATAAGACTTAGCAAACAAAAAAGTTGAATTAATTAATGTCTACTTTATAAAAAATAATATTAATAGTTATATGATAATTTAAATAAAAAATTACCATGTAACAGTTTTGGAATGTGCATTCCATTAGAAAATTTTTACAATAATAGAAGTAAAATCTTTAGCAGTTTGGTGAGTTTTTACATCTCAATTTTTATATTAATTTTAATATTTATTTTCGTATAATTCAAAAATCCAATATCAACTAAGTGGGTCATATTTAGACACCAATTAATAGTAAAACCTCTAATAAATAAATAAATAAATAAATAAACACATTACTTAATTATTAAACTTAAAAATATTTAAATGGGATAATCAAAAAATTAAAAAAAAATTAGTCAAGCAAATATAAGAAAAAGAAAACATTGAATTATTTAAACAAAGAAACTATAATTAAGAAATCAACAAGCAATAGAACTACATCAATAAGAATTAAAAATGGAAATAAAAGCATTCAAATGACATTTCCTTAGAAGGAATATATTATTCTTGTATAATAATTTGAACTCTTTTTTTTTTTTTTTTTTTTTTTTTAAGTTCTAAAAAATATAAAATAAGTAACTTAATATAAAATTTCAAGTATTTAAAATATTATCAAACTATGTACAACTTAAAACATCAAAAGAAAATGAAAACAAAACAGTACCACTTAAGTCATGTCTTCTGCTATGCACTCAACTGTATAAATTAGATTTTGTTTAAATTTTTTTAATTATTTTATAAAGTGAAATCGTATATATAAAAGATATCGATGATCAATTATCTCACGATGAAAAAGAATATTGATAATGTTTTTATTTTTTATATTTATCTAAACTAAATTACCTAAAGATAACGCAAAAGACCGAAAAAAAAAACTCTTAAGTTAATTTATTTAAAATAATCATTTAATAATAAAAATTAAAAGTAAAAAAAAAAAAAAAAAAAAGAACTACCTAACAATGAAGTTAATCATCATGCTGGAAAAATTATAAAATTTATACGTAAATTTTATATCAATTTCAGGGAAATGTTTTATTATTATTCTTTCTTCTTTCTCTTCTTTCTAAGATTCGTTTGCACATTTTATACAGAAAAAAAAAAAAAAAAAACTACACTAAACAATGAAGTTATCCTATCCTGCTGGAAAATATAATAAATTTAACGTAAATATATATTTCAGGGAATGTTTTATTTTATTCTTTCTTTCTCTTCTTTTCTAATTCGTTTGCACAATATTTATACCAGCATTATTATTAGAAAAAGAAAACCATAATACTTTGATGGAATTGAATTGATTTTTTGACTAAGACTCTATATATATATATATACACATCAAATATCTAACTTTAAAATTACACCACCAACTTTATAAGTAAATACTGGAAGCATGTACGCGAGTATCATTAGAGAGAATTCAGAAAGACACGCACCAGCTTTCACAAAGTACCAGTCTAGTTCATAAGATGCAAGCTCTCAGTCGAAGGAGGCAACTGGATCTGTTGCCCAAAAAAAAAAAAAGAAGAAGATGAAATAATAATGCTTAAACAATAAATATCAATTTCGTAATTCAAAAATAAAAATTCAATGCAAAATAATTAAAATAAAAATAAAAATTTAAGGCAAAATTCAAGTGCGAACCAATAGAATAACTACCAGCAACCTTAGAAATATAGTCTGCGCACCAGTTCCTTCTCTGTACACGAGTCACTTGACACTGATAACCTTTGAGCAAGTTCTGAATCGCAGCCACCAACATTTGGACAGCACCAGATGATTGCACCTGACCGTGAATGAGTTGCACCACTACTGCGTTACCGCATTCAACGATAAGTTGAGAGATACCCTGGCTCCTAGCTAGATTAAGTCCCTCCAACACCGCCCATAATTCAGCATTGTGCACAGAACAGGAGCCAAAATTAGAGACAAATCCTGATATCCATTGTCCTTCATAATTACGAATCAGCCCATTTTAGTAACTCATTGAATCTCTTTCTATAGTACATGAATAATAAAATATTAATAATTGAAACATATAACTTAGCATGGAGTCTAGCGAGAGAAGGCAAAGTAACAAAGTATTACAAAGACAAAGAGGCTTCAGAGATAAGCAAGGATAGAGTCTCCTCCTTTTACTTCTGCAATTTTCTTAACAACTGGGATGCGTCAAGCTTAATAAAGAAAAACAAATACAAAGGTTTGGGAGAGTGGCAGACCTATACGTTCCTGTGAAGAAAAACAAATACAAACAAAGATCCAACAAATAATGGAAACACTCGGCGGATGGAAACTTTGCATGTTCTGCAGGAACTAAGAAGTTGTATCGACAGATCAATATCAGTCCAAAAGAAAGAAAATAAAGAACTAAGTAAAAGATTAATTTAGAAATAGACCTTCTGAGAGCTTCAACTCATCCATTAAGTAGCCAAAATAAGAAAAAGATTATCGAGATCCTTCTTGCTTCGTGTGACCTTTGTTGCAGAAGCTAGAGATTGAATATAATAAGGTGTTCAGTCCAAATAAATCTAGCTAGATTTTAGATTTTATAGTTCAAATAATTCAAAATTTAGAAGTAAAAGTTTTAGTTGGATTATATTTAGATGATTATATTAGATTATATTCAAAAATTTTTCGTTCCTGTGGTCTGAATACATGCGCGTTAAGGTAACTATTGATGTGCGTCAGCCCCTAAAACGGAAGATTCAGATGAAGAATCCGAAAGAAGAATGGAAATGGGAGAGTTTCAAATATGAGAGGTTGGGAATCTTCTGCTTTTTCTGTGGATGCTTGGGACATTCAGATAGATTCTGTGTCAAACTGCTGAACTATCCGAATATGAAGAAGCAATAGTTTGTTGGATTTTTGGGAAAGGAAAAATGGAAATGCACAAGATAATTAACAATGTTTAGCTCTTCATTGAATTAACAAAAAGATATGCCTATTTATAGACTTACAAGTGAATCAAATAAGACCTAAAAATACTCCTAAAAATCATTAATACTAATAACAAAAACATCAAATTCTATGCAGAAAATCTGCACTAACTAAAATTGAAATCTTAAAATATTTTTAATAATATTATTTTTGAATTAATCCTAACACAGTTTGCCTATGGTCCTTGGTTGCGAGCTCCAAATCGTAAAACGGGAAACATGGCAGATAAATGTTTGTTGACGCTTGACCGGTGAGAAGTTGAAGATGACGGCAGAAGCAGATCTGATGGAGGCTGACGTGGAGGATGGTGTTGGAGTGGAATGTTCGAATTTGAGTTAAAAAAAATCAGATAAGGAGAATGGCTCTCGAAGAGATAAGGAAGTGTTTGCTGATAATGGGAACATTTTGAATGAAAGAATGGAGTTTGTTGGTGAATGCTTACCCATTGGTGATATGAAGCATAGAAGAGTTGAGAATAAAGCTTCAGAAGATCCGGTAGTGTTTTGTGAAGATTCTCTTAGCCTATTGGATGCGTTGGCGAACCCAAAAAATGTGGAAGAGGCGGGCTCTGGGGTCCAGAACCGCCAGGCTCAATAAGTTGTTTGAGTTGGAATTGTCATGGGCTTGGCAACCCAAAGACAACTTGAGAACTAAAAGGCCTTATGTCTTTAAAGAAGCCAAATGTAGTTTTTTTTTTTTTTTTTTTAATTGAGACCGAAGTCCAATGGAATAAAGTTCATCATGTTCGAAGTTTGTTGAGTTTTGAAGGCCTTTTTGTTGTGAACCCAAGAGGGTTAAGTGGTTAAGTTGTTTGAGTTGGAATTGTCATGGGCTTGGCAACCCAAAGACAACTTGAGAACTAAAAGGCCTTATGTCTTTAAAGAAGCCAAATGTAGTTTTTTTTTTTTTTTTTTTAATTGAGACCGAAGTCCAATGGAATAAAGTTCATCATGTTCGAAGTTTGTTGAGTTTTGAAGGCCTTTTTGTTGTGAACCCAAGAGGGTTAAGTGGTGGTATTGCTTTGCTTTGGAAGGAACATACTATATATGTACCGTTTGATTAGTTACTCAAATAATGCCATTGATGTAGAGGTTGCAGTTACAGTTGTACCTAACTTTCGTTTATTTGGATTTTACGGCTTCCTTGAACGAAATCGTAGAAGACAGTCGTGGCAATTACTTCAAGGTTTATTAAACCGGTATAACCTCCCATGGGTGGTTTTAGGAGATTTTAATGATTTGTGAAATTATAGTGATAAAAGGGGTAAAAGCTCTCAACCGAGGTGGTACATTGATGGCTTTCATGATACCTTGGAAGGTTGTGTTTTAATGGATGTGGGATATTTCGGAAATCAATTTACCTGGGTGAATGGTAAAGATTCCGAAGACTGGGCTTGTGAGAGGCTGGACTATGTAGTGGCTACAAATAGTTGGTTAAGGGCTTTTTCGAATTCACTCTTGTATAATTTGGAAACTTCTAACAATGATCATTCAGCTATTTTTCCTTCCCTAGGTATTTCGGTTGTAAAGTATGTGCCCAAAGTTTTTAAATTTAAACTAGTTGGCTCTATGAAGCAAATATTTAGCAAGTTGTGGATGATGCATGAGGAGCTGGAAGTAGTTTGAATATTTTGGAGCAAATCCAATTGTGTGCAGCTAGGTCAGAGCAATGGGGAAAGGAGACACAGATGGAGTTTAAAAATAAAATAACAGCCTGTAGGGAACATATGGCCAAGTTTAGATTTGATAGAGATAGAGTGTCGGTGGAATTATACAGAACAACTAAAATGGTTTATCAGGAGGTGCTTTATCAACAGTATATTGGAAACAAAGGGCGAAGCAATTTTGGTTGAATTATGGCAACCAAAATACTCGTTATTTTCATGTGATGGCTACGATAAGGAATAAGAAGAATTCATTTAATCAGTTACATGGAGAGGACGAAAATTGTTAGGATTGGGATAACGGTTTACAGGATATTATTTGTAGTTATTATTCCAAACTATTTACCTCTGAACAGGGGGATTTTCAAACTGTTCTGGAGTGTGTAGAACCAAAATTAACACATGAGTAGAATAATGAACTTCTAAGACCATTCACGGCAGAAGAGGTAAAATAGGCTCTTTTTGATATGCACCCTGAGAAAGCGCCGGGACTAGACGGGTTTAATCTTACGTTTTATCAACGTTTTTGGAGTACGGTGGGAGTTCAAGTAATGAATGCTTGTCTGTCTGTGTTGAATGGTAATGGTGAGCTACCTGGTAGAAACTGTACAAGTATTGTGTTAATTCCAAAGAAGAAAACCCAGAAGTATGTTGCTGATTTACACCCAATATCGTTATGTAATGTAATCGATAAAATTGTCTTAAAAGCCCTTGCCAATCGTATGAAACATAGTCTTGATGGAGTGATTTTTGATTCTCAGAGTGTTTTTGTCTCGGGAAGACTGATAACGGACAACATTATGATAGCTTTTGAGACAATGCATTGGCTTAAGGGTAGGAGCAGAGGTAGAGATGCTTTCGTTGCTTTGAAGATTGATATGAGCAAAGCTTACGATCGAGTAGAATGGTGTTTCCTTAGAAGCTTATTGATTCGATTAGGCTATTGTGAGGTGTGGGTTCAAAAAATCATGAAAGTGGTGACTTCTGTTAAATATAATTTCAGTCATAACGGTCAGAGTTTTGGTCTGGTGATTCCGCAAAGGGGTTTACGGCAAGGAGACCCATTATTGCCTTATCTCTTCATCATCTGTGCGGAAGCTCTCTCAGCTCTGTTATCCTTCTTTTATAGAAATGGGCAGTTGTCAAGTGTAAAAGTACAATCTTCAGCTCCAGAAATAAGTCACCTTTTTTTCGCTGATGATGCATTGTTCTTCTTCAAAGCTTCTGTGGAGGAGGCTTTTATGGTCAAACATTGCCTTCGCCTTCATCAACAAGCTTCTGGACAGCTAGTTAATTTTACAAAATCTGAAGTATTTATTACTAAAAATACTCCAGAAGACATGCAAGAAGCAATAATTGCAGAGCTACAAGTGAAGCAGGTTTCCAGGTTTCAAAAGTATCTTGGGTTGCCAACAATTGTGGCCAGAATAAAAGAGAAGTTTTTAATTATGTGTTGGATAAGGTAATGGGCAGAATTAGTGGATGGAAGAGGAAGATGTTGAGTCGAGCTGGGAAGGAAGTATTATTGAAAACTGTTGTTCATGCCGTTCCTAATTATCTTATGTAAGTTTCTATTACCGTTGGGTATTGTGAATACAATTGAACAAGCTATGAACATGTTCTGGTGGAAATCCTCTATAGATAGTGGCATTAACTGGACTTCATGGCAGAAATTAGCAAAGAGAAAAGAAGAAGGTGGGTTAGGTTTCAGGTGTCTAAGGGAGTTTAATATTGCCCTTCTGGCAAAGCAAGGCTGGAGACTGCTATGTTACCCGAATTCTCTTATTTCTAAGGTGTATAGCGCTAGATACTTTTGTGGGAAGACTTTTTTCGAGGCAGAGGTTGGTTCAAATCCAAGCTTTATTTGGAAACGTGTGCATGCTGCACAGGAGTTGATTCAAAAAGGAGCCTTTAGGAGAGTTGGGTCTGGTCTGAATATGTTTGTTTTTAAGGATCCATGGATTCCTTCAGTCCCTAGTTTCGGGTTATTTCCAATAATACATCTAGTATGGCGGATATGGAGTTATCGTTATTAAAGAGTGAAGGAGGTACTAGCTGGGATGAGGAGATTTTAATGGTTTTATTTTCTCCCTTGGAAGTGAATGAGATCAAGAAGATACCGCTTGGGGGTGTAGGATGTGATGATTCTTAGAGCCGACTGTTTGAACGAAGAGGAAGCTGTAACACCCCTTCCCGGTCCACCCGTAAACCCGAATGAACCGGACCGAGACGTTACAAACTGGTAGACTGTATGGCCTGACATGCTGAAATCATAATGTATGCTGAATATAATAGCATGCTGATGTTGTATACAAAAATAATGTAATTTATATTTACAAGACATGAGAATCACTAAATGTATGCTGAATATAATAGCATGCGGATGGTGAACAAAAAGTAATCGAATAATTTACAAGACACTGATCACTAGTTTTTTACTAAAATGAAATGGGCCCAAATGTGTGCCCCTGTACCATGCCATAAAAAGGGGTAAGTACAAACGATACATTTTAAATTAGTAGACTACCCTGAAGACTTGAAGTCTTCTACAGATGAAGTGCATGCAGTGTGGTAAGGCCGACTTCTCTATGGTCAATCTCAAAAACCTGCGATGTTCTTGTGTTAAACAGGTAAACTCGCCTGAGCAAATAAAGCTCAGTGTGATAGCTCGAGACAATATACATAGAACAATAAACACATACATGTATATGAAAGAAACCATTGTAAACATATGGCACAATATAAAGCACACTACACATTACTATGATACCTTTTCATATACCTTGCATTATCTTTTGTACTGTTATAATCACTGTGTAATCATGAAATGTTATGTCTAAGATATCTGTATCGGCTTCCATTTAAAGGTTATATGTGAAACCGAAGTGATAAGAAAAACTGTAGAAACTGGATGATATACTGTATTGCTTGGGCTGCTATGGCCTCATATAATCAATATTCCACGTCCACCCTGCTAGCCGGAGTATCAAAGCTGTATGGGCTGCAGATCTGCTATCCTACTGTCCGCGACATAGCCTTATCTAGCAATGTGTTTCTCTTACTAATCTCTCATGGAGCATACATGGTGGTATCGTCAATAATCGACACACAACATCATAGTCCATTCATGTTCATCAACTTCAATAATTTCATAATGTCTATTGCTTCAACACATTCATTTGCATGCTTGAATTGTTGTTTTGGATACATGTTCCAAAATGTGTATTTGATGTTAATGATTGGAGGCATATAAGTGTAAGCAAACGGAATACAATTGCATGAAAAAGTACTAGTCCAATACGATGCACTGAAAACATAATGTCGCGTAGCGACCTTGCAAGGTCGCCGAGCTGCGCCTTGCACAGGTCGCGAGCGCCTGCCTTGCAGAGGCGCACAATTGCATTGAAAAAGAAGTCCAAAAGTGCATGAAAACACAAGTCGCGAGCGCGTAGAATGCAAAATGAGAGACAGTGAGTTATCGGGCACAAGACGCGAGCGCGTACTTGAAAGTCGCGAGTGCGAGAAGTGCGATGAAGGTCGCGAGCGTTTACAGGCCAAAAGCCAAGTACGCGAGCTCGCACTTCACAGTCGCGAGCGCGAGATGTGCCAAATGAGAGTCAGAGGGTTTGCGAGCACAAGTCGCGAGCACATACTTGAAAGTCACGAGCGCGAGATGTGCTAAATGAGAGTCAGAGAGTTTCAGGTGAAAGTCGCGAGCGCGTAGTTCAAATTCGCGAGCGTGAGAAGGCAACGCGCGGCGAGCGCTGAGAAGGCAACGCGAAACTCGTCCATGCAATTTCCGCTGCGCGCGCTCAGCCTGCACCTGTCTGTACGTCTTTTGGTCATATCTCTCAAAATACTACAACTCCAATTTGGATGATTCAAAAACCCATATCAAAGCTAACACATAGAGAAACAAATAACTCTTCCATGAACTTCCTACTTCCATCATTAAAAATGGGGGTCAAAATCACAGATGAAGTTATTGGTAAAATTTCCAAGCGAAAACCTGTTTCAAACATAAACTCACTCTTTTTATACTTCATTAATCAATAACTTCCCGCTGTTTCCCCTGTTTTCTCACCATTAACCAGTCCTCCCACTCAACAGTGAGAGCAATATTTCCTCAATAGCAACACACCACACATTCCTCTATCAATAGAAAATGAAAATAACAAGAGCATATCAAACCTTTATACTCCAAAGGCTTGAGCTCCTCTTTAGCTTCTTTTTCTCTACACTCTTGATCCTTCACCTTAAATAAGAATTCTTGAATTTATACATCGCAAAATGATTCAATTATTGAACTTCATAGAAGGTTTACTTTACTTGGATAAAAGAGAAGTCTGAAGTTAAGGCTTGACTACCATTAAAATTGAAAGTAAGGTGGGAAAAGGAAAATGGAAAGAAGATGATAGATAAACAATGAAAATGGGAAAAGTTGAAAATGAGTATTACGGGTAGGCCATCAAAATCAAAGGCGATGTGTGTGTAAACAGTCAAATGGACCCCAATTGTAACAGGCTACACTCAATACCCAAGCTCAATCTTTTAATGCAAATCAACTCCTCACCCATGTGCTTGATCTTTTCTCTCACTCAAAATAAGTCCAACTTATAATCTCATTCTAACCGCCCCACCGGGTCTTGGTTTCTACTCGCACGTCACTCGGACTTACTCAAACTCTATGCTAAGACTCGACTCGGAGTAGGATGTCAACAGTAAGCGTATACGAAACAACGGATAAGATTAGCTATGAGTTACATTATCTCTTCGATCATGCAAGAGTTTGTATTTTCTGTAAACTCTATCACTTGTAGAACCAACGGATAAGATTAGTATGAGTTAATTATTCTTGATATGCATAGAGTTGTATTTAGCTGTAAACTCTATCACTTGTAACCAAATCGGTTGTGAGGATATATGCTGTATAAATACAATTGTTTGTGAATAATAGAAAAATAGTTCACAACCCATTTTCTGTGTATCTCTCTTTTATGGTGTCAGAGTCGAAAACCCTTTGGTTTTCGTTCTCGATCTAAATTTTTTTTCAGGAAGTACTTATTTGTTTTGTTCCTGAAGCTATCTTGATTCGATGGCCTATTCATCTAATCTTCCCAATATTGTTCACTCTACTGGCAGAACTCTGCTCTCTTTCAATGCTACTCAGTTTCCCCTGAAGCTTACACAATAAAATTATCCTGCATGGAGAGCTCAAATTGTGCATGTGCTTATCGGACACAACTTGAAGGGGTATGTGGATCGATCTCTGCCTTGCCCTTCATAAACTATTCATAAGGATGGGAAGGATGAAATCAATAGGGATTATGAATTTTGGATCTGTCAAGATCAGTTAGTTCTAGCTGCTATTATTGCAGCAATGAGTTTCTCAGCAATGCATATTGTCTCATCTACCTCTTCCTCTGCAGATGCTTGGGACAAAATTCAATCTTCTTGTGCAAACCGTTCTGCTACAAGGAATCTTTCTCTCCATGAGAAACTTGCTAATTTAAAATGTGAGAACAGATCTATCTCTGACTATTTACAATCTGTTAAATCTATTTCAGAAGCTTTGTCTCTCTCCAGCAATCCAGTCTCTGATGTCGATCTGGTTATACATGTGCTCAATGGTGTTGGCCCTGAATTCAGGGATATTGCAGCAACAGTAAGGGCCCGTGATTCTGTTATCTCTTTCGAGGACCTTCAAGATAAGCTCCAAGAGCATGAGTTGTATCTGACGAAAGTTGATTCTTATGATCCACTACCTATCACAGCTCATAGTGTTTGGAAAGGCAATCATTCTCGTCATAGTTCAAGAGGTGATAATCAGGGGTTTTCTGCAGAAAATTCCAATTTCGCAAGTTCTTGGTTTTATGTGGATCAGAATTATCGAAATAATTTGACAAAGAAAGGAGCTGGTGGGTTAAAGGTTGTCTGTCAGATATGCGACAGACCTGGTCACAGTGCAAAGCAATGTTTCCGTGCAAAGAATTTCTTCAAAGATAATTTCCCTCAACCGAAAGCTAATCATGCTACTGCTCAAGAGCCCCCTAATTGGGTCTTAGATTCAGGTGCCTCTCATCATGTCACTAATGATTTGCAGAATCTGTCTCTCCATGCGCCCTATGATGGTCTTGATGAACTGCACCTCACTTATGGTACAGGTTTACGAATAACGCATGTTGGTTCCCAATTAATTTCTTTTCCATTAAAAACATGCTCCTTGAATAATGTCTTATGTGTTCCTCGTGCTAAAGAGAACTTGATATCTGTTTTTGCTTTCTGTTTGGTTAATAATGTTTCTATTGAATTCTTCTTTGATTGTTTTCTTGTTAAGGATCTGGTCACGGGGGAGATAATCACAAAGGGGCCAATTAAGCACTCACTTTATCGTCTTTCTTCACTCTCTAAAGGTCGGTCTCCTTTTGCTTCTCATTCTGCTGTTCGTTGTTCGTCGTATGTTTGGCATCAACATCTTGGTCACCCTGCTGCTAGAGTCAGTCATTAGGTTCTGTCTAAATTTCATTTGCCTGAGTTGTCTGCTGATTTTGATTGTAATTCCTGTCACTGTAATAAGAGTCATAGACTCGCCTTTGGTCTTTCTTCTCTTACTAGTACTCGTCCATTAGAATTATTGTACTCTGATTTATGGGGCCCAGCTCTAGTTCAGTCAATTGATGGTTTTCGACATTATTTAATATTTGTTGATCACTATACAAAGTATATTTGGTTTTATCCTTTGAAAGCCAAATCTGATGTTGCCACAATTTTTCCAGTTTTCCAGAAACTTGTTGAGAATATGTTTCAAAATAAGATTGTTAGTGTCTATACCGATGGGGGAGGGTGAATATATTGCTTTAAAAACAATCTTCCAAAATCATGGCATTACTCATCTTAAAACACCACCTCATACACCTCAACATAATGGCGCCGCAGAGCGTCGTCATAGGCATTTAGTGGAAACTGGACTTACATTATTACAGTCTGCCTCTTTACCATCAAAATTTTGGACTTATGCTTTTTAGGTAGCTACTTACCTCATTAATCGGCTTCCCACACCTATTCTTCAAATGCAGTCTCCGTTTCTTAAGTTATTTCATAGGCCGCCTAATTATAGTAAACTAAAAATCTTTGGCTGTTTGTGTTATCCCTATCTTAAGCCGTTTACTCATCACAAGTTTGAAGCTAAGTCCAAACCTTGTATCTTTCTGGGATACTCCTTAAGTCAAAGTGCATATTTTTGCTATGAATTACAGAGTCAAAAGGTTTATGTATCTCGTCATGTTATCTTTGTGGAAAATAGCTTTCCTAATTCCAAACTCTGGTTACAGAACACGCGTACATCTGACTGGTATGATTGTCCTATTTCTAAAACGGTGTCGTCCAGGTCCTCTCCCTTAAATTCAGATTCCAATACGACCAGTACGATGTCGTTTCCATCTAATGGTTTTACTCTTATACCATTCAATTCTAGGGATTCCTCGAGTCCATTTGTAATTCATTCCGCAAATGATTCCTTCCAGTCGTCGTCTTCTTCTGAATTAGGTTCTTCATCACTGTCCTCTGGGTCTTCATTGTCGCGTTCTTCTTCCCAGTCTCCATGTCCATCCAATCATGAGTCTTCTTCATCTCCATCCACTGAATTGTTGTCGTCCTCAAGTCCTACCTCTGTTCCGTCTCAACCAGTTCGCACCCATCCAATGGTCATGAGGTCTCAAAATAATATTTTCAAACCCAAGGTCTTTCACTCAGTTACAAAACATCCTTTGCCACCAAGTCTGGAACCAACATGTGTGTCACAAGCTCTGAAACTTCCAGAATGGAGAAAGGCAATGTCTTCTGAATTTAATGCTTTAATGACTAATGGAACTTGGGAGCTTGTTCCTCCTTACAGTGATCAAAATTTAATCGGCTGTAAGTGGATTTTTCGGGTAAAAAGAAATGCAGATGGTTCACTTGATAAATACAAGGCGCGACTGGTAGCCAAGGGATACCATCAGCGGCCTGGCGTGGATTTTGGAGATACTTTCAGTCCAGTCTTAAAGCTAGCAACGATTCGCATAGTTTTGACAGTGGCAGTTTCGAATAAGTGGAGTATTTGTCAGTTGGATGTCAATAATGCTTTCCTTCATGGTCCATTGCAAGAACAGGTATTTATGAAACAACCACCTGGTTATGTGAATTCTGCAAAACCACACTATGTTTGTAAACTTGTTAAGGCGTTGTATGGTCTTCGACAGGCCCCGAGGGCCTGGTATCAGGCATTGCGGACTTGTGCCCTTAACTATGGTTTTGTTTAGTCAAAGAGTGACCATTCATTATTCATTTACAATAAGGGTGCTACTGTGTGTTTTTTCCTTGTCTATGTTGATGACTTGCTGCTCACTGGAAGCAGTAGTGAGTTTATTAAATTGTTTATTGCGGAGCTGGCATCCAGGTTTTCCTTGAAAGATCCACAGAAATTGAATTTATTTTTGGGTATCGATGTTCACCATACAGCAGGTGGGCTGTTCTTATCACAGCATCACTATATTTGGAAAATTGTAGTTACTTCCGGTATGGATGGAGCAAAACCTGTCTCCACACCGTTTGCGACTACAACGATTTTGTCTAAGAATACTTCCAGCTCTTTGGAAGTGGACTCCACTGCATACAGGAAACTAGTGGGTGCACTGCAGTACCTAACCTGGACCAGGCCAGACATTTGTTTTTCAGTTAACAAATTGTCTCAATACATGCAAAGTCCGACTGCAAAACATTGGGATGCTCTTAAGAGGTTACTGCGGTATCTAAAGTCCACAATAGATTATGGTATCCTGATCCATCCACAATCTACTCTTGTTTTTCATGCCTTTTCTGATGCAGATTGGGCTGGAGATCCGAATGATCGACTATCTACTTCAAGTTACATTTTGTATCTTGGCAAAGTTCCTATCTCTTGGACGTCTAGAAAACAAAAGTCCGTCGCACGATCTTCTACTGAGGCTGAGGATCGAGCAGTTGCCTCTGCAGCCTCTGAAGTAGTTTGGGTAAGCACTTTGTTGACTGAACTTGGAATCTTGACACCCATTCCTGTGTTATACTGCGATAATGTCTCCACCACATATGCTTGTCAAAACCCAGTTTATCATTAAAGGATGAAACACATTGAGATTGACATTCACTTCGTACGAGATCTTGTTCAACAAAAGAAGCTTCGAGTATCTCATGTGTCAACAAAAGATCAACTAGCGGATCTCCTTACAAAGCCGATGTCCAAAACAGTGTTTATTAACAACCGTTTCAAGATTGGAGTACGCAGTGGTACCTCCATCTTGCGGGGGAGTATAGAACCAACGGATAAGATTAGTATGAGTTAATTATTCTTGATATGCATAGAGTTGTATTTAGCTGTAAACTCTATCACTTGTAACCAAATCGATTGTGAGGATATATGTTGTATAAATACAATTGTTTGTGAATAATAGAAAAATAGTTCACAACCCATTTTCTGTGTGTCTCTCTTTTAAAAGCTACTCGGTTAAAAGTGGGCATCAAACTCTGAGAGAATTGGTTTCACCTGCAGATTCAAACCATGGTGGGAAGTGGAAGTTTTATGGAACATGGATGTGTTGAGGATGATATTCAATTTTGTCTGGAGGGCTATTTCTAATCATATACCAGTGGTCAGGAACTTGCGTCAAAGAAGAGTTGAGGTTAGTGTTTTATGTTCGATTTGCTTGGCTGATGATGAAACGGTCATATATTGTCTTTATATTTGTCATTATGTCAAGTTAGTTTGGAGAATGAGTGGAGTTGGCTGTTTTAATGGAGTCTCTAGTATGGAAGATTGGTTGGATTGTTGCAAAATGTTCTTAGATAAGGAACAACAACAATTATCTTTTTTCATTATATGGGAATTATGGCTGAATCAGAAAAAAAGAGTTTGGGAGCAGAAGGAGTGGAACGCAAACAAAATTCTTTACGGTGCTCGACGAAATATGGTTGAATAGTAGCAGGCGCAACAAATCAAGCTTCCTATCTCTAGTGTTCTGGCTGTCTCTTTGAATTTTCCGATCAAATGGCAGAATCCAGATTATGGTATGCTTAAATTGAACATTGATGCTGCATATGATGCTAGTTTAGGTACGTCATCTTGTGGTTGGATCTTAAAGAGGCATGATGGGAATATGGTTGGAGGAGGAAGTAGGAATTGTGGAACTATGTTGAATGCGTCTGTGGCAGAAGTTGTAGGGATTAGAGAAGCTTTGAGCTGGTTGAAGCTTTTGAATCTTAAAGAAAGTGTGTTGGTCGAATCAAATTGTATGGTGGTTGTTCATTTGATCCATTCGGAAGTGCAGGTTTGATCGTTAAACAAATTAAAGAATTGACGAGTGACATTAACTTGTCCTCTATTTCTTTTGTTCATAAGTCAGCTAATCAGGTTGCTCATTCTCTTGCAAAAGCAGCTCTATTATATGCTGATTTTATGGAGTGGGGGTACTATCCCTCCATATTTTATTATGGATGTATTGGCTTTTGATAAGTTGATTTAAATAGATGAAAGCTTTTATTATTCAAAAAATACATATTAGATTAAATTAGGTTTCAAAAGTTATCAATTATCATTATTAAATACTTAACATGAAATTAAAAAATTATTAAGTTGACCAATCAAAATACAGGAAAATAAGAATAATTTTAAAATTTTTTTAAAAAAGAAAAATAGAATGCTGAATAAAAAAAACGTTTTGAACATTATGTTTGTTTTAGCTTTCACACACACACACACATATATATTTGTTTTAGCTTTCATCTCTTTGTTATAGTTTTCATATATATATACACATATATATAGTTGAAATTTTGATTTTATTATTGAATTATATTTCTAAAAAGAAATTAATGAGACAATAATTGAGCCTATATATAATTTTTCTATTGGAATTAGAAACACAAGTGGAGATACAGGACAAAAAGACAGCAGTTCTTATATATAATTTATACCATGAGCTACATATGTTAGAAGTTTCCCTAAATTGTACTTATTGAATATGACTTTATCTGCAAAATTGTATTGTTTGTATTAATTTGCTTGTGCCTCAAATCTCAACACTAATGACTTTCTTTGAAATGACAAAGGGAAAATCCACTTAGATACTACTCCGACATCCCCAAACTTATTTAACTTCAATAAATTTAACTAGTAATTTTTTGAATAAAACATATATTTATCATTTATTTAACTAGTAATTCTATATAAATATTGAAATTTATCTTTTATTTCTTATGATATTAATAATTTTATTATTTATATTCTTTTTAGATAATCACAATTTTGATAAAATATGCTAAACTAAAAAGTGATTTAACATAAAATCATCACCATAATAGCCTATTAAATTTTTTTTAAAACATAGGTATCCCAGCTATTCATATACAATTAAATTTTGTTTACATCGAGTCGACCCACGAAGGGATAAAATGTTCCCGGTAAATATTTACTTCATCTATAATAATCAAAGTATCGAATCACTCATCGCAACGCTCAGTTTGAAGCTTGTCAATTTTTTGAAAGCACATCCTTCCACGTATATTTTAATATTATTGGGTTTTTATTTATACAAGGAGTCCAAGCCTTATACCAAATACATTGAGAGAAGTATTAGAAAATTTCAAAATTCTCAAGCTTTTCTGTCTCAGAAGCAGTCCAATAAGAACATAGGAAACGTAGTAAATTCTTGAAAAGCAAGAACTACCAATACAGCCACCCATGAACATAACAACAGTAATTAGTATCAACTCAATGACAACACAACAGAATTACATGTATTTCTAAGGTTAAACAGAACATATATTAGAAGATACAGTACTGATCAACAATGGAAGGATGTTAAACAAGACTAATACAACTAATGAAGCCGAGAGACAGAAACCCACTTGTGTCAATTAAATTAAAACTTCATATCCTGCAAGAACAAAGCTATTATATAAATATATAATTTTAGAAGAATGCTCTGCTTCCATAGAACACCCGCGATCCGTCCTTTTTATTCTTCTTCTTCTCAACTTCTAATTTCTTGCTATGATCTTCATTTTCAGGCTTTCCAAGATCCATAGGGAGTTTCATCTTTGCTAAAGATTCAGTGAATTGTTGCATACTCCTCATGTACATGTCTACTATTTGTTGTTGCATTGCAGATTGCTCTGATTCAAGATTAATATTCCCTAATGGAGATGAAAATACTGAATTTACAGAATCTTCTTTATTTACGTCCTTATCTTTGATAGAAAAGTTGGATTCTTTCTCATCTCTAACCTCACTCTCTTTCTTTGAAGTAGGAGTATCTGGGCATGTGCTCGAGCTCTGGTTCGCCTCTGTAGTGATCGAAACATCCCCTGAAAGCACTTTTTTCTCAATGGAATCCAAGGAATTTCTGTCATCACTTAGGCTAGTTGTAGTAGAGCTTATAAAACTTGAGTTTTGGTTACTTCCAGTAGGAGAAATAGAATCTCTTATATTCTCCTCAGGGTAATTTACAGTCATATCATAGTCAGTAGCAACAAAAGGAGGTGCATGAGATTGACGAGATGAGCCTAGTCGAAGAAATGAGGCCGGACTCGAACCTAAGCCTAATCCATCAAAATATTCAGAAACCATCCTTTGATTCTCTCTAACAACATTAATATCAGGAAATTCTATCCTCGAATATTCGACAGGATCAAGAATGACTTGTGATACTTTCCTATCAAGTAATATAACTTCAGCTGATATAGAAGAGTTAGCAGTAGAAGGAGGACCCAAAGGCAAACAAGTTTCTAAAGAAAGAGTGAGTTTTACAGTGCCTGCAGGAGAGTGAAAAAGATCAGTAGAAGAAAGACTATAATCTTGAGTAACTTTGCCTTTGCCAATAATTTGTGAAATTGGGACTAAAGTAAATCCCAAAAGTTGATCTTCCATGAAGTTTCTTGCTCTACTAAGCATCCACATCTCACATTTGAGGACAGAGTCGAGTTGCGTTACTTTCATCACCAATTTTTCGTTGAATTCTGGGTTTTTGCCACCTCCATTGCTAATTCTAGTTGATTGAGTCTCATCTGGGTTATATGTAAGAGAGAATTTTGCATACACATCTTGATTATCATAAATGCATATATTGTGAATATTCCTTGCATGATGAACATGGATTTCAAGAATCCCTGACTCATCAGAATCACCATCGCCATCACTCATTGTATTCGAATTCGGGTTATACCGAAACCCAGTTGGTTGAGAGAAAGAATCCATTATAGGGGAGGAAATTATGAATTTGATGATTCAAGGAATTTGAAGACTTTCTAATCCTGTTTTTGGCCAGAAAGTAAGAGAACAAAACAGAGTAAAAACAGGGCTAAAACAGAACAACCAAGTTCTTTGGTAGATCCAATTCCTAACTTTATACGTTCAATTTTGAATACTTTAAAAACGTTCTAGAAAGGTTGAAGGATTAAAGAATGACACAGAAGGATAGAATTTCAAAAACAGGAAAAAGAAAGAATGTTTTAGAAGGAAAGAGAGAAGCAGAATCGGACAAAACAGAGCAAAAGCAGATTTGTTTCAGAGAGTAGAGATTTGATTACTTACAAGTCACAGCACAAAGGATCAGAGCATTTTTGGGTTGTGGGTTGCTGACATAAATCCATGAATTCAAGGCAAAGCAGTGGAAAATAGAGAGAGAGAGAGAGAGAGAGAGTGTATGACTTACAGTGGAATTGGAGAACTTTGAGTATGCAAGTTGAAGAGGTGGGTAAGGGTAGTAGGTAAGGTAAGAATCAAGAAAAAAAAAAAAACAGAAGATATAGAGGATGATACTATGATGATGTTATAGTTGTTTTCAAATGCTCAACCATCTTTTTATTTTTTTTAAAAAGGGGGTGGGTGAGGGATTGAGATTTTGGAAGGCTTTCTTTTGCTTGACATTGCAGCTTCCACTTTATAATGACTTAATTTGCTCCACTGAGCTAATTGGAGGCCCCACTTTTGGTCCCATCTTCAATTATCATTTTCTCCACCTATATCCCTCTCATATATGCTCTCCAAAGCTTCAAGACAACAAAATTTTTTACACACTCTCTCCTTTTTAATTTCATATATGGGGAAAATGTAATGCAAACAAATTAACCCTCAGTTTAATTCCTTGGTATCAAGGGAATGTTATGTCATCAATATTCAATGCATATACTCTTCCCATTCAAGCCTAGCACCAAAAACTTCTAAAAGAAATGCAAGACTTCTGAAAAAAAAAAAAAAATTCAAATGATATTATAGACTAATTTTCATATTTAGTACCATTTATTGTGTTCGGTAACAGCTTTTTAAGTAGCTTTTAGTCAAAATACTTAACGCTATTTTTTATAGTGTTTCATACCATAGCATTTGAACTAACTTTCAGAGGTTAAAATACCATTTTATAAAAAATTAATTCATATAACGTTTATTTTTTTAACGTTTCATGAAAAGCTACTCAAACAGCTAACAACTATTAAAACAACTAATTTTACCAAACACACCCTTAGTTATATATAAATCATTTCCAGGCAAAGAGATTAAAGACAAGATTATTCTTAACTTCAATATTAAATATTAGTTAATAAAGTGTTAGTAAACACAACTTTTATGCTTTAATCTTTTTGCTAATTTTATGCCTTAGATATTTAATTTAATAATTTGCATAACATAAAGTATAAAAGTAAAACAATTATTACCTTTTAGTTCAATAGTCAAATTATTCATCAAACGTAATGCAAGAAGTTGAAAATTTTGAATTTCAAAGTTTGTTTTTCCTTTTTACCGTTGATAAATTCCTTTATTTTTAATGTAAAAATGATTTTTTTTTTTTTTTTTTTTTTTTTGAAGTTGAAAATTTGAAATTTTCAAAGTTTGTTTTTCCTTTTTAACCGTTGAATAAATTCCTTTATTTATTAATGTAAAATGATTCTTTTTTTTTTTTTTTCTTTTTTTTTTGCATTCAAAAAAGAAATTATATTGAGATGTTGTTTTTTTTTTTTTTTTTTTTTTTGCATTCAAAAAAGAAATTTATGATGATGTGACTTAAGTTTTGGAATTTATTTATAAAATGGTCACAAATCATATAACATTAATGTGAACAAGAAAAAAAAGTTTGAATTGCTTCTGTGAATTGGAAGTCATAATATTTACTATCTTTGGTGGATCTTAGTCTTAGATGACAAGAAGGTATGATTGGTCTAATGTAAGCAAAAGTGCATTTTTGCATCCATACCTAAACCTTTTCTCTCCTTCTCTTTTTCCATTTCCAATGGTTTGGCCATAAAATAAGGTATAATCCATTACTTATACTACCCTTTGATGAAATTACGTAACTCACATATTCAGATGGGACATTTTAATTTTTGACAAAATGTAAATTTGAATATTTGTTTTCTAAGGGGATGATCATAAATTTGATAGGTTTAAATTTTAAAATTTTGTATTTTAGAACATGTGTCACAGCAGCTTTTTACGAATTAAAGAAATATTTTATAAGAAAATAATTCATATTTAACTTTTATCGTTTTATGAAAAACTACTCAATTACTCAATATTTCAATGTATATTTTTTAGCAACGAAATCTGTTTTATTAAACTAAGGTTTCTTTTCTTCACACGTGGTTGGCCTAAAAATTGAGTAGTACAACAAGCACGCACTCATGCTTTCTTTCAAACTGTGGAGTTGGCTTTAAGTTGATGAGTTAGACAAGTCTTGCACAATATGTATGACTTACAGAGATTGTTATTAAATCTTCTTTGTCTTCTCTCTTCACATAATTTTGGATTCATTTAAAATTGAACTTGATTTAAAAGATAAGATATTTTTACTTTGGCCGGACTATAAAAATATGCATGCTATGTTCAGTAAAGTTAGCTGTTATTTATTTTAGTAGCGTTTAACTCTTAATTGTTTGAGCAACTTTTTATAAAAGGCTAAAAGTTAACTTTTTATAAAAATATTTCTTAAATTCTAAAAGCTATTCCAAAGCTATTTTACCGAATATTATAAAAAATAAAGTTTAGCATTTTGACTTATTTAAAAAATTATTGTCAAACACAACTCTAGCCACAAAGTCCTACTTCTCTTCTTGATTAAGGAATTTGCTTTTTTTTTATTTTGTTTTAATTTAATTTAATTTTCTTTATTATTATATTCTTTAAATATGGTAGTTGCATCTCTGTGTTTGTTCTTGTCCCCCCCCCCCCCCTTGTGTTTGTTCTTGTCCCCCACCCCCCCCCCCCACTTGTTTTTTTAAGATATTCTTGGTTCTTTGGGAATATTTTGTTTTTGTATAGAACCCCCCCACTTGTTTTTTTAAGATATTTTGGTTTTGGGAATATTTTGTTTTTTTGTATAGAAACTATAGTTGTTAGTATTTTATTTTTTTAGTTTGATTTTGTTATGAAAATGTTGATGAAAGCAGTTGAAACTTCACCAGAAGCCCTATCCGAAAACCCACTTTTCACTCTTTGCATTATCAAATCGTTTCACTTCCAATTGCAGTATCAAGTCTATTGTTAAAAGGTTTCAATTTTAATATCCACTTTTGGAAATTAGAATTCTTCATTTGATAATTCTCCTTTTGCCAATTGTAATTTTTGTTAATCTATTTAAAAAGAGTAGACTCACTTTCTTTGGTAAATGATGCACTTAGGATGGGTTTCAATGGCAATTTGAAGATGAATTAGGAGTCGGGAATTGGGAGGAGAGAGAAAAGAAAGAGATAGAAGAGAGAAGATCAATAGCAATCTATACAAGCAATGTGAATTGCATGTGATGGATAAGATTTACCTACACTTTATGTATAGATGGTCTCATACATCAAACTAATCTATAAAAGTTTTGTTAAAAAATTGTAATTGTCTTATTCTTTTTTTTTTTTCTCAGTAAATGATTAGAAATACTTTTATTAAGATAAAAGCTTTTTTTTTAATTAATTTGATATATGGAATGGGCCCATATATATGGTATAGATAAGTATTTCCCTACATATATAACTTATTCAACTCATCCACTCAAAGCTAACTCAACAATGCAACAAAGTATAAGAGGACCTCTGCCATCCTACTCGATTTTGAAGCGAGTCACGGTAAAAAAAAAAACACTTGATTTATAAAATTTTAATTGTTTCGACATTATTTGAAAAAAAAAATATTTAGATACTAAAATAGAAAATTCTAAAAGAGTGATATAGGTACTTTGCGATAGGAAGATATCTAACAAAATGGCATATAAGTTCTATAGGACGGTGGTGAGATTAACAATATGCTACATGTGCGTGAACATTGAGCATCGAATGCTCAATATGTTCATAAAATGAATGTTGCTGAGATGGATGTGTGGTCATACAAGGTTAGACAGGATTAGCAATGATCAAATTAGACAAAAGGTGCAAGTAGTAGAAGCTAGAGATAAAATGAGAGAAAGACGTCTGAGATGGTATGGTCATATATTACGTTACTCCCACATGCTCTGCTTCATAAATGTAATACTTTGATGGTGGAGGGTGTTAAAAAGAGAAGAAGTTGACCCAACTGTTTGGAGGGAAGTTGTTACGGAGGATCTACGGTCTTTGGAGATTAGTGAGAATAAGCTCTAAACAAAACAAAATAAAGACAAAAATGTAAAAATAAGAAGAGGTTTGGGAAAACTATATTTCTATATATCTGTAGTATGAAGACGCAACCGTATATACAAGTGTATGAGAGAATAAATAGGAACGACAACCAATACAATAGAAGGACCTAAAAATAAATCTATAAAAGTATTTGTACATTAACACTCCCCCTCCAGCTGAGCTTGGAGGATCACGAAAACGAAGCTTCCATAGTGGTAACTGAAAGAAGCTTGACTCAGCGGCTTGGTCATAATATCAGCAATTTGGTCAGACCTCTTTAAAAATGAATATTTATGATACCAATACGAAGTTGATCATGAAGGAAATAATAACCAATTTCTACATGCTTAGTGTGAGCATAGAACACAAGATTGGAGTTTAAATAGATTGTGCCGCCATTGTCATCCCATAATGTGGCAAGCCCAGATGGTGGAAAACCAAGTTCATGCAACAAAGTAGTTAACCACATGATTTCAGCAGTAATGTTAGCAAGAGCCTTGTATTCACTTTCAGTAGATGATCTAGCAACCGTAGGTTACTTTTTGAAGGACCAAGTGATTAAAGTTTTACCTAAATAAATTAAGTAACCATTAGTAGAGCGTTGATCATCTAGATAGAAAGAAAATAGGATTTGTGTTTTTTTTTTTTTTCAAAAAGAAAAAGCAGCCACTGTTGTATTTTTAATTTTTTTTTTTTTATTCAAAAAAGAAAAAGCACCACTGTTGTAATTTTTAATTCAGATTCAACTCAATCATACATCGAACATACACAGGGACTCCTCTTATATAGAGGTACAAAATAGACTAAGTCTAAACTAAATCCAAGAATACACAAAGATAATCAAAACTGTGAAATCAACAAAGCCAGATTATGTGGCTGTGTTTAAGCTACTAAACCTAGTCAAGAAAGGCTAAAACCAATGGACTTCCAACAAATTAAATACACCAACAGTAGAATAGAAATATTAACTAACCTTATCTCTCCAAAATACACCTTAATAACTCCATATTTTCCTCAATTATAACTCCATATTTTCCTCAACAGGTCCTTGTAAGAGGGACTGATCACATAATGACACCTTATTACTCCTATGATCTTTAACATCCCCCCCCTCAAACTTTGCCAGGGCAGGAGGCAGAGTTTGCTGCGAAACATAGCTATGGCAGATTTTGGTATTGGTTTGGTGAAGATGTTAGCAACCTGTTGATCTGTTGGAACATATTTAGTAATTAGAAGACCATGTGCAACCCGTTCTCTAACAAAGTGGTAGTCCAACTCTATATGCTTACTCCTGGCATGAAACACTGGATTCACAGTGAGATAAAGAGCACTCAAGTTATCACAGTAAAGTATAGGCGGCACAGTCATGGAAATCGAAAAATCTTGAAGCAAATATGTAAAAATATGTAAGCCAAGTGAGCTCAAGCAGCCTGCCTCCGGTTCTAGGACCCTCCGATCCTAGAAAATTCAAAAATTTCCCTTTTGAAAATTGAATTTCCCATAGGTATGAGCCATTTGCTCCTGTATTCAGCCTTCCGGTAAAACTGGAACGAAGAGCACGGTGGTGTGCTTCTTGGCACACCACGAGATTAAATTGCAACCAAGGAACGTACAGTACTGTGGTCGACGCCTAGTTGATTGGACATCCAGCCCAATCAGCATCGGCAAATCCTCGCAAAATAATGAACAGAATTCGGAAGTTTAAATGTAATCCTAGACTCAAGAGTTCTTTTCATATCGCAGAAGAATGGATGAAACAAACTTCCCCCCACTCCCACTACCCCCCTCCCTCCACCACCCCCCCCCCCGCACTTCATGTGCACCACCGTCGGGTCCTGCATATATTGAGAAACAAAATTCACACTGTATGCAAGATCAGGACGGGTTAATGTTAAATATTGCAACGCGCCAACAATACTGCGATATAAGTGAGGATCATTAGGAGCAGCAGGACTTGTAACATTTGGTTTTATTTCCAAAGGTGTGGCCATCGGTTTACTATCAAGCATGCCAAACCGATCAAGCAAAGTTAAAGTATAATGTGTTTGATTTAGCAACAACCCATCTTCTGTTTGTGTAATTTCAATACCCAAAAAATGATGCAATAGGCCTAGATCTTTCATAGCAAATTCCCTACACAACAACTGAATAAACGAATCAATTAATGTTGGAGATGTTGGAAGAATCAATTAATGTTGGAGAAGACCCTGTTAGAAGCATATCATCAACGTAAATCAACAAGGCTAACGTGCCTTGCGATGAATGAAAAATAAAAAGCGAAGGGTCAGCTAAACTGCAGAGAAAACCAAAAGAAACTAAAAAACTACTTAGCCTGTCAAACCATGCGCATGGGGCTTATTTTAAGCCGTACAGCGCCCTCTTCAGTTTACACACATATGAAGAATATTGCAAATCTACCATACCTGGCGGCTGATCCATATAAAGATCCTCAGAAATATGTCCATGTAAGAAAGCGTTTTTAACATCAAGTTGTCGAACTTGCCACCGTCGAACCAAAGCAATTGAAAGAACAAGTCGAATGGTTCCTGGTTTAACAACTGGAGAAAAATTTTCTGTAAAATCTTGACCATCAACTTGATGATATCCTTTTGTGACTAGCCGTGCTTTTAATCGATCAAGGGAACCATCGGATTTAAGCTTCGCCTTGAATACCCATTTTGACCCTATCACATTCATGTCAGGCATCCTAGGAACCAAAGTTCAAGTCTCATTTTTGTGAAGAGCAGATAATTCCTCCTCCATAGCTTTCTTCCATCCAGAATGTGCCAAAGCTTGTCTGACAGTACGTGGTTCCTTAGGAATTGAGGAATCCATGGTTGTTAGGAATTGAGGAATCCATGGTTGTGACAAGAGCATACCTAGGGTTTGGTTTAACAATACCAGATTGAGATCGGGTTGTCATAGAATGGCGATTTGGAGCAAGAACAGGTGCAAGAGAAGCAGAATCTGTTGCTAATTCAGCAATTGGAATATCCGAAGTGCGATCTGGCATTGGCAAAGGGAGATTAGTTTCCTGTATTTCTAAATGTTGCGATGGCAAATTAGCGGATGATGATGGCGAATGAATAGGGGAATCTGGTGTGATGGGTATCGGTGACGAATGATGTGGGGATGGTAAAGAAGCAGTCGAAGAATGTTGAACAGAGATTGGTGTGGCAGATTGCGGTGGAGAAATTGGGACATGCAAAGGGGAAGCTGGTTCAGTCGTGGAGAAAGGGATCGTGGCTGTCGAAGTCGTATTAGGTCGTATTAGGTTGGGCTTGATTGAAAGGAGAAGGAATTGGAATTAAAGATAATGATTGGGTAGAATCCTGCACAGCAGATGACACAGTAGCAGAAGCTGGTATCCATGAATCAAACACTTGTGTAACATGTACTGGTGTACAAATATTAGTTGCTGATTGGTATGGAAAACACTCTTCATCGAATACCACATGTCTCGACATAATATATGTACGATTTTTCAGATCGTAACACTTGTAACCTTTATATTTGTCACTGTATCCTGTAAAAACACAAAGAGTAGATTTTGGATCAAATTTATTTTTCTTAGTGTCCCAAATATATGGGAAACACTTACACCCAAAAACACGTAACATGGAATAATCTGGATGCTTTTTATGTAACTTAAAAAATGGTGAATCAAATCAAATGGATGATGAGGGTAAATGATTAATTAAGAAAACTGCAGTAGTAAAAGCATCAACCCAAAAAGATAACAGAACACGGCTATGAAACAACATTGACATTCCTAGCTCACATATTATGTGATGTCGACGTTCAACTGTACCAGCTTGTTCTGGTGTATATGGGTAAGAAGAATGATGAATTATTCCAGTTTGTAGAAAATGAGTAGCCAAAGTAGAATTAACAAATTCTCCCCCTCCATCTGATTGAAAAACTTTGATAACAGCATTATATTGACGTTGAACATAGTTTTCTATATTGACGTTGAACATAGTTTTCAAAAGCAATAAAAGCCGAATAAAAATCAGATTTCGCACGTAATGGAATTATCCAAGTGTATTTGGTGTAATCATCGACAAGACAAGCATAAAACTTAAATTTTCCAATAGATAACACAGGACCTGGTCCCCATAAGTCACACTGTATTTTTTCAAAAGCAGTAGTAGTAGAATTAACACTTCTTTTAAAAGGAAATTTGCTGAGTTTCCCCAACTGACAACTGTCACACACTTGATTTATTTTTAAAGGGCCATTAACAGCAATTAGGCCTTTATTATGCAAACAATTTAAAGCAGAAATTTGTGGATGTCCAAGGCGTTGGTGCCAAACATCAGCACTACAAGACTTGAATACAAGACTTGAAACGAAATGAAAATTAGCTTCAGGACTACTAGAATCATAATACAATCACCCTTCTTTGGTCCCTGCATTTGATTAACGCGCCTGTCCTTCCGTTCCTTCACAATAAAAAGAAGTCAATTAGTAAAACTCATCTAATTTACAGGAAACTATGAAGTTTAATTTTACTTTACTGATAAACAAATTCCTTTTTTAAAATTTCGGAACATACAAAACCTCAGCATGGCAACAAACGATTATTTTTTCGAACTTCCAGAACTACCAATACCAGCTATAGGGATGGAAGAACCATCACCTATAATAACCGAATTACTACCTGCATAAGTATGTAAATTAGACACCATACCTTCACTTCCAGTCATGTGATTCGTAGCTGCAGTGTCAGACGTCCAATCACGGTCTGTAACAGTATTATCAAGTGTCAAGGCTGCCAAAGCTTGAGGAAGAACACCAAATTGAGACGCAGATGAAGGAATCCACCAACAAATTTTTGCGATATGTCCTATTTTGTTGCAAAACTGACAGGTCTCATCTCGATAAAGCTCATGTTCTGCAGTTGTCATACGTCTCTTCCCTGGTGGTGGAGGTCGTCGCTGCTGACCTGAAGAATTTGTTTGATTTTGCGCCTGAAACCCACGACCTGCAGAAGTAACGACCTGCAGAAAGTAAAATTTGAGCGAAAGAAATTTTTTGAATCTAAAGACGGGGAGTTTGCATCCAGCAAATCTGCCGATGGGGGAAGTTTTTTTGCGTGTTGAGCTATAGAACGGCCAGATGAAGGCGTATGAACTGCTAAGGGTGAAATTGCAGAATTGCAAACCAAGTTCGTCGTTTGATCATGATTCTTGGAGTTGTGAAATCAATTCTGAATAAGTTGGTCTTTGGGTGGTTGAGCATTTGTGGTAGTAAAAGGTCTCATATTAGTGGACCAAGACTTATGAAGTAAAGCTATAAAATGCTATAAATTTTTTCTTTTTCTTGAATTGGACGGCCAATAGCAGCCAAACTGTCACAAATATTTTTGAATTGACGAATGTGATTACCAATGCTGACGCTGTCATCTTTGCGAAGATAGATCAATTGTTGATGGAGTGTAAACTCCCAGTGTAAACTCCCTTTCTTGAGACTCCTGTGCATATGAGTCTTTTAAAGCATCCCAGACAGCAAAGGCCGTATCGAGCCCAATTACAAGCCCTAGAGATTCTTCAGAGAGTGTGCCAATTATCCACCCTCGAAGAAGACGATCTGCTTTCTGCCAAGCAGCGAAATTCTGAAGTAATTGCCCTGTTGCTTTGTCTGATCCTGCCAGATTCATTGGTGGTTCTTCTGTGAGATGATTTAAGAGATCTTGGCTCTCGGCAAGTCCTAGTACTTGCTCACGCCATAGAAGGTAATTTGTTTGGGTGAGTTTCAAAGTGACGAAATTGCCGACATTTTAGTGACAAAGATGAGAAAGCCATGAGCAAAATGATGTTCAGGGACGTTTAGTGATAAAGATGAGGAAGCCATGAGCAGAATGATATAGAACCTGGATGTTCCTGCTCTGATACCAAGAAAGAAAATAGGATTTGTGTTTTTTTTTTCAAGAAGAAAAAGCAGCCACTGTTGTATTTTTAATTCAGATTCAACTCATCATACATGAACATACACAGCTCCTCTTATATAGAGCTACAAAATAGACTAAGTCTAAACTAAATCCCAAGAATAACGAAGATAATCAACTGTTAATCACAAGCCATCTTATGTGGCTGTGTTAGCTACCAAACTAGTCAAAGAAAGAGCTAAACATGGACTTCCAACAACTAAATGCACCCAACAGTAGAATAGGAAAATATTAACTAACCTTATCTCTCCAAAATACACCTTATAACTCCATATTTTCCTCAACAGGTCCTTGTAGGAGGGACTGATCATATAATGACACCTTATTACTCCTATGATCTTTAACATAGATAACTTATCCAATCACTGTCAGAGTAGCAATGCAAGTGTAAATCAGAATGTTTAAAGATGAAAAGGCCTAAAGATCGTCTAGCATGTAAGTAAAGAAGAAGATGTTTACAGGCTTGCCAATGGACATCGATAAAACAATGCATAAATTGTGCCAGCTTATTGACACTGAAAGCTATGTCTGGACATGTCAAGGTGAGAAATTGAAGAGCACCAATAACTTAATGATACTGATCTCTAGAATGTAAATGATCACCCATAAATTTACTAAGATTTCGTGTTGTGGCTATAGAGTAGTGCAGCACTTAGATTTATGCATATTCGTTTCGTGCAATAATTCATCAATGTATTTGGTCTGAGAAAGAAGTAAACCATTCGGATCGTGCTGAATATCGATGCCACGAAAATAATTAAGAGTTCCTAAGTCATGAACTAGAAATTCTTTCTGAAGTTGCATAAGAAACCATGCCATTTTTCCTGAATCAGAACAGGTGACAAGAATGTCATCAATAAAACAAGCAGATAAAATTTTAGTATACCTTATTGGAGAATGAAGAGGGAATGATCAGCTTGGGATGAGCAAAAGCCAAGGTGGATTAAGAAATCAGAAAACCTCTGAAACCAAACACAAGGTGCTTTTTTTAATCCATACAAAGAACGTCGTAATTTGCGTACATGATCAAGATATTTCAAATTGACATACCCATGAGGCTACTCCATAGACAATTCTTTATCTTGAAAGCCATGAAGAAAAGCATTAGAAACGTCTAGTTGCCTAATTTTTCCAAGAATGAATATGTGACATCCTACCGAGTCGAGTCTTAGCACTGAGTCAAGTCATTTCATAGAGTCGAGTTGAGTCGGGCCAGACCAAACCCGGTTGGGGTAGAACGGTTGGGGTAGAATGGGTTTTATAAGTGACTTACTTGAGTTGAGAGAAAAAAGATCAAAAGCATACGGGTGAGGAATTTATTTGCTTAAAAGATCAAAGCTTGGGTATTTTAACTTTATAGCCTTTTGCCAACTTGAGGGTACCATTTAGGAAGTTTCACATCATTTGTCTTGATAATTTGATGGCCTACCCTAATAACCCATTTACTTTCCATTTCATCCTTATCTTCATTCTTCTTCATCTCCTTCCTTCTCCATCATTTCATGTAGTTTAAGCAAACCTCAATTTTCTCCAAGTAAGTTAGAATTTCTTGAAGGCTTTATATTATTCAAACCTTCTTAATTTGAGCTATATTGTAGATAAAGTTATAAGAATTCTGAGTTGATAGGAGAAGGAGTTCAAAGGTAGCTAGAGAAAGGGAAAAAAGTTAAAGAGGAGCTCAACTTTTTTGGAGTAAAGTTTAATCTCTTTGTCATTTACCATTTTCTTTGGCATTGAAAAGAAAATTGTGGTGGTGTTTTGCTAATGAGACAATATTGCTTCATGTTGAGTGGGAAGGACTGGATAATGGTGAGAAAACAGGGGAGAGAAACAGGGGAAGTATTGAATAAATGAAAGTAAAGAGGTGAGTTATGCTGAAACAGGTTTTGCTGAAATTTTTACCAGTAACTTCATCTTGATTTTGACCCCAATTTAATGATGGAATTAGGAAGTGTTATAGAAGAGTTATTTGTTCCTCTATGTGTTAGCTTTACATGGGTTTTTGAATCATCCAAATCGGAGTTGTACATTAAGAGATATGACCAAAAGAGTACAGACTGTGCAGGCTGGAAAATGCGACGCGCGCGATCGAATTGCCTGAAGAGGTCGCGACTTTCACCTGAAACTCTCTGACTCTCATTTTGCACTGTACGCGATCGTGACTTTCATTTGCGCGCTCGCGACTTGTGTACGCGATCGCGACTTTCATTTGCGCGCTCGCGACTTGTGCCCGATAACACACAGACTCTCATTTTTGCATCTCGCGCTCGCGACTTCGCAATGCGCGCTCGTGACTTTCACCTGGAAACTCATTGACCTTCAGGTGTGCATTATGCGCTCGCGACTTTGCAAGGCGCGCTCGCGACTTGTGTTTTCATGCACTTTTGGACTTTATTTTCTATGCAATTGGGTTCCTTTGCTCAACTTGTATGCTTCCAATCATTTTACAACAAAAATACAACATTAGAACATGTATCAAAACAACATGTAAGCATACAAATGATGTGAAATCAAATAAACAGTATGAATTATGAAGTTATGAACTATGAATATGATGTTGTTGTTATATTATGGACATACCAACATTAGGCTCCATTGAGGTTAGACAGAAACCATGTAGATAAGGCTATGTCGTGACATAGGATAGCAGATCTGCACCTCATTTTCCGCTGTGCTTAGAATTCTAATCCTTGTTTAGAATTTCTAAAATTTATTTCAGTTTTTAGAAAACCCAATTCACTCCCCTCTTGGGTTGTGCCATATATATTCGGGACCCACATTTTTCTTATCACTTCGGTTTCACTATAACCTTATGGAGCCATTCAGATATCTTGACATAACATTTCATGAATCATACAGTATTATAACCAGTACGAAAGATAATCAAGGTATAATGAAAGGATCATGCTATATGTGCTTATATGTTTAATTATCCATATGCATTTACATGCTTATTTCTATCCATGTATGTGCTATGTTTATTTATAAGTTGAGATATCCACTGAGCTTTATTTGCTCAGCGAGTTACTTGTTTAACTCGTAGGTTTTGGAACTGGACCATAGAGAGTCATCTTGCAACTGCTGCCAGTTCATCTGTAGGAGACTCAGTCTTCAGGTGTAGCTACTTATTTGGGATGTGTATCTTTCTATTCCTTTTTTTTATGCAATGTTACAGGCACACAGTTGGCCCATTTCATTTAACACTAGTATCATGTTTTGAAATATTAAGTACATTATTAATATAAACCAGCATCAGCATGATATAAGAATCTGGCTCCATTATTGATATCATATGACAAAGACATAAAAGTCAAAAACCAGTTTGTAGCGTCTCGGTTCGGTTCATATCGGGTTTACATTATGATATCAGTATGACAAGACATAAAGTCAACCAGTTTGTAGCGTCTCGGTTCGGTTCATTCGGGTTTACGGGTGGACCGGGAAGGGATGTTACAGAATAGTAGCAATAGAGAGCACAGTGCGGATAATATTAAATTTCACAACAGGAGAAAAGGTGTCTACATAATTAATACCAGATTTTTTAGTATCACCTTTTGCAACCAAATGAGCCTTATACCTTTTAATAGACCCATTAGAATTTTTTTTTATCCGAAAAATCCATTTATTTTGAATCATATTGGCATTTGTAGGTCGAGGAACTAAAATCCAAGTTCGGTTATGAAGCAAGGCATCTAATTCACATTGCATAATATCACGCCACTCTTTCTATTTTTTAGCTTGAGTAATAGTTTTTGGTTCCTGAAAAGAAGAAGCAACAACATGATTCGCTTGTCATTTAGCTATGGTTGAAGGACATAATTGCATGGCATGAGTTCGTTTCAGGGAGGAGGGAGGTTCAGTCTGGGCAACCACAAGTTGAAGACCAGATGGTGATGAGGATTGTGATTCAACTAAAACAAAAGAATGAGAAGGAGATGGAGAGGAAACGAATGAATCATAGGGAGGGGTTGTGGTATGGAGATTAATGCATTATTAGAGTCAAGAAAGGTAATAGACAAAGAAGGCTTACTTGTAGATGATGCAAGAACCAATGAAGGAGAGGAAATTGTATGCACTATGAGCCGAGGTTGTTTGACCACACCTTGTGTTGATGAATTGGCATTATGACAAAAATATTTGTGAATTTTAGGATGCTTGGCCAAGTAAATATGACTACTACTAGGATCAAGACATCGATATGCAGCATGAAGAGGAATTTGACCCAAATAAGTAAATTAAATTGTACGAAAAGAAAATTTATGTTTGTTATAAGGCCTTAAAAGGAGATATATAGCACAACCAAAAGGATGAAAGGCTAAAAAATTTGGATTCTTATGAAATAATTTTTGGTATAGAGAAGATCAGACGGAAGTACATTTATCAACATGGCACTTTGTTCAAGAGCATAATTCCAAAATTGTTTAGGTAAGTTGTCATGGGCAAGAAGAGTTAGACCAGTATCCACAAGATGTCGAATTTTCCTCTCAGAAGTGCCATTTTGTTCATGAGTGTAAGGACACGACCTATGCTGAATACCATTTTGTTTAAAATAAGAACGAAGTTTTTGGTATTCTTAACCCCAATTAGAATGGAAGACCTTAATTTTAAGATTAAATTGCCATTTAATTATTTTTTTCAAATAGCAAGAATGTTGAGTAAACCTCACTTTTATTTCGAAGAAAGTAGATCCAAGTAAAACGGCTAAAGTCATCAACAAAAATTACAAAATAGCAATGACCTAAACTAGATTGAAAGGGGGCTGGTCCCCAGACATCTGAAAAGATAATTTTAAAAGGACTACTACTAGTGTGTTCAACTGAAGCCAAAGGTACACGAGATAATTTTCCTAACCTACAACTAGAGCAAGGATTTAAAACTGAATTTGAACAGAAATGTGCTGATTTTTAACCAAAAAAGATAATTTTTACCGATTAGGTTGACCCAATTGACAATGCCATTCATCAAAGGAAGGTGCAGCAGTGGCAATAAAGGCTTGTTTAATGGTTGGCCGCAAAGGTATACACTCCTTCCTCACTTGGTCCTTGGTGTTTGGAAATTTACTGCGGTGTCTGGAAACCATTGAGTGGACACAGAAGTCGAATAGTTGGTTATGGTGAGGTGCAACGTTGGAATAGTTTGCCATAATGGAGTGATTATAAGAAGACCTTAGAGGTGCTATAATATGTTGAGGAAACTTTAGGGCAACTTGATCTCTTTGGTAGCATCTACGACAGGTTAAGGCAGGATAATTTTATAACCATAAATCTGACAGGGTCCTGAACAACCACGATTAAAAGTGAAATTGTTTGAGAGAAATTGATTTTGTGGTCTTGAAGAAGGTTGGGTATTTGGATGATAAGAGGTATTGGTTGCAGTAGGCAAAAGAGGGGCAGTATTTGTGGTTTTAAGAGAAAGATTTGCAATAGGGAGATAAGGGCTTTTGGAAGGAGTTCATGTGCAATCAAATGGCCATGGAGTTCATAAAACTTAACTGGTTCAGGACGAGTACTTAGAGTGGTTATGACAGAATGAAAGTCGGGACCAATAGTGCAATAGATAATCGCATTGAATTCAGCAATGGAGATAGGTCGGCCAGCAGTAGAAAGTTCATCAGCAAGGGCTTTGGCTTTTTGAAGAAATTGCAAAACGGACAGATCATTTTTTCGAAGTTCCTACAGTTCTATATGGAGCTGCAACTGTCGATTTGACTAAACCAAAGGCATTAGCCAAGGCTGTCCAAACCGCATAAGAAGAAGGCAAACTAATGAGGAGAGAAAAGACTGTAATTAGTTTGAGACTAAAGTTTAATTGTTATTTTTATATTGTAGTTGGTGATGAACGGTGAAATTAGAAGTTGAAATAAAATATAATTTCAATAATAATTTATTTTAAAACCCCCCCACCAAAGGCAACGGGTAGTTTTGATAAGCAAGGTCAAGTTGGTGTTGGGGTTGGAAAAGTTAATATTTGATGATGTGTAGAAATTTGGTGTTAACGCAAGAGGGAATCTTTTATTGTTACTGTACTTTGTAGACATTTCTTTACAGGTTCGTGTTAAATTATTGTGGATTAATTCTCTGCTTTTGTTGTTGGTGGATTTGGATTTAAGGATAAATAACTACTTAGTCCTCAAAATTTAGTTTTGTTAAATTATCTAATCCTTTTATTTAAAAGTATCATTCGAAAGGATACGTACCCGTGAGTGTATAAATGAACTGAGCCAAGTTCAAAACTCGACTTAATGAGCTTGAACATTTTAAGTTCGGATCGATACTCGAGTAAGTATAAAATAAATAAATATATATGCATATAAAAGCTCGATAAGACTCGACAAGCTTTCGAGTAAAACATCGCTTTGCTCAAGCTCGACTCATTTAGTAACGGTTAGCTCGAGTTCGGTTCGAGCCAAATTTTTTAAAATTTTTTTCGACGCGGAGTTTAAACATCTCACAAGCCGCCTCAGCTCATTTACACCATATATACCAAGTCGACTCAACTCTAGTGGTTGGGGTGCTGAAACAATTAATTTTTAATTATTAGTATTATTATTATTATTCTCTAATCTTAACTAGTAGAATAGAACTCTCCACCTCAGTATAACTCTTTAGCTATGACGCCTACGCGCTAACGAACTGCACCACCACCCCATTTGATATTATTTTTATCAATCTTATTAGAATAAAACTTTGAAATTAGCACAGCCTTTTTTTTTTTTTTTGATATTATTTTTTATCAATCTTATTAGAATAAAACTTGAAATTTAGCACAGCCTTTTTTTTTTTTTTTGAAAGAGAGCACAGCCTTTTTAAAGCTAGCCCGCTGAAGCCATTTCATTGGGAGAGCAAGAAGACAAAATTCAAGTGATAAGATTTAAACCTTTTTTTTCTTTTTTTTTTTTTTTTTTTTTTTTTATCAATCAGGTGAATTTAATTATAATTTTTTATTAAAATAAAACATATAATTTTACTCAATAAATGACATTACATGTAATTTTCATCCATTCATTTCATCTTTATTTCTTAATTTTAAAAATTTTATTCTCTTACATCCTTTCTTTTTATTTATCTGTTTTAATTTAAAATAAAAAGAAAAAGATAACACTAAAGAAATAACAACATGATAAAATCAAACATTTTTATTTTATTTTGATATTTCAAGTTATTAATCCAACAACAAATTTTACATATAGAATTATGTTAGGCAGTTATAAGTAGTTGTGAATTATTATTTAATCACTTATTTATAATGAAATAAGCTATCCTTAATCTCTATTTTTAAAAGTTAATTTTATGGTCTCTCTATCTTACCTTTGTGAAACTATTTAATCTTTTTGCTAAAATTATCATTTAGTCACTTAACTTCAATATAAATAATAGAGAAGATTAAGCAATCAATATTTAGGAAACAATTAACATGTATAGTCTAGCTGGTTTTCTCATTTTCTATAAGAAAGTGGGAATAAAAGGTCTTAGTTCATATTCTCTCGATTACAAAAGTTTTCGCTATTTTATGAATTAAAGAGAGGATCACTTCTTTAGATCTATTTGGCAAAATTAGTTATTTTGTTAGTTGTTAGCTGTTTGAGTGTCTTTTCATAAAAGCTAAAAGCTAAATATTACATGAGTTAACTTTTTATAAAAAACTACTTTAATATTTGAAAACTAGTTCAAACGCTACGTTACCGAACACTATGAAAAATAACATTTGGGATTTTGACTAAAAATTACTTAAAAAACTATTGCCGAACATAGTCTTATTGTGTAGTACAAAATATTATTCTAGAGCAAGCCTCCCAATTAACAAAAAATACTTTGGATAAAAAAATTGTCCTGCTACTGCAACTAAGGCTGCATTCAATAACAAATTTTTAAATAGTTTTGTCAAAACGCTAAACGTTTAGGGTTTTAGTATTTTGACTGGTCAAAACATTAGAAACTACTGCAACTATTTTTTATAGTATTCGATAACATAGCGTTTGAACTAGTTTTTAGAGTTTTTAGATTTTAAGGTAGCGTTTTATAAAAAGTTAACTAATATTAAAGTTTAGCTTTTAGCATTTTAAGAAAATTTATTCAAACAGCTAACAGCTAAACACTACTGAGATAGCTAAAAGCTACCAAAATAGATAATGCCGGAAAGACTCTAAGCATGTGTTCGATAAATTGCTTTTAGCGTTTTGACTAAACTAATGTTATTTTTTATAGTGTTCCGTGACATAGTGTTTAAAGTAACTTTTAGAAGTTAAGGTAACGATTTATTAAAAGTTAATCCTTATAACGTCTAGCTTTTAGCATTTTATGAAAAGCTACCCAAACAACTATTAGCTACTGAAACAACTAATAGCGGGTCTGCTTGACAAAATTAATTATTTTGGTAACTGTTAGCTATTTTAATAGCTTTTAGTTGTTAGCTGTTAGTTGTTTGAGTAGGTTTTCATAAAAGCTAAAAGTTAATATTACATGAGTTAATTTTTCATCAAAACGTTACCTTAATTTCTGAAAACTAATTCAAACGCTATGTTACCGAACACTACAAAAAATAGCGTTTAGCATTTTGACCGATTAAAACGCTAAGAGTTAATTAAAAGATTGTGACCGAACACAACCAGCAACTAAAACAATTAATTTTACGAACAAATTCTAAGATATTCTTTGAACGAATCTCCTTTACTTTGTTTTTGTTGTAACTCAGCATCTTCTTGGAAGGAACCCCTCTTTCTTTGTATCTACCCGATGACAATAATGGAGCCAAGAGCTTGATCTCAAGCAAGACTGGATTTTATTGGAACAAAAAGGTAAAATGATGATTCATTACCCGTTATTGATTTAAGTTTTGAACGATGGCAAAATAAGGGTTGAAATGTCATTTTAGAAATCATATTTGTTTAGATCTTTAATCTCAAGCTCTTGAAATTTGCTTCTACTAGAATGAATAACGCTTAAATAATTTCAAATAATTTTGTAATTACTAGACCATATAGAAATAATCCGAGGATCTCAAATCGGTTGTGGAAAATGCATGAATTATATTCATTAACATTCACCTACAAGTCACGGTTTGTTTTCAGAAAATAGTTTACCTTTGATAAATATTTTTCAAAGAAAATATTCTTTTCTTAATATTTTTTTATATAATTTATTTTTCGTCGTTTGGTTGCAATATTAAAAATCAGTTAAAAGTTCTTAAAATTTTTAACCCATAAAACCAAAAAAATATTATTAATAATAGAAATTTTCGTATTTGAAAAATTTTATTGTTAATTACAAAAAACATGCAAAAAATGAATTACTATAAAAGTCGCCAGTAACTAGTAATGGAGGCCGACGGTAAACGGTGGATGAATAATGATCGATGGTTACTAATGATCAATAAATAAAAAATATGTATTTAAAATATTTTCTTGAAAATGTCTTTCTAGAAAACGGAAAGTTATTTTCTTTAAAAATAACTTGATTTTCCTTTCATATCTCCATTAACTTATTTTCCTAAACACCCCAATAAATGAAAAATTAGGTTTTGGTGAAAGATATTTGGTCCTAGTTATTAATATATATAAGAGAGCTTACATTTAAATTAGAGGTAAAACCCACTTTTCAACTTGTTCTAAGAAGAAAAAAATTTAATATAGAAGTTAAAATAGTGAAACTTAAAAGGATTATAATTGAAGGACCTTATAGTAAATTCACCTCTATAAATAACCAAAACATAAATGAAACAAATTCCAAATAAAATCCTCAAGGAAACTTTTTACTTTTCTTGGAATTTTTGCATGATTTAGCAATTTTACATTCACGAATTTAGTCTCATCAAAGTAAACACGAAATTCCTAAGTCCTAACACATGAATTTATTTATGTACAAACCATTGCATGAGAATGGTATCTGAAAACAAATATTCAATAATGTACAGTGTAATCAAAGGCTTCAATAACAGATGTCAGATCTTAATCTGAAGTTGAACAGCTGAAAATGAAATTTTGAATGGTATAGTAAAACTATAGTTCCACCACCTTCACCTTACCATGCTCAGTCCAGCCTAAACACAACTGCCATGTCATTATTTCACAAAGTTAGAGAAATGGAGATACTGTACAAAGACCAGATTTATTTGTTTCTGGATTATGTATTAGTACATACATCAGCCCGAAAAGTCACAAGAATCACTTCCGGCCCAACCTCAACAAATGCTGTTGATGTTTTGCTGCAGCGGCCTTGTCTGCGGCTTCACGCTTGAGTGTTCGCTTTGCACGCCGACCTGTCCGATCTTTCGCAGCCTCTTTCTGCTTAGGTTCACGTGATGGACCAGCACCCGAGTCCTGGGGATTTGGTCGATGAACCGGCCTTGCTTCTTGACGCCCCGCCCTAACGTACCCATTGTCTCCCCACCGTCGATTACCAATCCGAAGGTTTGAGGAGCGGCTTAAGTAAACTTCATCCAGATCATCCTCATCCTCATCCTCATACTCATATGGATAATAATAATACTCTAAATCATCATAGACATTGTGATGCTCCTCTACAATCAAAGGTTTAAACCATGGAGCTCTAAGAAGAAGGCACACACTTTCCTCAAACATGTAATCCTGGATGCTGTTGAAGGAATAAATATTTCGAAGAGGGGCAGTTAAAATATGAGATTGCACAAATGTAAATAATAAGGATCATATGTGATAAAAAGACTTCTTTAATATGCTTCTATTTATGTAGAATTTACTGATTGATCCAATCTCCCCAAATAAAATGTGTCTGAGATAATGAATTTGAATTGGTACCTGCCATCAAGTGAACGATGAACATTAAGAAATTCAAATGGATGTTTGCACTGAGGGCAGGTTGGTTTCTGACTGTATGTGGCCCATCGAAGGATACATGTCACACTGCAAAAACAAAGAGAGGAGGTCTATGAATATGCCAGGATGCCGTTGCATTGAAATATATAAATTATAAAAAAAATTTTCACACAACTAATTCAAGAAGCAATAATTGATTGTTAATTACAAGGAGTGTATTGTGCACCAAACCAGATAGTCAGATAGCCAAAAGACATTTAGGGTACTGCCTCATTCAAAAATACATAAAGAAACATATCAGTTTCTGCTCGGCCACGTAACTTATGCACCTTAAATTGCGGCTACAAACTCAACAAGAGTAAGATATTCACCATAACTCCATACATGACCATTACTACTATTATTATTATTATTATTATTATTATACTGCTTCCACATTCCAAAATAGCACAAAAATCACAGAATGTAGCACACAACTAAACTCCAAAAGCAAACTGCCCAATATGATATATAAAAATTTGAAGAACGGAAAGAAATATGTCATCATGATTGGACAAAATAGTACAATTGGTAACTAGACACATTTGTCAGCAGCAATACAGAGATAAAGTCCAAGGCAGAATTATGATTGCAGAATTGTCCCCCATAATAAATGATGCATGACAGAACTAAATTTCACTATTTCCAGGCGATTCTTCAATCAATTTAGTTGGATTACAGATCTGATTTCAAGAAAAATTTACGACTGAATTAAAACCAAAAAAGAAGGCTAAAAGTTTATGAATTACAAACATACTTTAAATTGGGCTTAAATTAGGCCCATGAATAGCAACTTCGGAACACGACATATATTTGGACTTTGTGGATTCAAGGATAATCAGATTATGTTTCTTAAGAGTTTTGTCAAGCTGGTTGACTAGTAATATTGACAAGAGAAGTAAAGACAACTCAAGCGAATTTTTTTTTTTTTAATTAAAAAAAAAAAAAAATAAGCCTTTACAATCTCATATGGAAGACAAGAACTTAGTAGTGCCCACTAGAAGATGCTGCAAACTTGCAAAAAAATTCCATTTCAAATTAATATGTTATATCACTTTGCATGCACAAGACTTGTTTACGTAATCAGAAACCTACATCAAATCAGAGAAGAAAAATTCCCACCAAATGAGGAAAACTTTTCAAACTCAAGGAAACAACACTTTCTAATGGACAAAGATAACAATTGTACTGACTAGACATCTAATCACCACACTGATTACTGCTAAACAAGAGACCCAAATTTGAGCATTACAAGATATATTCTTGAATATGCATTTTCTTTTTGATTTAATCACTTCATATAGGCTCAGCTGAACCAAAAAAAAAAAAAAAAAAAAATATTGACAATAGAAGTAAGTTACAACGTCAAGTGTGCGTATTTTTTTTTCTCTTAATTAAATAAATAATAATCAAGAATAAGGCCTTTACTCTCCAATCGTTTCATGTTGAATGAGCAAGACTTAGTAGTGCCACTAGATATAGATGCTGGCAAACTGCAATAATAATTCTCATTTCAAATTAATATGTGTATATCCTTTGCTATAGGATAGCACAAGACTTGTTTACGTAATCAGATTTACACATACATTCTAATTAGTGCTATAAGAAAAAATTCCCATCCAAAATGATGAAAACTTTTGCAAACCTCAAGAAATTACAATCACTTGTCTTAGTGGAGCAAAGGAGTATTACAATTGTTACTGACTAAGTAACGATCTAGAATCACGCGAATCCTATGATTACTGCTTTATTAATAACAAATACCTTCAAGATTTGTAGTCATTACAAGATGTATTATTCTCTTGATATGCATTTTCTTTTGATTTAATCTATCTTCAATATGTGCTCAGTCTGCATATACAATAAATATAAATATATAATAAAAAAAAGAATAGAAGAAGTAGAAATAATGTGATAAGAGAATCTCTGGTGGTTGCGTTATGATGCGCGTCATGAGAATTTTCGATGAACCATCTACTTAACATTTTAAGGATTGTCCTAATTATCAGTTTCTAAGAATTAGTATGCTTAATCTGCAGTCTCCTAATTACCTATTTGGTTCACATCAGGGCTGCTTGCTTTGTTTCTTGATAACTTTCTCACTTCTCAAACTGACTTGACTTGATCCAGAAACATGTGATCATTGCTGTTACTCCGTGAAGCTTTTTTAGGTATTCATGCTGTCCATAGAGGGGCCTGATAGGTACAGCGGGCTTCAATAGGTTATGATCACTCATTATATATGTAAAGGATCTCTAAGAGAAACGTCCCTGCGATAGGAAATTTATAATATCTATTGTGGTCTCATAGACGAGAGCAGAGGCAGAGAGTCCGTGCTTCTGGTTTAATGTATACTATAATCCAGAACACATGGGTACTTACTCTCATGGTTTAAAAAAAGCTCAGCGTGCAATGGGGTCTATTCTCTCTAATAACTTATCAGTATTGAGAATTATGTTTGAAAATAAGAAAGAAAAAAAAAAAAAAAAAAAAAGAATAGAAGAAGAAAAAGAAGAAGAAACTCATTGTGTTCGTTATTATTCCTCTAGAATTTTTCAGAACCAACTTATACATTTAAGGATTGCCAAAAATAACAGTCTAAGAATTTAGAGCTAAACCTTGCAGCTCATAATTAACCTATAATGCTCACAAGGGCTTGCTCTTTTTGTTCATATGAACTTTTCTCATTCCTCAAACTGACTTGACTTGATCCAGAACATAGTGACATCTGTACTCCACTTTTTATAGTTCATGCTCCTAGAGACCATAGACTACCTTCAAAGGGAAGTATGTCAACAATTATGAAAATCTCTAAGAAGTACAACTCCCTTTCAAAAATTAAACATTTTTTCCATAGGGACAACAGGGCAAGTCCTCGGTTTAAGTTTACATAATCCAGAACACATTGGTACTTTACTCCATGTTTAAAAAAGCTCAAGCTCATGGGGTCCACCAACTAACTTCAGATGGAAATTATGTTAAAATTAAGAAAGTGTGAAGCACTGACCACCCCCTTAAAGAGTAAAACACACTTTACAGCATCTATACAGTCAAAGCCTCAGTAACTTTAATGGGGCTGGCAGTACCTGAAAAGCATATTTATGTCCAACATCTGCCTAATGAATGAATAATATTTATACCATTCTTTTGCCTTAAACTTGCATAAAAAGTGCAGAGAGTAAATTACAGCAGACGAAAGTCACACATAGGATAATTTATTTATCCATATCCAGAGGCTCTTTGTATGGAATAGCACTTAAAATCAAAAGAAGCAAGACTAAGGAATATGCACATTCTTCCAAGGCCCTAGTCATCAGGATCAAGCCACAAGTAGGACAGATCCTACTGAGGCCATAAAAGCTCTAACCTATAATTCTTATCCAATTATGTGAATGAAAAAAGCATTTCCTTTCTTCTTTCTACAACATACTATGGAAATTGAAAATAAAATGTATGTGTATGATGCAATTCATAGATAAGAAACTCTAATCCATGAATCCAGAAAATCTACACTTCACTTCAGAGTGTTAACTTGCTTCTTCAAGGAGGGAAAAAGGCCCCACAGGTTGATTGTCTGACTCAATGCAAAACTAATAAAAAGGATAGTACTATAGTTGCAAAAGATTAGGCTCAAACCAAAGAAAAAATGCAAATATATTTAAAGATAGGCAATCAGGCAAATTCATGCTGTCAATGTAAATGTCGTGTTATTTTATTTTATCAGTTTCTAGAAAAGAATGCATTATGACCAACAAGTGTTTTACGCTGAGTTGACACTCCTGATAGAGACTATCGATTAGAAGAGAATAGTGAATAGCTCATAGTGCATATTCATTAGACATGCAAAATTCATTCACCTTCCCCTGTAAAATATAAGACCAATTGCACGCACAGTCAGAGAAAGCCCCAAACAAGCACATGGGAGGCGGACAGCAAGCAAGAAGAACTAAGGTTTATCATGCAAGAAAATAAGTTAGGAATAAGCCGCATATATGCACATAGTTTAATTCATAATTTAAAAACACTGTACATGACACAGATTATAGCACATACAAAAATAGGTGATGTTAGCATCAAAAGGAAGCTTATCTGCAAAACAATGCCAAGAAACTAAAGTTTATTTATAACAGACTCACACAAGATTATCAACAACATACCTCTTGTATTAAATTCCAGCAACCTGCTCACAATATATAAACCATGGTCTCAAAAGGCGACAGGAAAGCAATGAAGTTTTGAAGTTTTTAATTTACTCCTCAAAAGTGAGGCGCAGTCTATGCCTCATAGCATACATGCAAGTTATCTCAATTTCTCAAAAAAGAAAAAAAAAACAAATAAAAGTAACAAAATTAGCCAACAAGTCAAAATAAGAAAATAAGAAGAAAAACTAGCAGGTGCATAAAAGTAAAGTATGAAATGAGAGCATCGCATCCTTACAGACTGTTGGCTAAACAATTCGTCAAGAAATGTGTCCTACAGACACTCAGATTGATTCATCCTCAGATAACATCAAAACCTATCCCCCCAACCCAAAAGTAAAATAAAAATAACGATGATCAGTCAGAAAGGGAAATGGAGCATTGAGTTCAGATAAATTATGACGAAACTGTTACTTCCATCAAACTAGTTACAAGGCAAACAGGTAATCATAAACTTCCAAACAAGAAGACTATAGCTCAAATACTTGTAAAGAGACCACTTGATAGAAAATTACTATAGGAGGCAAAATATCTCAAATCTATGGCAAATACAGGCCCAAAAAAATCAAAGTCCTAAGTTCCTATGTTCCTTTAGCAAATTTCATTGAGAATGAGATTTCCAAACTTTGTTTTCTAAACAACTAACTATTGCTCATAGCCCACAAAGGAATTCCGTACAAGTAAAATCATGCACAGAGATTCAAAGTACCTTAGAAATTTAGAAATTGAAACCCATAATCAACCTATTCATTTACCACAAATTAGAAACCACATTTAGTAAAATAGGGGAACTCATGTTTGTTATGTTTGAATCACTAAGAGCTTCTTCTTTAGATAAATGAACTTCATTATATTTTGAGGAAATCATTTTCAAATCAAACCATGAATGAAAGTTAGTTTGAACTTCAAATTTTTTATTCAATGAAATTGGTCAAACTGGAGTCAAATTCTATTAAAAGTTGATAGAATTGCGCAGCTAAATTTAACAAGAGTACAAACTAATAAAGTTAATGAATTATAATTACAAGCTAGGAGGGCTAATCAAACTGTATCCTACATTTAATCCAAACATAAAAATTCCTTTTTTTATACATAATACAACTCATTTGCAAATGAAGTGAATTCCATGTTCATTTATTCCAAAAACTGTATAGTGAATAAAAAGAATTATACAACTAAGTTCCAAGAGAGACATCCCCACAAGAGTAAACAGAAGAGTGATTCCTTGTACTAACCAGTAAGCATGTTCGCAACCTCTCACAAGAGCAGTCTCCTGAAGCACTATCTTATCCAAGCATATGGCGCAAACTCCACCATGATTTCCACAAGACTTTTCATTATTAGCCTCCACCTTAGACTGCGCTTCCACCTGAAATCAAAATTACCATATCGATCAATTCACCAACAAAACCACACTCATTTAATTTATTTTATTATAAATAAGAAAGAAAGACCCAATTTAGAATTGTTTCAGTTATGAAGTCTCATGGTCCATAAAATCAACCAAAATTCAATTACTTCAGAATCCCATTTCCATACTGATTGCATAGCTGAAAAAGTCGTTGTATCACCAAAATTTAATTGCGTTAATTTCAATTTAAAATACTCCACCCTTTAGCTTTAAAATGAATTATATAAGGAAAAACAAAACAAAACAAGAATATCATCACTTCATCTTCTCCCTGATTTCTCAGCAATCAAACACATGGAAATCAAAATATCAAAATAAACAAACAAACAAAAACAATCATATCAAGTAGATCTTGTCCAAAAGTCATAATTCCTACATACCCACCTTAAAGAAAACAAACCTTTTTCAAAGAAATGAAAAAAACCCAGAAAAAGAAATCATAATTACCTGATCTTGAATGGAGAAATGGGCAAGAGTATTGGTTAATTGGTGAGCTTCAACGTTGATGAGCGAAGTCATGGTAATATAGCAGTTAACAATAAAAATCAAAAGGGTTTGTTGTTGTTGTTGTTGTTGTTGTTGTTGTTGTCGTCGTCTCTGCTAATCTAAATCTAAACCTAAAATCTGTACAAAGCTAAAAGAAAAATTTAGGGAGAAAGAGAAAGATGCTAAAGAATGATTCTATTGAGATTGAGATTCCATAGAACTGGGGAAAATAGAGAGGGGAAGGTACCCTCTTAGTTAGGGATGGAAAAGACCCAAATAAAGAGGGAAGGATTGTGGATGATATCAAACGCTACAGTTCTACTCAAAAATGAAATAAAATAAAATAGTTTCCTTTCCAGTTCCAGGTCTTTGCGGCAGCTTCCCCCAAGTTGGAATATTCCATCCCCAGTACGTACCTCCTTTTTTTTCTATTATCTTTTTTTTCCTTAATTTTCAACTGCCCCTCTTTCTTTTATTATATTGATTTTTCATTTGATTTTTTATATATTTTCCCAAAATAATATTTTTTTTAATTAATAGTATAATAATAATCGTATTGGTTGATTTTTATAAATGTAATTTAATTTATATATCTAATTTTTTATTGACTTTTATAAAACATAATAATATGAATAATTTATATTATTATAAAAATTTAAAAGTGTTAATAAAATAAAAAAACATTTCATGAAATTACAAAAAAAATTCAATAATTAAATAACTTGTTAAAGGAAAAACATATTTTTTATAATTTGATAGCCAAATTTTATATGAATTTTCTATAACAATTTAAATTTGATTAACTTAATTTTTTCGTATATAATAGCAGTCTGAAATAAATAAAAAAATTATTATTAGTTATTATAATAACTAGCCATTAACCGCTCGCGAAATATTTAGATATTGTTTGAGTACTATTATTTTTAAAAATTATTTAATTTACAATAAATAAATTTCAAAAAAATAATTAATTCCTAAACTCTCACATTATACACGAATAATTATAGAAATTATAATATAATTTATCCTAAATTTTTTTTGAAAAGATAAGTATAAAAAAATGAATGATAGATACGGAGAACAATTATAAGTAAATCTTAATTTTTAATTTTACATAGAATACTTAAAAAATTAAAACTTAAGATAGATATAAATGTAGATAATATTTCAATAATTTTTTTAAATGGTTTAATAATTTTAAAAAAAAATTATTAGATATAATTTGTTTATCGATAATAAAATTAAATTTTAAATGATAAGATCAATATTTTAAATATAAGTGATTAAGATATTTAAATTTTTTAACATATTAAATGTTATTTTTTATTTAAATAAAATAAAAAAATACTAAAATTTTTCACAAATAATAAACTTTTACATGATCGATTCCATCTATAGGAATTACTGGTTAATGGAGAGGAAAGAGTTGGATTTTATAAGACAAATAGTCATCTAAGTTGAAATATTCACATGAAATACAAACTAAAGGAACCTGAAAAAAAAAAAAAAAAAAAAAAAAAAAAAAAAAAATTGAATGAAGATGTGTTATATATCTGTTTATCTATATTGGTTTTGGTAATATAGAATATAGTTATATAAAATAGTATATATATATAATGATATCGATGAGAACCAATGTAAAGTAATCTTAATTTTAATTTTATATCATAGAATACTCTATAATAATAAGTTAGAGACTAATTGATAATATAATGTAGATAGTGATTTCTATTATGATGTAATATTGTGTTTTATATAGATTAAAAAAATTATTATGATGAGTAGTTGTTTTATCGTATTATATAAAAATGTTAGAATGATAAGGTCCAATTAAATATAAGTGATAAGATTAGTTTAAATTTTGAATTATAATAAATGAATTTTTTATATTATATATAAATATAAATAATAATAATATAATAAATTCACAAACTAATTAAACTGTTTTACATGAATTCGATTTCTCTATCTATGGAATTACTGGTATGTGATAGAGGAAAGAGTGGATCTTATATAATGACAAATAGTCATCTAAGTTGTAAATGATCACATTGATAAATATAAACTAAAGGTATACCTGAAAAAAAAAAAAAAAAAAAAAAAAAAATAAAAAGATGATGGTTCTACATAATAATGATTTCAATAAATTAATAATCTCCTTACTGATTGTTCTCCTGGCATTTGCATCATTTTGATTTTTTTATCTGCAATCAAACAAAAAAAAAAAAAAAAAAAAAAAAAAAAAAAAAAGATGATGTTTCTACCATAATAATGATTTCAATAAATTAAAACCTTACTGATGTTTCTTCCTTGGCATTTGATCATTTGATTTTTTTTTATCTGAATCAAACAGGCTCTAAAAGCCAATCAAATACACAAAGACCCACTCAATGACTAGTTTGTATCCTCTGCAGTTTTTGCTGCTTTGTGCAATAACAAAACCTGTTGCCTTGCAATGGATACGACAATGCTCAAAAAGCATGGAGCTATTCCCAAAAATGAAGTCCACACTTCCTTCCATGAAGCAATCGCTTAGATATTGCTTACATATTTATTTATTTATTTATTTTGAAAATTGAATGTTATTTCCGCAAAAGAGAAATATTATCATTTTGACATAAGTTAGGAGAAAGGTAGAAAACATGTGGAAAAATAATACATTTTAAAAAAATTAAATTAGAGTTTCTTACTAACAGTAACATTTCTGTTTCAAGCGGTAGAGGAATGAAACTTCCTCCATGACCGTGTCCTGGTTTTTTGACGGCAGTCTAATACAAGCGAAAGACAAATTACTCGTTTGTCCGATGGTACACGTAACATTATTTTGATACTCTTCTGCCACGTTGCACTTTGTACATGCTAACTCATCTTTTAATTAGCTACGTGCAAGTTGCATCCAAGTCTCAAATCTATCACATAACCATGTATTAAGGGAAAATAATTATTTCGTCCTGTAGTTGATTATAATTTTCTAAATAGTCTTAATTTATATATAAATATTTATAATATGTTTAATATTTACATCCTTCATATTAGTTGTCCTTCCATATGAAAAATACAAAATTAACCTTCATAATTTTTTTGTTGTTATTGGTTGTCAATCTTTCTCCTTTGAAATACCTAAAACTCAAACTTCTAGCATTTTCCTGAGCTCAACACCGTCTTCATTGCCATGAACCATCACCGTGTCTCTATCAACCATTATCTCCATAACTAAATCATCAGCTGAAGCTAAATATCGACTTCGAAACCCAATCAAGCCATCATCAACCTTCATCTATATCTCTCTCTCGATCTCTCCTTCATTCTTTGATCACCTCTTCTCTTAAAATCCCTAAAATAAAACCTTTACTCATTTGTCATCGATTTATTTTGCAGCCACCACACTTTTGATAACTTCTCATCCAAACACCACACTCTATAAGTTTTTGGCATTTCTTTTTGCTTGTGGATAATGGAAGTAAGCTTCTACATGAAACCTAGTTTTTGGATTTTAATATATTTGCTAAGATACTTTCCCTAACAAAAAGTCAAATAATAACGGTATCCAATTGTCTTCATTATATTCCGTAGTATAGTAATTTAATATGATCGTTGGCCTGTCTGTGCAAAATGATTAGGACTGAAGTATCTTATGCAAAATGATGAAATCAATACAGTAAATAAAACAAAAAGGAGACAAAAAATTCTTAACAGAGGAAAGGAAATAGATTGATAATTGGAGAAAGATTGACTTTATTGAAAGCATACACTGATTATAGTAGATACGAAGAAATTTATACTAGAGAATAAAACAAAGAAATCCCTATAAAATCTCATGTGAAATCCTATCTGATTAAGAGTAGAAAAACTCTTTTATTGTCCCAATAAAATAGGAACACAGGTTGACCAAATAACAACCAAATAATTGACTGCAGATTGATAGTAGAATGCACTAATTGGTAACACTCCCCCATAGTGCATACTCAGTGTCAATAACTCCAAGAGCAGCTCTAAAATCTTCAAATTTATGCTTAGTTAAAGCCTTTGTAAAAATCTCTGCACCTTGACAGCTGGTATGAACTCCTTCAGCTCTATTTCTTAATTCAAGACTTCCTCCTAAACAAAATGATGACGAACTTCAATGTGTTTTCTTTGCCCATGAAAGACTGAGTTTGAAGCAAATTTAATAGCAGTCCCATTCTCACATTGAACTTGTACAACATAGTCAACCTTCCCAAAAATATATTTCATTAAACTTTTCAGCCAAATACATTCTTGAACGGCCATTGTTGCCACCATATACTCAGCTTCTGCGCTTGACAAAGCAACTGTTGTCTGCTTCTTTCTACACCATGAAACAGCAGTAGAGCCGAAACTAAAGCAATAACTTGAAGTTGAGCGTCGGTCATCTATATTTCCTACCCAATCCGCATTAGTAAATCCTTTGAATAGAAATTCATCCTCTTTCTTGTACATAGGGCCATAATTAGTAGAACCCTTTATATAGTGTAGGATCCTTTTGGCAGCATCCAAGTGAGGAGTTCTTGGATTTTACATAAATTGAGAAATGACACTAACAGAGTATGCAATCTCTGCTCTTGTGATTGTTAAGTAGATTAGGCTACCAACAAGTTGTTGAAATGTTCTAACATCTTTTAATAACTTGCCTTCTTCTTTCTTCAGCTTAAGATTTATTTCCATAGGAGTTGTCGTTTCTTTTGACCCCCCATGCCAAAATGCTGCAAAAGATTCTCTGTATATCTTCTCTCAGATATAAAGTACCCTTGTTCTATTTTCATCACTTCTAGGCCAAGGAAACATCCAATCTCACCTAATTTTTCATTTCAAATTGGATTGACAAATCATTTCTCAATTGAGAAATTTTAGCTTCATCACTTCCAGTAATTATCATGTCATCCACATACAACAAGACTAGTGATAGCCTCGCAAAGCGGGCAAATTTTGTTATGTTATTTTCATATAAATTGCATGATTGCATGTTGTTTTTATACATTTTACGTTTACCCTTGTTGTTTTTGTTTTAAAATGATTGTAAGAATACAATTTGAGCAAAGGGATGAAAAGGCTTGCTCTTATAGAAAAAGATGATTGAAGGAATGCAATTTGAGCAAAGGAATGAAAAGGCTTGCTTTTTATAGAAAAAGAGGACCAAAAAGTTGACTAAACATGGAGAATTCGCCTAACAGACTTCGCGATGCCAATATAGTGGCATTGGAAAAGAAGAAAGGATACAGTCGCGAGCGCAACCTATACACACCAGAGGACTCAGCAGGCACCAAAATGCAAGTCGCGAGCGCGACATTAATATGCGCGCACTCCAGCAAGTCAAAGAGTTTACAAACAAAGATCGCGAGCGCGACATTAATATGCGCGAGCACGAGAAGCACTTTAAAGAGGCAAAGAGTTTTAAAGCATAAGTCGCAAGCGTGACCTTGAACCTCACGAGCGCGAGTCGTGTTTTTAGGAGACGTAATTGTTGTCCTTTCATCAGAAAAACATGTCTTCCCATGCATAGGTCGGGACTCTTCCTAAGAGAAGTCACTTGAAGCACCTCTTGGCTGGCCCACAATCACCATCATACCAATACGATCATTCTCCTCTTCTATATAATGCAATCCACAGTGAAGGAAGAAATCATCCAGATTCAGATTCATAAAGATATTCAGGGACTTCAGATCTGTATTTCAAAATATTAAGTGTAAAAATAGAGAAGTGTGATCAGTAACTACTTAAGAAGTAATACGTTGACGAGAGTCACTTATTTATGTTTGTGGTATTGTTTGTGCCAAGAACATCAAGAAGTTCCTCGAGGTGTGACGCCCTCCGGAGGCTTGAGTTTGATTACTTCTTTCTCTTGTTTTTATAGACTTATTATATGTTGTTCTTCATAACTCTTCTATACAATGCAACAATTTCAATTGGTTTCATTCAATAAAAGTTGTTTAAGTTATCTTTTGATCTTTTGTTTAATCAAGTATACTAAATTATATTCTCAGAAAGAAATAGTTTAGTAAAGATCAAAGAGATTTAGTTCTCTCAGTTGAATTTATATTTGCATGTTTCACTTGTTTTGTCAAAGTTAAATCTGTTATTGAAATAATTATTGAAATAATCAAAGAATAAGTACTAGGTTTAATATTTAACAAGATAAGGTATTTATTATAAGTAGAAATACATATAATAGATAGAATAATTCTATATCGAAAGGTTGAATTATATCTTATCATATGTGATTAAAGAACTATTTATTATATGTTACATGCTTTTATATAGAAGAAGAAAATCATGTGCATGATCAATTTTTCTAAGTATCCTACTACACACTTATCTATAGAATTAAATAATAATTAGGTTTAACATAACTAGAAATATAGTTAAATCATTTCACATTTCAATTTCTGTAAACATAAAATTAAGAATAAAGTAGTAAGTAGTAAAATGTACTTAACCCGTTCCTTGTGGCGATCGATCTTTTTAATACTACGTTGCGAATGTCAAATAATAATTAGGTTTAACATAACTAGAAATATAGTTAAATCATTTCACATTTCAATTTCTGTAAACATAAAATTAAGAATAAAGTAGTAAAGTGGACTTAACCCGTTCCTTGTGGGATCGATCTTTTTATTACTACGTTGCGATCCGTATACTTGCGGGAACTCAAAAGAGACGCAACAACTAGTAAATGCATCTTTGATTCTAATTTTACAAACAAACTAGAATCTCAATCAGAAACTTTAAAACTATAGAAATGAAGTATTGAGCAACCTTACCATACCAAGCATGTGGTGCTTGTTTGAGGCCATACAATGCCTTTTTCAACCTACAAGCATAATTTGGAAATTGTTTAGAGATGAATCCTTGAGGTTGCTCCATTTGAATTTCACGATCAAGCTCACCATAAAGAAATGCATCTTTACATCAAGTTGTCATAGCTTCCAACCTCTAAATACAGCAAGTGAAACAATTGATCTCACAGTCACCATTTTTGCTACTAGACTAAAGGTCTCTTCATAGTCCTGCCCATAACTTTGAGAAAATCCACGAGCAATAATACAAGCTTTGTGTCTATCGATTGTGCCATCTGGTTTCCTTTTCAATTGATAGACCCATTTGCACGTGATTGGTTTGTAATTTTCTGGTTTTGGCGCAAGTTCCCACGTCTCATTCTTCTTTAGGGCCTTAATCTCTTCTTGCATTGTTGTTTCCCACTCTTGATGACCTTCAGCTTGTTCATAACATGTAGGTTCTTCATCATTTAGTGCTCCAGCAAAGAAGCAAGAGGTCACAATACAATGATTCAATTATACTTCATAATATTTGAGGCAGTCTGGTTGCTTTTTCTCTCTTGTTAGTCTTTTAGTTTTTTTGCTCTTCATCTTCTGAACTTGAAGAATATGTCCTTAAGACAGGAGAATCATCACTTCTTTGTGCATTAGTCTCAAGGAATAACTCTAAGTTTTCTTAAAACTCTAAGTTTTCTTGACTATCACCAAGACTAACATTTCTGATTTCTGGTTCTTGAGTTGAATACCAAGTTGACACATCAAATACAACATCTGTGGGTGTGATAAACTTCTTTGTCTCTAGGTCCACACACTTCCATCCTTTCCTATAGGAATCATAGCCAACAAATACAAATTTCTTTGCTTTTGGGTCAAGTTTAGTTCGATTTGTCTTAGGAATATGAACATAACAATTAAAACCAAACACCCGAAAATGATTATCATTTGGTTTCAAACGGTACAATAATTCAAATGGAGCTTTCTCCTTACTTGGCCATGGAGGTAGACGATTTATCACATGACAAGCACATTGAATTACTTCTGCCTAAAGTTCTCAAGGAAGACTTTTCTCATGTGATAAATCGTCTATCACATGACGATTTATCACACGACGATCTAGTGAATGCTTCATTTTTCTCTTTCAAAAAATACACTCAGGTGTATCTTGTACATTCATCTACCAATATCATGAGATACTGACATCCGCTATAACTTGCTGTTCTTATTGGCCCCATTAAATTGGTATGAATCAATTCAAAAGGAATTGACTTGCGATTAGATGAGCTTTTGAAAGGAAGATGATGTGACTTACCATATTAGCAACCTTGGCAAATCATGCTTTTATGTACATTTTTCAAAGTTGGTAAGTCATCTAGCAATTTCTTTGAAGAGATTTGCTGCAGCATTTGATAACCCAAATGCCCCAATTATGCATACCATATTGCTGGAGTATCACTTTGGCTTGTTTTCTTTACATAAGCCTTGTCTGCTGATAAAACAAACAAAGATCCTTTCCTATTGCTAGCAAGAACAACATTAACTATGACATTTTTCATATTATCAAGCACCTGGTCCAAATAAAACATATTTTCCAGAATTGGTAATTTAAGAAACTGAAACAAGATTTTTCTTCAAACCTTAAAAGACATCGTTCAATTTAATGTCTATACTATCACCACCAATTTTCATAGTGCCTTCTTTTACTACCAGATAAGTAGAATTGTCAACTGTAATGATGACTTGTTCTTCATTATGTTTTCATTGTTCTGCAAATAACTAATTATTGCTAGTCATATGATGTGAGCAACCAGACTCAATGATCCATTCTTTGATATAATCAATGTAGTTAACTTTAGATTAGTCTTATGGAGATTCAACATCAATATTCTCTTTTAATTTAACTACTTCAGTAGTTAAACATTGCTCCTATTTAAGTTGGTCATCTTCATCATTCTCACAAACAACATTCGCTTTGGAAATCTTCACACAACAATTCTTTCTAATATGCCCAAGCTTTCCACATCTGAAGTACCTGATGGTTTTGTTACTTTGTGGACTTTCTTCAGCAACTTTCTTTCTGTTGGTGCCTTCTAAGTCAACCTCATAAGATTTCTTCTTGAAACAAGAACAACATCATGTTTAAAGTTAAAGCTTTTAGCCATTTGCTTAGCCAAGGCCTTTCAGTTTGAAAGCAAATTTGTAGTTCTTCAACTGATGGCTGAACTGGATCCTTGGATGGAGGTAACAAAAGGTGTATACTCCTTCTTCAAGCCACTGAAAAGAAATCTTCTCAACTGATCTTCACTAATTTTCTCATCAGCATCCAATTAAGATATCTTAGCATAAATATTTTTCCCCCATAAAAAATATTTTAAGATTGACATGCCTTCTTGTGTTGTCATGGCCAATTCATTTTCCAAGAACTGCAACGTTGCTATATTCTTCTTGGAAAATAACCTTTCAAGAGTTTTCAGACTTGCTTTAGGGAACTAACATCACGAACATGATTGATGAACTCTTTGTTGATCGATGTTCTTAACGCAAACAGATCCTTTCCACATTTGATCTTTCATTTCCTTCAAGGTTCAACATTCTCAGGAGTGTTAACTGGACTCTACATCAGAACCAACAACTAGTTCCCATAAGTCCTAACCTTGAAGATATCCTAGTACCTGTAATTTGTGCCTACAAGTTTCTCAACACCATATTGTGTATTAGTATCTTTCCCCCCAATCGGTATAATCGGTAGTTCCATACCGTGAAGTAAGAATCCTCTCAGCAAGATAACAAGATGAAGAAGAAAGAACCTAACCTGGCTCTAATACCATAAAATAAAAAGGAGATAGAAAATTCTTAACAGAAGAAAGGGAAGAGATTGATCAATGGAGAATAAGAAGATTGACTTTATTGACCTAATTACAGTAGATACAAAGAAACTTATACTAAAGAATAAAATAAAGAAAATCCCTATAAAATCTCATGTGAAATCCTATCTGATTAAGAGTAGAAAAACTCTTTTATTATCCCAATAAAATAGGAGCATAGATTAACCAAATAACAACCAAACAATTGACTGCAAATTGACAGTAGGATGCACTAATTTGTAACAGTAAAGGCCTAAGAGAAAAATTACCTTCTCTATTTTTCAATTTTAATATTGTGACTTCAAATGACTACTTCTTGTGTATGTATCATGTTTGATTGTCTAATTTTTCATTTGTGCCTAAAAAGGTACTAAAATCGTCACTTTGTCTTTACAGGGCTAAAAAATTGTATGAGGAGAGGATACTCCTACATATATATGGTGTTGAACAATTGCTTTATGATTTAAAAACAAAAACTATGAAATGCACAAATTATCCCATTTGGTACTATGAAATGGATTTTTCCTTGCAAAAAGGATTGACCTCAGTTAAAATTGCATCTTTTTGCCCATTTACCAAGTCAACTACAGTATTAGATACTTGTGCTTTACTTTCCTTTAATGAGTAGGACCTGCGTTTAGAGTATGCAGCTGCTGTGAATTTGCAAGAGCTCTTCTATGCTTTCTCCATAACTTTCCATATTGTTTTCTAGTTTTTTCCTTTAATTATATTGTATTTTTTTTAATGAGTTTTGGTTTGGATTTACCATTCTTGTGAGTGAGTGAAAAGGAAAGAAAAGTGAGTTGAACGAAAGGACATTTTAAGTAGAGGATTTACGGTAGTTTGGTCATTTTATTAAAAGATTAACGGTAAAAAATGTGTTTTTTGGATACAAGGACTAAGTTTTGTGATAGAAGAAAACCTCAAGGATATTATAAATATTTACATAAAAGTCAGGGATTACTAAGATAATTATGGCAAATCTCTAGGACGAAATAATTATTTTTCCCATATTAATTTGTCCGAGCATGCCAAAACCATTACAAATTTATTAATTAACTAACATCATCTAATTTAATAATATGCTAATCAGTCGTCTTCTTACCTTTTGTAGAAGATATAGAGAGTGAGAGGTCTTGAGTTCGAGTCCATCATAAAAATTATCACCAAATTGGTGAATGTTATTCAAAGGGGAGGACTGCCCTCTATGCTGTGACCCATAACATTATTCTGGTTCATTGGACCTTCCATTTATAAAAAAATCTAATAATATAATTATATTATATTATATTTTCTCAATTCATCATATTTTTTAAATTTGAAGTTGTCACGACCTGTTTCCATGTGCTGGATCGGCATTAGGGCCTAGATAAGCTTAAGGCCCCGAGGCCCGTAATAAGCCTAAACTACAAAACTTAACTATATCAATGTATGTTTCAAACATCCAGTCATATTGTCATGCACCATAAATCTCATAATTTATTATTCTTTGGCCCAAATTTAACATCTTAAACAATTTATAGCTCGGGCCCAAATATAATACAATATATACATCATATGGGCTAATAGATTCAAGCATTTTCATAAATGATTCATCGACCATCCTCATCAATTTATTGATTTTATTCCTACAACTGCAGAGTTCAATATCAAACAGAACAATTAAATTTTGTAAACTCACAATTACACTAAAAACTGGAATTAAATATTTTCTTTTCTAGCTCCACGGTGAAGGAAACAAAGCTTTAACTGGGGTTTGGAAAAGTCTATTTCCTGAAAAGTTAAACAAGACATGTGAGTTTTATAAGGAATAATAATTATTGCACAACACATGCATTCATATGAATGTGTAAATATATCAATCTAGTGACAACACATGCCCAAATTCATATTGAATGTGGTTAAATATATCAATCTAATTGCACAACACATGCATTCATATGAATGTGTAAATATATCAATCTAGTCATTCGACTAGTTATATGATCACGCTGACAGTCACACAAATGGCATAACAAGAACACGCACAATTATTAACAACTTCATATAATCACGTCATATGGAAATTATTCTGTAGTGTCACTGAAATGCCCAATGAGCTGTCCTCCCACATGGCTCATCCTCTCATGACGTGTGCACCAGGGAGCTGATCCCCTACACATGACCGACCGCTCTAATCCTCACTTGACCAGCCTTCTCCTTGTTTTTTCATTCTCTCTTTTCTTTTCTATAGCAACAGGAGGCCACCCTGTGGTTTTCCATATCATCCATATCATATCATCAAGTGCACATGGGGCGCCGATCTCCCCATACCTGGCCAACGGTCAAATTCCATATTTTCGTCATTTCCAAGACCATCCTCACAAACCCATGGTGACTGACTTCATCCCAATTCCACCTAAACAAAGCATAGCAATGTCACAACACAATTAATCAAACATTGCACTTAAATGCAAGCATATCATAATGCAAATGCACAATTAGACATTCATATTCAAATACAAGTAAATACATGAGTATTAATTAACAATATAATATAATAATTGATTCTTAAATAAATAACTAAATAACTAAATAATAAAAAGAATAAATAAAGAACTTTATTTTAGATATATCAAGTTAAAAATTGTTCCAAATAAGCCTACTAACTTAACCATTAAATGTAGCTAGCATAGATCCTAGCGAAATTTTGACAGAACCTCCCTAAAAATTAGATTAGACCACCCGTTTA